>CM045763.1:120607553-120975337 GCA_025200525.1 Camellia lanceoleosa | reverse complement strand
CAAACTTTTCTCAATACCAATACATGAGCCTTCCTCGAACTGAAATAGCCCAAGACACAACCAACCATGTTATATTAATTAAGAACATGCTGCAAACTCCACAAACCTATACTCCCATGTGCAACTCATTAAAATCATTTCCTTCGATTTGTTTTCCTATTGTGCTTGACTATGTATGTAATGCAACATTGTGCAAAATACATCCTAATTTATTGCCACCAATGATTTGGGACATTTACGCCACATGATTCAAAATAATATAACCACAACATTTGTCACTTAGCCATAATAGTTTAGAATTCTCACTTTATAGGTACACACCATAAATTTGTACATCTATAACCAATCTATTTTTATTTCAGGTTGTATTAAGTACAGATAAATTACTGTTAGTATTAATATTTATCATTTTTTTTTCCTTTTTTAATCATCATAAATAATTTGTTGGTTGGATTAGTACATTAGGGCAAGGTATTTCCCTCCCCCCCTAGAAAGGTATTATTTTGGAGGAGGGAGTAAACCTAGTGACATTGGGATGTAATTATTTTTATTTTTTTTCAAGACAAATACTAATAGATAATCTATCTTTTTTTACCAACAGTGGGGGATGAAGAAATAATGCTAAGTGCCCTTTGGGAAAGTGAAATATGTTTTGTTTTGTTCTAAGCTAGAGAAGAAAGTTAGATTACTATTGTTATAAATTTTCATCATCTGAACTTTTGAGCCAAAAAAGGCAACAACAATGGAAATTATATTGTTGATTAGGATGTTTAGCAATATTCTATCCAAAGACAATAAACCAATAAATAAACAATAATTTTCCCAGTCAAAAACACTAAACAACATACAAAATTGGGTATTGATTTTTTTTTTCTTTTCTTTTTCTTTCAGTGGCATAATGTCAAACATATGGTGAGCAAAATATCAAATTGTATCATAATAATGTAAGAACAAAAATACATAGACACCAATACCTGTTGTAATTTTGGCAAAATATGTCCCATACCTGTTGAACTGTTAAGCTGCTCTATATGTCATGAACTCTTCTTATTTAAGAAATGAAAACTCATCCCACAATAAGTTTAACCTTATTAGCTCCTTTGATTCGAAGACAATTAAAATTAGGAAGGAAACAAAAAAGCTTTATGTTCTAGGCAACAATTTAGGAGCATGAATTTGATGAATAAACAGAAATCAGAGCAAAGCAAAGCAAAAGAGGAAGGAAAAAAAAAAACTGCGTGTGTTCTGTTTGTTCTTAACCCGACATATCCTTCTTCCCTTGCTTCAAGTTTGTTCTACCATCATAAATTTAAAATTAAAACCAAATAACCAAAACAAAAATATACAAATTCAAGCATTAATTAATAAAAAGAATTAGCTCTAAATATAGTGGAAATGCAAACTTGTAAAAGATATAGAAGATGAGATACTTACCAGGCAACTAAGGAAGATAGTAGAAGAGAGTTCTCATCAAATGGAATTGGCCAAAAGTATATTTGCCTATACTGTTGACCTCATTATCTCCTATATCTCAAAGTTCTCATCCTGAATGAGAATGCAATGAACAAAGATAGTGTTTTAGTTCACCGGAATGGAATGCTCATTTCATCAAATATTTATTCTCATATTTGATTGACTAAAAAATAATGACAAAACCCATACAAATGAAATTATCACTCACCAATTCAAATAAAGGAATAAAGGAGAACAGAAGTAAATGACTAATTGTACGAGTAGAGTAAAATTATGTCAAGTATCTCTAATTGGTAATTAAAAAGACACATGGAAAATTATATTAAACATTCAATCACACATATTGTTGGGCAGATGGTGTGCGAAATTTGTCTATAAAATAACCAACACGAACTCAATATGTAACCATACAACTCTAACATCAAAATCTCCATAGAGGAAGAAAAAACATTAAAAAAAAGAGGCAAAATAGAAAAACATATACCTAATTGTCCATTTTTCAAAGCTGATCTCTAGACACGGTGAATTGGAAATTGCATAAGGGTATATATCGCATTGTATAGTTGGTGACTGCCTTTGTTTCTGAGCACGTGGGAAAACATTTTGCAGACCAAAAACTCGAAGAAAACAAGGTTCACTGCTTGGTCTCTCATGTCGGTGCACTGAACAAGGAAGGTTCTGAGAGCCGCTCGGCATGAGGAAACACAATAAGAAGTGAAGACAAGTTCCACCACTTGTAACAATAAACAAGGAAGGTTCTAGGAGCCAATCGGCATGAAGAAGCACAAGGAAATACTTTTGCATCTCAAAATACTACTAAATGTTTTTGAATTTTAATGTATTGTCTTTAAAGCTACAAATCCATCAATTTTGTTAGTGGAGATAGAAGTCTTTAGCATCATTGATTTAGTTTCTGAGTATGAGTTCTCTAACTTTTATGAGCATTCACACATTTTCAATGCAAATTTTCGATTAAGAAAGCCTCCAATTTTTTGGTATGCATGTTCAGGTATACTGTCAAACAGGTGGTGTGCCTAATTTGTGTATGCACTAACAAGCACCCACGAGAATAGAGGCATTCAAATCAGATATCAATATATCCATAGCTAGTAGAAAAAGAAGTAGAAAACCACTAAATTACATACCAAGTTGTGGAGTTTGGGATGTAATTTATGTACCTAGAAACAACAAAGCTAAACCAAGATGGGAAGTGAAACAAAACAACGAGTATATACATATATGCATTTGTCTTCGGCTGAGAGAGAATCGTTTGATTGCAAAATTTGATCCACCGAACACAAGAAAATTCTTAGAGGAACAGATGATTGCATCCGGTTTGGGTGCAATATGTAACGCCCCAAAAATAATTACAATAATCCAACCCAACACAATTAACGCAAGAAAACATAATCAAAATAATAAATTTTCATTAATTTAAATTAATGTACAAAAGTGACACATGCGCTATACATTCATAAATAATTCATCATGAATCTACAGCACGTGTTACAAGTAGTAAGGAGGAATGAAAGTTAAACAGATAATTATATACACTAAAGGCTTATATCTTTCCAAGTCATTGCTTAGTTACAACAAAAGAGAGTTTAACTCTATACAATTTAAGCTCTTAGCTATACAAATAAGTACAAAAAGTGAAGCTGCCTTGGCGAAGCATATCATCAACACTTGAAAATGATTTTTCCCAGATAGGGTGAGCTAAATCCCAAGAGAACAATCTAACACAAGGTATGAATCTTAATAAAGATATAAGTATAATGTGTATTTACAATGCCAATGACAAAAAATCCATATTCTATATAATCATAAAGTACCAAAATTCACATTTTAATAATTTTTCCTTCATATCAATTCAAGTTAATTCATTTCATCTCATTTTATGAGCCAATTTCATTATCTTTTAGATAGCCCATCTAAGACTACAACTCGCTGGTTCCTAAATTAACACAATTATTATACAAACACTTCAATTTGCCATTTTACTTAAAATTTCGTCATGGGATTGACACTTATGTATACACGGGTTTCGAACTTTCATCTTGGACACACAAAGCCAACTTAATTTCAATGGAGTCCATCCCATATCTCATTCCATACAATGAAGTACATCCCATTTCTCCTCCAAACAATCATATATATACAATGTATTTTAAACGTGGTCATATTCAATGACAACCCATAAGAGATTAGTTTTAATTCACCTAATCCTCATACAATTTCTACAACAATCATAACTATCCTCCATCAATAGCTTAATACAAGTATTTCTAAACAAATATTCAATCTCAAGACAGATAATTTATTCAAATTTCCAAAAGTGTGAGGTAATGTATATCTAATTCCATCATTTACATCAACATTCATCTAATTTCATATTTATAATATCAATTTTATTTATTTATACAAAATAAATATTTGAACCATTTTAGGTTAACTTCCATTTTTTCCAAATGTTAACCCAAATGCCAAAATCAACAATTGTGATACAATATAACCTCATTTTCAAACCCCATGACCATTTATATCACATTTACTAGAAACTCCTCTTTTGATTTTACATCCTAAACCCTAAGTTTGTCCAAAATGCTCTCAAAATCCACCATTGTTACACAACAACCAATAACTAAGTTAAAAATCATAAGAAGGTGAAAAAAATCCCTACCTCAGGCTTAGAAGACCAAAGGGAAAATATGGAGAAACTTCAAGGACGCCGAAACCAAGCTTTAATTGGATCAAAATGTAGCTCTTGAGATACTCTAACTTTTTAACAAAGGCAAGTAGGTAGAGATATCACTAGAACTAGGTAAAATGTAGAGAAAGAGAGTGTTTTAGAGAGAGAGAGTCTCAACTTTAGGGTTTAGGAAGAAAAGATCCAAAAAGTGATGTAAAAGTCACTTTTCCGAATCGATATACACACATAGTCCGCCGAGCATTAGAAGTGACGCCGAACGTTAGACACAATAAGTTGTTCCACTCGAGCGCTAAGACATAATGAAAGAGACACACATCACTCGAAATGAAGAAGTGATGGTCGAGCATCGCACAATAAGTTGTTCTACTTGAGCGCAAGAATTGCCGTCGAGTACCAAGACACAATGAAAGAGACGACATCGCCGAAGCGAAGAAGTGACGCCAAGCGAGAAAACACGATCTAATAGTTTTGCGGTGTAGTAGACCAACCGCTGAGCGCGAAGAAATGGCCACTCGAGTTAAGTCCACTCGAGCAAAGAAAAGACCCGTTCGAGCGCAAGAATACACTCTCCCAGTTGTTTTACAGACCTACAAAAGTATTGAGAGTTTGCAAAGTTCACTCGAGCGTAAGAAGTGCTGCTCGAGTGGAAGAGCAAAAATCTGAGTAACAAGAGTTTGAAAATCAAGCAATCAACCTGTCCTAAACATAACCATAACAATCCAAAAGACAAACTTAAAGAAAAACAAGGGGACAAGAGATGAACAACAACACTAAACCACGAAACATGAGTTCGAAATACAATAAAAGTTGGATCAAAATTGAAATCACTATACAATACTTAGCGAAAGACACGTATACCTACCTCACTCAAACAACATATGGCCAAGAAGACACGCTAATCCAAAAATTGGGAAGACGAGTTGCAAATGACATGTAAGTGACTTCGTAGGGCCAAAAGTAAAAATATGAACACTTGGTAGGCATTTCTGGTAATTCCACCAACGTTAGATTCAAAAATATCTGCTTGCTTTCACTATTTTATATATAGGTTATAGACACATATTTGTTTTTTTATGTTATTATATATTAATAAGATCTAATTTTAAATAAATAAATTAATATGACTTCAAAAAATAAATAAATTTATGAATAATTCAGACAGTCCATGCATAATTCAATTTCAATCTATTATGATAGAATTGAACTTCAGCAAGCAAATTCGTGTGACTGGGGTTTAGGATTTCGGAACAGATTTCTCTTCAGTCCTGATCTGAATTAGAAAGGTGTTCTCACGTTTGAAAAATTAAATTAATTAAATAATTATAATATTTTTATTTTATCAATATTTAGGTCAAGTTTGGCTAAACTAAAAAAGTACACTTATTTCATCTTTTTATCTTTTTTGAGTCACATCAATCAACATCTCTTCTCTACTTTTTCTACACATAATACAAGAAAAATTAAAAAATACACTTATTTAGTCTTCCCAAACTTAGCCTTAATATTTATTTAAAATAATAATTTATATAACTAAACAGTTTAGATTGTCATGAATCATGATCACGGTGGGACGGATCTAGATAACAGCTCTTCGGGAGCCAGCGCTTGGGAAGTGACATGTGGTGAGATAGACAAGCACCGTGGCTATTAGCATGTTCTCTCTCTCACTCATTTACTTCACGCGTGTCAACTTCCTAACTCACTTGTTTCCCAATTAAAGTACTTTACTTACCCACGCGCACCTAACCTCACACGTTCCTCACTCGCTTCGTACTTCACTACCATTCACAAATAAACTTTGCTTTTGTTTGGCATCCCAATCTAGGTATAAAATAGTCACAAAATAATAAAATATACAAAAAAAATTAATAAAATAAAATATTACATTTTAATCATAATTATTTTATTTTTTATTTCATAAAAGTTAAAAAAGTTAAAATGTCTAATCTAAACTAGATTTTAATCTAAATTAAAATAACTAAAAAATCAACTTATATCCCAAACGCACCTTTTGTAACTGTTACATTAGAGCACCACCACTTGGCATGTCAGATTTCATGTGATAGTTCAAAAATTTTATTTCGACACGAGAGATGAAATTCACTCGAAATGTTAAATATTGAATTGATATTTGACATGAATTCGAACATGTCAAGTTAAATATGTTTTATATTGATGTCAAATATTAAATTTATTTAATAAAATAATTTTATTTTAAAAAATAATTGTAAATCATAAAGTATTACGCAACGGAATAAAAATTATGATTTACATACCTTTTCAGATAGAGTCTGAATTGAAGGATCTCGTGAGTAAATCATGTGCTTCCTGAATCTGGTCAATCAACCTAGCAATGGGGTGATATTACAATAGTGAATATCACCCACACAAACCACAGTGCAAATGGCTTTGATCATTGTTTTTTGGGAGAAAATCAGTATATGGGAAAAACTCAAACATACGTTGTTTTTCTTAATCACCCATATCCCATATATCAGATATATGTATGTTTTTATCATCTATCCATATCAGTTAATGGAGATAATATATGTATCCTGAGTGGTTATTCAAATAGGTTTGAATTCAAATTCAAAACCTATTTGGATAAGGTTCAAAGCATTCAAATGGTCATGCCACATGGGCGCCCATTTCTAACATCTCCCACTCCCACATGAGTTGGCATGACACTGCCACATCTTTATCTCAATCTCCCCAAAAAAGAACAATCTCATACTAGCCACTGCACCGTGCGACTGCTGAGAACACCTGCATGTGGGAGCTATATACTAGAAACTCAAAATGAGCCAAAGATAGAGACATCAACCCAAAAAGAACAGAAATAGTGTCTCATATACCCCAGACCCATCTAATTACACCGGTCCAAAAAACATCTCTAATCCCTCAAAAAGAGCATGTTTGACCCTCTCAATTATTGTAATATATTCATACTCAATTCGCCTTTCATACAGAGCGATGTGAGTTGCCGGCAATGAATATACAATAGTGGTGTAATTCTAGATGATCTTCCCTTTGCCCTCATGCCATTTAGTTTAGGATTGATCGCTTTCCTAGTGATGTTCCTTAAAGCCGAATCATACATGACCGCAGGCAACATACCAAAGTAGCAGAACATCAACCCCTTACCTTATGACATAATCAAAAGTCACAAAACGGTTTGACTCACATGGTAAGGAAACAGGATCCATTCTCTCACCTCATTACTACCGCAAGCACATATAGTATGAATACATGTTATGGTGGAGTAATTCTTCCAAAAGAGTGACGCTATCCTCGATACAATCGCAGATATTAGTCTAGTCGCTTAGCGCCTAACCCGAATTCTCTATTTGTTTTCCTTCTAGGCGCCAAATGAGATCTCAGATCTGCTAATCATAACAGTACAAGATGGAAAGTGGGTATTAACATCCATGTTTGGTCCTTAACACAACCTCATCTTGGTTGTAACCAAGGCGACATGCATAGTGGATAATTTAAGTCTCTCTTGGCTCCAAAAATAAACCACTAGTCTCATCATTGCTCGCTCCTGCGCCAAGGGCGATTGCTCGTGTGAGTGAGCCAATCTTGCTCACGACATCATCATCCTGCTAATCATTATGACACAAATCATAATAGTGTCAACATCCCATCATCTCATAACAAATAAGGATCGATCCAAAAAAAAAAATGACCACCATGCAATTCTAGATTCCAAACATATGCCTTATCAAGACCTCTTGCGATAAGTATATACAATGTAATCCACTATGCGCCTCACATGAAGTGATTCAAGATCACAATCCTAGATTCCAAACATAAGCCTTATCAACACCTCTTGCGATAAGCATATACCACGGAATCCTCCATGTGCTCCTCACATGAAGTGATTTAAGATCACTACCTCTTGCGCAATTACCTCTCCAAAGATATTTTGGTGACCAATATGCGTTCATTCTTGATGCACCTAATTAGCGCAGATGCGCCCAATTAGCACATTGAATCTTACAAAGAGCAAATTAATATACTACTAGTAAAGCATTCTATCCACAGTCTAATGAGCAAAGTCAATGTCTAAACAACTCAGTTGACTGTTTACCAAAGATAACACTTATCATGCCGAATACGCCCACATAGCGCATTTCTTAGGCTCCCACAACAAAGAAAAGATCAAGGAATATAGGTCATCTGCTTTCTTCCAAAGACAATCCAAGATTCACTCAATAGCTAAGGCTCGCTTTTACCGATAGGTAAGTCAATGGGTTTGCAATTTGCATCTAGAATCGCTTCTAGGATATTCCTTATGTAAGTCATTGAAGACAAACCGAGAATTTTTCCAAAACAATCCCTAAGGATCGCTCATCCGAGCATATAAATTACATCACCCATGTCCATCATATCTAAAATAGAGGACAACCCACCCTAGGTGGTGACAACCTTATAAATTCTTGGTTCATAATGACAAAGTAAGAAAAAGTTCTTTTGGACCATTGATCATGCCTCGCTGGTGTTCATCGATCATCGCCTACTATCATGGCTTGACGAAATCTAAGAAACATTATTTGGATAACTGCTTTAGGTCAGAAAAGATTTATTAGAACTAGCAACCTTTTTGCGCTCCTAACTTTTCACCATAAAACAGTAGGTAAATCCTCACGGATCTACTTATCCACCTCCAATGAGAAGTTGGGTCACAATATACACAAATCAATGTTCAACTTATGTCAATCATAGCCTAAGTCAAAATAACTTCACCCCCTGAGGAAGTCTTCTCATGGTCTACACCTTCCTCAATGGTGTGACTTTTCGGTATCTAGCGGGCCTTTTGCCTCAATGACTATCCAAATTACGCATAACTTTAGAACAATTTCGCGTTATAATAGAAAGTCAACCAAATTATAGAAATGGTTAATCCTCAAAGACTTTGTCTTAAATTGCGCAACATTGATCCACTTTCTAAAAACAGGGGACTAGAGCCTTTGGTATTATCCTAGGCTCTTTATCATCTTGCGGAGTAATCATGAATGTTTCCTTCTCAATCACCCAGTGATGACGTGGAAAATTTCATTTGCTACTACGCAACTAAGAATGTAGAGTATTCTTCTCTAATGGAGTAATCCATTAGTAGACACATCGCCTTCCATCGTCCCTAGGATATTGGAAATTTTTTCCATTCTCAACTAGGCTACATAGAGCGCTATGCTAAGAATTTTCTATCTTATAGAGTTTCAAAAACTCTATTCACGCTTCCTTACTAAGAAAACTTTATGTGACTTAGTTGTACCCCATAAAGTCGCCACTTATATGTACCGATCCGAGGGTTTACATGACAAAGATACAATAATGCGCCACACGACTCTATGTGTTTACAAGACAGCATACAATAATGCGCTATAGAACCCTAGGTCTTAACTTCATAATCTTATGAGAAGTAAAATAAAGATAAGCTGCTTAACGGTTACAGATTGCCCATAGATAGCTCTCCGCTAACCCATTACTGAAATGGAGTGTAAAATCTGATATGGAGAGCACTTAGTTAGGGATATAGGCAACAAACTAGTGCAATTCCCAATTGGGAAACATTTTGCGCCATTATCCACCTAACATTAACAATATTTAATTCTTTATCTCTACCACACCATTGTGTTGTTGAGTATTAGGAATAATCAATGTTCTAAGCATTCATTTCTCTTCACAGAGTTTTCTAAAATAACTCAAATAGATACTCGCCATCTTGATCAAAACTAAAAGCACAAAAGTCAAGTATTCAATTGATCATAACCTCATATGTGCAATGACAAAAAATCATCTCAAAACTTTTGACTCATGGGAGATCAAATAGTCTTGACTCAGATGCGTATCGTAATCTATAAATGTGTCGAGATTGAGGCTTAGCTATCATACCCTTATGCATATCTAGTCACAAATATCATAGTGGACTAAATGTGCTAATACAAATGACCTTCTACGGTTTTCCTACTTACTTGTGCGCAACCATTGCGAACAAAGTTACACATTCATATGAGAACAGGATGTCACAAGTGAGTGGGCCCGAGAGGGCCTATTCAAACCATCTTGTCATCATCTCATTAATGTGATTAAGTATAATAAGCCACCGGTTCATGACCAATGTCATAAACTAATTCCAATCATCTTAATGTGTGAGTTCTCGAAGATAAGTTTAAAAGGTTTAGGCCCAACTAGGTAATGACTCAGGACTAATTCATATTCAATAGATCATAAAAGGATGTCATGGAGATATCAAGTGCGCCTAAGTCGCAAATTTAACTAGTAAGTGCTAATCCCCTGCACCTTCAAGTCAATTTTATTCTCCATACACTTTATTGCATCTAGTTGAAAGATCACGATACTCCTCTTGCCATATCTATTTCTCGCTTCATAGTTACTTGCAATTAATTCTACTATCCACAAGAAGGAGAGAATAAGCTATCAATTTGCGATGTCTTGAAGTAACTTAAGCGGGAATTAGGCTAAAGAGTCTAATTCAACATAATGCTCTCACAAGCGATGCGTCAAATTCTTAGAGTCATAAAAACCTTGTCGGCCTTGACCTTTTCATTACTATGCTGCAGCGTTTGCGCTTAGTGGTAAACGTTATTCAAAAAACGTTAGCCTAGCTAAGGAATCATACAAAGAAGCCCCTCCTCATGTCTCACACTCAAGTGTGGAAACAATAAGTGTCCAGATTTAGACAAGTTGGCAATGCTAATAGATTTTGCAGCCACTAACCGCCAATCTTTTCACTTAGTGTTAATAGATTTTTTGCAGCTTCTAAGCGCTAATCTTTTCACTTAGCGTGATATTTCAACGCACACTATTATAGTGCATGAAATTTTGCTCAATCCACTCCCAATAATTGGGTAGAGAGCAAAACACTGCTTATACTGGCTACTCGTCTTACACTTAATGACTAATTAAGCTCGCATTTCTTGGATGACTTGACTCTTGAATGTTACTTCATCCAACGATGTAACATTATTTACAAGTCAAATTACAAAGTCAATCAACGCAGCTCAATATTCAAGATTATATACAGATCTATAGAGGGCTTACTAATTTCATAACTCCAAAACTTGCCAACCAAAACTACATAGCATGCCGCTAACCATAGCGCAGACATTAGTTTTTATTGTGCCAAACAAGGCAACAAAATCATGACGACTTTGAGTCATGTTTCCTTACTTTGGCTCAATTAAGGCCTGACCTAAAGTCTCCAAGACTTTTGCTCATCTAAAGAATAGAATTACATTGTTCATATTTGAACATCTTTACTAAGTCTAGGTCAACCAAATTAACTTCCATAAGCTAAGTCAATTTAGAGAGAAATTCGCATTGGGATTAATTTGATTAGCATAATATAATTTTGCCGCAAAAATCTAAATTAAATAGTGACAATTTTACACAAGTCGCAAGATCGAAAATCCGCTATGCTCATAATCATTTCTTGCGCCACAGGTGACAATTATCCAAAATTTAATTTAATTCATGCGCAAAATATTGGTTTTCGGGAGTTAATCTACAACAATTTCTCTCAACCGAATAACCTCCCATTGACTATGGAATCTCTAAAAGCATGATAAAAAATTATAATTCCATACAACAGCATCATAATGTAGATTCACAATCAATACATGCTTTGTTACATTTAATAACAGAATTAAAATAAAAAATAATTAATCATGCTATTCTATTTACAACAAATTAGAAATTCTAGGCAAAAAACAACAACATGCTATATTTAATATTCAAATTATGTCATAACAGAAAGTATATCACTTCTGAAATTTTCGAAAATTTTCTGGTATTTTCTGGAATTTTTAAATAACTAATAAACACACATAAAATTAGAAATAAATATTTCAAAATTTGGTAAAATTAAATAACCATACCAGTAAATAGTAAACTACAACAATAGTCTACAATAAAAAATTCAGCCCTAGAAATTTAATCATGCAACACCAGATGCATTTAAAAGCAGAAATAATGAATTATTATTTCAAGAAAAATATTTTTTTATTTTCATAAAATTTTCAAAATTTTACAGAAGATAAAAAATTTAATTCTGAGTCTAACGGTACCAACCAAGCTTAAAACAAAGCTATAATGAATTAATTATTACCATTTAACGCGATCTTAATTAAAAACAAAACAAACAAAGGTTTTATGCATCGCCAGCCTGTCGGCGGAAGAAAACGGCGGGCTCGAGCTGCTCAAATGGCGCTCAACATGGCTCAAGACACGCTGCGTGGCGCCGACGGCTCAAGACGCGGACAACACCGCCGATGCACGCGCGTGAGGCGCGCAGTGCGGGTTTAAGCGGGCTGGCGCGTGGAAGCGCCACAAAGGAGGCGCATGGAGGCGACTCACGGCATCGTGGCACGCATATCACGCCACGCCTTCCGGTGTTTTTGGTCGATTTTTATACTGCCGGACTCCATTTTTCAAAATAAAACCATTTATGTTATTGAAAAATACATTAATGAACATAAAATAGGTATTATGCTCTTAATCTAATAAGAGTTGACATATTCTCAATTATAAACATTCATGTATATAATATGTACATATACATATAAAAATATACACATGTTTAAAGAAAAACACGAAAATAGCCATACACGCCTCGATACCAATGTAAATCATAAAGCATTACGAGCGGAATAAAAATTATGATTTACATACCTTTTAGACGTAGTCCTAATTGAAGGATCTCGTGGGTAAATCACGTGCTTCTTGAATCGGGTCAATCATCTCAGCAATGGGGTGATATTACAATAGTGAATATCACCCACACAAATCACAGTGCAAATGGCTTTGATCGTTGTTTTTTGGGAGAGAGTCAGTATATAGGAAAAATTCAAACATACGTTGTTTTTCTTAATCACCCATATTCCATATATCAGATATATGTATGTTTTTATCATCTATTCATATCAGTTAATGGAGATAATATATGTATCCTGAGTGGTTATCCAAATAGGTTTGAATTCAAATTCAAAACTTATTTGGATAACGTTCAAAGCATTCAAATGGTTATACCACATGGGCGCCCATTTCTAACAATAATAAAATGATAAATTTGACATATCTAATGAAAAGTTTCTATATCAAATTAACATATATTAATTTGTTACCTAAACGTTTAAAAATTTTTAACACACTAATTTTAAGATTTGGATAGAAATGCTCATTATACATTTTTTTCCTCAGTAACTTTTTTTCATTAAAATATTAAAATATAAAAAATAAATGAGATCCACGATTTAAGGAAAATAGATTCAAATTTTATTACAATAATTTGAATTATTTATTTTTATAGTTCATGGAACATGATATATTTGTATAAAATTAGAGTGATTTGGATATGGGTGACTATTAAAATTTTTAAGAAAATGTGTACAAAAAATATAAAAGTGATGTGATCATTTGTAACAAATAAACAGCTTATTTAAGTGGTTGTCAAACCACCTCTAAGTTGATTAGGGGGTGTTTGAAAAGTGGATTTAGTGACTTTTTTTTGGCTAAAATAGTCAGTAAAAATAAAATAGGTTAAAATAGTTAATAAGATAAAATGTCACATTCAAACTATAATTATTTTACTTTTTCTCTTATAATTATTAAATCAAGAATAAAGATTGAGAGCTCCAATTTTGGAGCTTTAAAGAGAGCTTTAGTGATGTGGTATGGAATGAGGTCCACATGTAATGTGATGTGTGTGTCTATATTTTTATATTTTTTTTGTTATTTTATCTTGTCACATCACCGGAGCTCAAAAAAATCAAATTTTTTTTCCAAACACAACTTTTTTAACCGGACCATGAAAGTAAAAAAATAACTAAAATAGTCATGTTCTCAAACAACCCTAGATATTGATAGTCTTTTTTATTAAATCACCTTTGTATTCAAAAAAATGAATGGTAATATAATTTGAAGTATAAAATTGACTACAAAAATTATTGACGTCTAATCAACTTAATTTTTTTTATAATATATTCTCCTAGATAAATTTTAAAAATAAACAATTTAAATGATAAAAATGAGACACATAATGAATCTTACAAAACGCACAAAAGTGAGTGTTGTGCTCTCCGCCCTTCATCGCAATTTAAGTCCCATAATTTTCTCCATAATGACATACAACATCGTGTGTCAACTTTAATTTATTACAAATTTAATTTTGTAGCGTCAAACTTTTATATATGGATGAATTGTAAAACATAAATGGTAGGTCTATAGCATTGTTTTTGAAATAATCACATGTATCTATCTATATATATTATGAAAAGGGGGTTTTAACCCCAAGGCCCGTGGAAGTTCTAATATATTAATTCTATTTTTTGATTTTTAAATTTTTTTTAAAAAAATTGACTTGGTGAGTGGTTCAAAGATTATAATAATTACACTATTGACAAATGGAGGAGATAGAGGGTGGGGAAGCACAACTGACTAGAATAACATAATAAATGAAATCTTAATTTCAAGATTTTTAAAAAAAAATTGACTTGTTTATTTTTTCAAAGATTATTTATTAGAATTAAGTAATAACTGAGAGAGAGGCTATATGACTATGTGGTGTGTATATGTGTGATAATAAAAATGTATTTGCCTTTGGGGCTACCTCCTCGGTCAAACCCCAGTTATTTACACGCCATTACTTTTTGCATCCCCAAGAGACCCATGTAATTATTGGGTAAATGGCTCTTAATTTTTTTCCCTTTTAATTTTTTTGTTTTGTTTTTTGAAAAAAAAATAAATAAACACTTATTAAATTCTTTTAAACTCCTCGGTCAAACCCCAGTATTTACACGCCATTACTTTTTACATCCCCAAGAGACCCATGTGATTATTATGTAAATGACTCTTAATTTTTTTCCCTCTTAATTTTTTTGTTTTGTTTTTTGAAAAAAAAAAAAAAACACTTATTAAATTCTTTCAAATCTTTATAACTTCTCCAATACACATATTTTTCTTAACTTTTCACATACCTATTGTAAAAATCTAAAATAAATATAAATATTTATAATTATCCTGTGCATAGCACGGGTGATAGGCTAGTATATCATAAAAGGAAAAGTCTGAGATTTTAGATTTAACGATCTAGAATTTTTGAGTGGATGATTATATAGTGGAGATTTTGTATAGTATGAGATTTATATATAGAAAAATCAGCAATGCTAGGTATCATGAAAATTTTTTCAAGAAAATAATCATGAAAACTTTATGACCTGTGGATTACACTTAAAATAAAATACCACACACTAATCAAGGTAATTCAAGAATCATAAATCATTCATGATCATTTTGGATTACACTTAAAATTTGAGAAGGACTTACGTGTAGATACTAATAGGTGGATTTATTTTCTAATAGGTTTCATGATAATTAATGACGTTTTTATCAAATGATATTAAAAACGTTACTAATTGTTAATTTTCAGCAATAGTTTAAAAATTGTCACAAAAATGTCACTAATTATAAGTTTTAGCGACGCTAAAAAAATGTCACAAAAAGTCACTAATTATAAGTTTTAGCGATAGTTTAAAAACTTCATCATAAAAAGTCACAAATTTTAAGTTTTAGCGATATTTTATAAAAATCGTGATAAAAAAAAAAACTATAATTATCAATTTTAACGATATATACAAAAAATTGTCACAAAAATTATTTTTAGCTTACCATTTTATTAAGACTTATTTTTAATAAGACTTAATGAGAATTAAGTCTAACTATTGGGATTTATTGATAATTTATCCAAAAATCAACTACGAGTTATAGTGTCAACAAACCGACTTCTATTGGTTGCAAAGTAAAGATTTGAAGATTTGCACTAAATAACAAAAATGAGGGGTGATTTGAAGAAAATTCAAACTGCTTTGACAAGATATGATTGAGATTTGAAAAGTTGTATGGTTAAATATCTAAAGAGATAAACTAGAATTTTTATGGTTTTCAATTTGGCATTGTAATTTAAATTTGAGCCAACTGCTTTTATTATATATTAATTATTAGTTAATTTTCAATCTGCTCCTAATTAAATTTATATAAATTCTCAGTTAATTCTCAATCTCAATCTCAATCTCAATCTCTATTCTTAGTTAAATTCTCAATTAATTGGGCTGTATTCTTAAAAAAAAATAAATAAAATGGCATTTTTGAAAAAAATGTCACTAAATGTTGTCATCATGACATCACATCTGAGGTAAGTATTAAAAATGAAAAAAGGTGGCGGTTTTTCCAAAAACACCACTGAATGACGTCATCATTACATCATATATTAATTGTGACGGAAAAGTAGATAGTCATAAAGATTTTATGACGCTTTGAAAAATGTCGTTTAATGTTTTAGCGACGCTTTTGAAACACCGCTAAGATGTTGTGGCGGCCGATTCACGATTTAAAATATTAAACGCTGCAAAAACTTATTATGCATTTTTCAAGATATAGCGGCTTCAAAAACGCCGCTAAAAGTCAAATTTCTTGTAGTGTACAAAATGATAATTTTTAAGCAGTTAGGTATGAATTTATAGTATTACCGATTCTAAAATATTTATCACATTTAATTGTGCACTTTGTGTTTTTCAACTATGTGCACATAACATTACTAAGCATAAAAATATTTATCATTTAATAGAATACAAGAATACAAAATTTTCATCAAGCATTTACATAGATATGAAACCCATACTTATGTGGGATCCACACTCTTGTGAATGTTTGGTATAAAATTTGGGATCCGTATCAATTTTTAATGTAATATTGTCACATTGGATGTTGTAACTAAGGCCTCGCTTTGGGAACCCTCCTTTAGCTAAAAAAAGTTACTAAATTAGCCAAAAGCCAACAACTCATACCAAAAGTCAAAGATTATCTTTTCTCTCTACTTTTTGCACATCTTTTCCTAAAAAGTTAAAAAGTTATCCCAAACATACTAATTTTTTTTAGCTCATATTTTAGCTAAATAACCAAAAAATTACTAGATTAACTTGTTCCCAAACGGAGCCTAAAGGTGGATAAATTTTAGGCTGGGCTTGCATTATATGGTAAGAAAATATACGTCATTTCAAACTCAACCAGATCGATATCGGACTCAATCCCACCATCATAAGCCCAATCCTAAAAAAACTTTCAAATCCCAAGCCTGCCTAATCCACTTGATTAGGTAAATCTAAAAATTATATAAAAAAAAATTGATTAAAATATAAAATAAATTTATTAAAAACAAACGAAAACTCATCTAAAAATAATTTTTAAAAAATTAAACAAAACAAAACATACATTAAATTTTTATTTTTAAAATTTCTTTTTTGAATTTAAATTAAGTTAATTAGATCTGCTTAATTATTATTTGAATTTACAACGTTAACAAAAAAATAATTATGCTTTTTTAACAAGTATTTTAGTTTAAGTTTTAGAAAGAAGTATATATTTAATTTTTTTTATAAAATTTTTACTTTATCATATATATATTATTATTATTATTATTCTTATTATTAAAAGTAATGTTTTCCTTACTTAATTAGGTGGCATATTCTAAAAGTTTATTTTTTTATTATAAAAGCCACCTCACTATACTTTTTTATTTACATATAAAGTTCTATACAAATTTAATTTCAATTATAACAATCAATTTGATATGGACTCTATTTGAGAAATACTTATTTTTCATATATTTTTCTATTTTTTCGTTGTCAAATTTCTTTTATATAGTTGGTATTTTAATTTAATTATTATAATATTTGAAAAAAATTTATCTCGATATACAAATAAATAAATAAGACAGAATGTGCTTAATTATGTGCATCGCATAAATCAAATTAATTTTCTTTTATATTATATATATTTTTTCTATCTTATTGATGTCTTAATATTAATTTATATTTAATTTTTTTATTTAACATGAAATTATTTATTACAAAATATTTATATTTAATTTAAATTTTATATACCTGTACAGGAGAGAAATATTAGCCTCAAGACCGCACCTCCTTGCTACTAAGCACGCCTTACTCGCTAGAACTCCGTCATATTGTGAACAAAACAAAGGTGAGCTACTCGGCTGGTGGTTTTGCCGAAAAACCCTTTTGATGGTTAAGTTAGTTTTTTGGAAGAAGAGAGAAGGCAGAACACTAGAGAGAGAGAGAAAGAGAGAGAGAATTCGAAATTGTTTACCTCTAACGTCTACATGCTCCTCCTTTTGAAGGGTGGCCATGCAGCATCAGAGATTGTGGGCGTACTACCTCTGTTGTCCTTCTTTGGATAGGCGTTGTACTTCCTCTACATTTCTTACACGTAGAGACCACAACCTCCAAACAATGTTTGTTGCATCGCCAAACCAGACGACGCATACTAGGAGTGGATTTCTCTCTTCTCTTTATTGGTCCACGTGGAATACTAGACCGCGCTATCACTTGTGCTACACCAGGGGTACTTCCTTTTTGATAGTCCAACGCCGATCTAAGATAAGTCGCCTCACGAGTCACAGGTCGGGTTAGTAGATATGTGCACTGCCCACAAATACGTCGATGGGTGCGCAGTAAGTGAACACGGCCATATAGTGCGGCCACGGCACACAACGCTGTGCCTCATCCAGCTGGCCTTGTGACGTTGCTTCGACCTCCCTAACTGCGATACCTAAATATGGTCCAAGTTAAGTCACGATCCTGCTATGTCCACGCGGGCCCACGTTATGACCCGAAGCTCGCTACCGGGTACGCTTCACCAAATGCGATCCTGTGCTCTCGACAAGGCTTAACACTATATTTCGTGTTGGTATAGCTCGACCCATTGTTTAGCACAAATCTTCCTCTCAATTGCCCCTTAATCTCATCCAAGCTTAACGCGAGTGGGGTTACCTTCTAATCGGCTATCTCGCTGGCCGCTTATTAAGACTTGTGCCGCTTGTCTTGTCATCAATCAATCACCAGATCGACAATCCATCGGTCGTATGATTCATCATCTCCAAGCTACGTGGCACTTCCTTAGAGGCTCTGCGGTCCTCACAACCGCTTTTCATCATACCCAAAATTTGAAAAGTTACCGCCTTTTGAGTTTTCCTCATATATACGCATAAGGGCCCAAACACCCCATCATTGTTCATCTTCTCAAGAATACCCTAAACCTTTGAGCTTATGCCACCGTCGCCGTTAACGTTGCCATCGCTGCTCGCTTTCCAATGTTTCCCATCCTTACGACATCACAATAGAGGTCGAGATCGATTGGATCTTGATTTGGTGTCCAAATCCATAAGTTCTTCTCATTGTTGCCTCTTTTCATTGTTGTTCTTTGTGTTTTTGCATTTTTCTTGTTTGGGGTTGTTGGTATTTGCTTATGCCCTCTCATGGGCTAAAGCTAATAGATATCGGTTGATATTAGGCAAAACCGAACCAAAACACAAATGGGGCCATCGTGCCCCTCATTTCCTTAGTTTCATTGTATAGTCTTGAGTTTAGGTAAACAAAGATAAATTTCGAGCAAAACCGAGCTAAATCCTAATTTTAGATCCAAAAATAAGATTGAGACGCTAAAACTAGTTTGTGGTCCTTTTAAGTGACTATGACCGCTACCGAAGCTTGTAAGAACATCTAGCTGAGATAAATGTCAAGAGATTAGGATGAAGCCCCAAAACCGGCCTAATGTCTTAGGCTCCACCATCGAGCTAAAACAAAAACCGAGTTAAGACTAGAGCGTAGCATAACTTTTTGTAATTGAGCTAGGCGTATTTTGATAGCCATGCACTTGATGTCGTGCTAACACTTGCACTTACTTTTAACAATGTAGAATGAACCAGGACCGACCAGGAACATATCAACATCACAGTTAGCGAGGGCTCAAAGATTGAGCAAACAATCACCAAAGCCACTCAATTTTGACCGAGCTATTTATCATACAAAATAAAATCGGGATAAATGGGGAAGTACCGATTTATGGTTAGTTCTCCAAGCGCCATGGCTGAATTCTGAAGGGAATTGAACATTCCAGATGATGTCCATTTAGAGTTAGCCAAAAAGAGAGACACTCATTGGGGCAAATTGGGTGCCTGCCCCTTCACCGTGGTATCTATAGTCGAAGGTGGCCTTCGCTCTGTAGTCTAGCCCTAGTTTGTGAGTTTTTGAGGCAGACTAGGTTGTGCCCAACCCAGGTTTCCAACAACACATACAAGATAATAAATGGCGTGGCCCCGCTGAACCGCATCCTCGGTTTAAATCTTGACCTTGTTGAGATATTCCACCAGTACACACTTAGCAAAAATAAGGGGGGTTTTTGCTGGTACCTGAAGGTTAGAAAGGACCGAGCAAAGCTTGTAGAGGGTAACTCAGAAAAAGAGCTAAATGACGATGACTTCCTCTAGGTATCTGGTAATCATGAGAACACTAAGGCGCCCATACCAGGCTGGTACATACACAAAAATTTCGGAAGCGCTGGTGAGCAGTCTAGCGCAGTTTGAATATTTCTATTCGATCTTTTTGACAGTTTAACACTTGGCATTTTGTGCAGATTACACAATCTTGGTGGAGGATTACTCTAGAGCCAACTAGGAGGAGACCATCTGAGTTACTCTGCGGTATCTGGCCAAGGAGCGAAAGCCTCAAAAGCCGCTCGGATACGAACCGAGCTATCGGCACACTGCACCGCTCAAAAGTAGGTTCACCGACTTCCTCTGTGCCCCTTCTCCAGAGCCGAATCCAACCCTTCGGATGATCAAACTTGTTCTCTTAACTGCCGAACAAGAAATGGCTAAAATATGCACCATCAAGTCTATGATCACCAGTGAGCCGAGCGATTCTTAGCCGACAGAGACGGCCGAGGGGGTGTAACGCCCTCAAAATACAATATAAATAATCCATTCATAAGATCCATCGATTTAATGAAAATGATATACTTTCATTCATTAGAGTTATATTACAAAAAGACATTACATGTATAATACATTTACAAACATTCATTCTGAATTTATAGCATGTAATACAAGTTGGTGATAACAAAATAAATGTCCTACGGGTTTACATCTTTCCAAGATATCACTTGGTTACAACAAAAGAAAGATTCCTAAGCTCTATACATGTAAGGCCCTCATTGAATGAACATTTAAACATAACATAACAAAAATAGTCTTCAGACCTAGTCCTCCCAAGCTATGTCCTTGAAGGTGGCATGTTACCAGTACTTGAAAATGGTTTCCTAAGTAGGGTGAGCCAAAACCCAGTAGAGATAAACTAACATAGTATATGAGGTTTAACTAAGACATAAGTGTTAGATAAATGTTCAATATTCATAACCAACTTATATTGTTTCCATGACCATTCAACATAGATAACCATATCTCATTCTATTTCCATTCATTCATTTCAGGTTAATCTATTAACCAAATTCATTATTATCTAATTAACCGAAATGAGACTACAACTTAATGGTTCACAATTCAATACATACATCACTCCAACGTTTCTATTTTGCTATTTTACGGAATTCTCATCTGAGGGAATCAGCACCCATATATATATATATATACATGATTTCGGGACTTTCACCCTAGACACTTGATGGGTCGTTAAACACACCAAAATTAAATACTAAACTATATCAAATTCAATTAGAATAATGGCAAGTCCAGGTATTGATCCATAGGGACTATTGTGAAATTAAACTAATTTAATTGTTAAATTCCTAAATTAATTTTGATAAAAAGATTGAATGATCATAATCTAATTTAATAACGAATAAATTAAACTAAGGAATTAAATTATCAATAATAAATGAAATTGGGTTTACTGAATTGGGGAAAAAACCTAGGGTAGAGAATTCACCACTAACCACATGAATGAGACTTAACATTAACCACCAATCGCAATTCGGTTTGAACAACCCAATATTTCACAACTACAAGTTTGAAATATTGATCAAGAGGGTTGTTGCATTCAATGTACAGGCACGAATCATCCCGAGTAGTACGAGTCGTTTGCTCTAAACTAAGTTAGCAAAACGACCCGTCTCTCATAGCATGACTCGTCTCATACTTTGAATACAAACACAAAGAATACTAATATATGGAAAGCATTAAACAATCACAGAGAGTAGAATGCTTGAAGAGAAGAACGAAACAATTATTTATAAACTTCTAAAACATCCATACATTCATTCAAACCAATTTACAATTAAAGCTCATGACAAATTTCATTACATGGCTAGGGTTTCATCAAATCCTAGAAAAGACGACTAGCCACTCATGGAGGAGTGAAAAGAGGAAGAAGATGAGGAAGAAACCTTCATGGAAGTGTCCTTCAAGCTTTGGAAGACTATCCTCTCCCTAAAACCCTAGCTTCCCTCTATTCTCTATTGATTTTTTCGAACCCTAGGTTTTTCTCATTTTCTCTCTTTTAGTTGGAGCAAAATAGACCAAAAAGTCCGTGCACGCATCCCTAGGTGGGTCATTGCGGCCGCTCGGTCAGGGTGTCGTGCACGCACGTGTGCTAAGCTTCACCGCAAGACGCATGTAGTTTGGCCAGCTCGGATTTTTCACTTCTCGCACGGGGAGTCTACTTTCGCGCTCCTTTTGATTGAAGTTTCATATTTCTTGCCAACTGCATAAATGTACAAAACACATCCTCTCTTCCAAATAAATAAAATTGAAAAACTAAAATCAGAATCTTAAGTGGCCTCAATGTGGTACCTTTTGGCCAACATCACACCCCCAACTTACATTTTGCTAGTCCTCAAGCAAAGCAAAAGAAATAAGAAAAGTAAAATACTCTACCACTTTCAGAGGGATCATGATTGCATTTAGCATATGCAACAAGCCTTTAAACCACAAGGTTACCCCAAGTGGACGAGTATAGTCTCGTGAGGGTTTTCAGAAATGATACCCACAAACATCAACATATTCATATCTGCTCAACAACAATTAACCGCACTACTCCACACAACAACCAACTTATGTGCCATTACAGTGTGATATTAAAACATGATGAGTCATTGAAGGCATAGTGGGCAAGTATGAAGGAATCTATTGAGTTTAAACCACAATTCAGTTAATATAAAAGTAGAGTCCCCTGTACTTGTGAATGCTAGTAGACACATCATTAGTACCCTCGGTGTAAAGTGCAATCTCCATATTAGTTAACTGTCCACTATAATAGCCCAGTGTAACCCATAATAACACTCAACATATACAGAAAAACTAAACTATTGTAACCAAGCTTCTCAATTTTTTTTTTTTTTTTTTACGTGAAAGACTGTGCAATGTCCTGATTCATTAAGCTTTGTAGTCAGCCCATGTAACAAGCATTGGGCCAATGACTCCCAAACCAGACGGTTTTAGGGCACTAGGTGTAGAGACACCCCTACGGGCTTAATAACTCGAGCTGAAAAGGCTACGAATCCGAACTAGTCATTCTCCTTATTTTTCCTTAACTGTGCAATGTCCAAGTCCCTTAAGCTTTCTAATTAACCCATATAGCAAGTTTTGGGCCAATGACTCCCAAACCGCATTTCGTTTTAGGGCACTAGGTGTAGAGACACCCTACGGGCTTAATAACTCGAGTTAAAGAGGCTACTTAACCCAAACGAGTCAAGTGTTGTTGTTGTTGTTGGATTTTTTTTTTTTTTTTTTACAAGAAACTTGGCTACTCATTCATTCTTTTCTGCAACCTCAACCATTATCAATGATGTACACCAGGGATTATAATAAAGAGATCATTGCTATGATAGTCTGTTCATGTGAATTAAGGCATACTTATGACAAGTGTACTAATACCACAAACACAAACAACTATCCTAGTGCAAACATCACAAGTGAGTATTTACCCAATAAACCCTTTTCATACAAGCCCATTATGTTCCCCAATTAACATAAGTTCATATCATTACCATTCTGGCACAAAGTAAACATTAAGTGAAGTGGTGCAAATCAAGTGTAGTAAGGACAAACATGAATAGCTATTACAAATACCCTCACCTCCCAACTGGAATATAACATTGTCCTCAATGTAAGCAAGTAGACATGAGATAATAAAATGAGAGAGAGGATCTTACCAGACAGCAGGGGCGCACATCCAGCGAGGCAAGGACACCCAAACACAGTTATTTTGAATTTTTTTTTGGTACATATAAAAGAGAAAGGAAAAGAAAATAAAACAAAACAAAACCAAAAGGAAATAAAATAAAGGAAGTATACAGAAATCACTGATGTGGATCTGGCAGTAGTGGTGGGAAATGCTGCTCAAATAGGGCATGCATCAGTGTTCGAGTCTCGAACGCCTCATCATGAACCCTAGCGCCATGCTGATCGAACTGCCGATCAAACTGATCAAACCGCTGATCAAACTGATCAAATTGCTGCCCACTCGAATCCCGGTATGCATAGAAGTCAGTGTGCAGAGAGGCAACTGACTGTTGATACCTATCAAACGTCGCCTGTGAATAATCCCGGTAAGCCTGGTAGTCAGTCCGGAGATCAACCATAGATTGCTGATGGGCGGGTTGATTATCCAAAATAGCTTGATATTGCACCTTCGTCATACGCAATGGCAAGTGTGCCGGCGCAGGTGGCGGCGGGCTCGACTAGGGCATCATTAGGATTTGCTGGGGCCTCGGGAAGAACTAGTGGAGGCGGCAGGCGAGTAGTGGTTTGACGCCAGTGGGTTCTACCATAAAATATGGGTGGCAGAAGCTGAACCTCATTGGCTTGCAGTGGGTATGTCTCTTGGGCTTTTATGAGGGTGATAATGAGGTTGGCAAAAGAGGGCCCATGTAGAATTTGACTTCATTTAGGATTCGATACATCTGATTGTAGATCAAGGTAGGGATGTCAACCCAAAATCCGAAGTCAAAATGATGTAATGCACGGAGGAAGTCCCCTCGCCGCTTTTCCTTGTGGCCAAGAGGAATAACATTTTTTTTCAATACCACATCGAGGAAGAGAAGGCGGTGTGGTAAATTAGTCCGCCGGATGCTCGTACGGTTGTCATCCTCCTGACGTCCCTCATAAAACTCAGTCACTAGTTTCGGGATGGTGAGTTCCCGAGTGAATACCGGGAACTATTTTGCAATGATAGGGTCTATGGAACAGTGGAGGACCTCAGCAATTGAAGCTGGAGTGACCACTAACTCCACTCCGTCAACAAGGGAGCAAAGAGCTCCCGGGGCCTCGTCGCTGACGTACATATGCTAATAGAAGAGGCGCACAATGCGTGGGTATGCTTGGTTCGATGGCGGCAGATGCCCAAGAGGCCCCGGTCTTCAAGTTGTTGAATACTCTACGCAGTGGTTTGATGGTGACGAAAAAAGTCCACATCAAAGGATGTATCACATGTAACCGATTTGGTGGCCCAAGCATTGGTTTGGTTAGCATATCCCTGAATGCAATGTTGGCATTGCGAGGCCATTTGGGTGCTCTAGGGATGATGAAGCCATATTCGCACAAAATAGTTCAACCAACACAATAAAAATGTGGAAACATTATATTAATACTCATCGAAATAGCATGGATGCATAAATCATTCAAAATCGCATCATCCTCACACCACCAATTGTCTCTTTTTTTTTTTTTTTTTTCTAGAAAAAAAAACGAAAATAATTAAATAAATGAATAAAAATGACATTAAATTAAATTAACTAAACTATAAAATAAAATAAAATAAACTAAACTATAAAATAACTAGATTACAAAAGAGACTAAAGTATAGAATAAAATAACTTAAACTAAACATATATTTTTTTATTAGAAGAAAAGAAAATGAAATAAAAATTCAGAAAATAAAATAAAATAAAAACTAAACTACTTAATAATTAAATGAACAATTACATCATAGAATAAAAAATAAAAAAAAATGAAAACACTAACTAAACAAGAAAAAGAAAAAAAAAAGAAAAAAAGAAAATAAAAATAATAATAATCCACTAACTAATTAAACTAACCAGAATCACCGATGAAACAATTTAAACTAAACAAATATAGCAAATAAAAAAAACTAAATTATTATTATTATTATTATTAACTTTATTTCTGAGTTTTTTTTTTTTTTTTTAAATATATTTCGGCATGGACCACACGTGCGCCGGAGAGGGCCGCACGTGCGGCGATGGTGTTCTTGCCCAAATGCGCAAAATTTTTTTTTTTTAAAGTAAGAACCAGATCTACTAAAACAACAATAATAAAAACAAAGGCTTCACAAATATACTCCTACACCCCCAAATCTACACAAAGAAGGAAAGGAAAAGAAAATTACCTTGAAAAAAAAATGGAGAAAGAGAGAAAAGGAAGATGATTTGTTGGAAAAAATGGTGGTCACCGGAGATTTGACGGACGGCAAGGAAATAGGACGCCGATGGTGAGATGATGGTGGTGAGGAAGAAGAAAGAAGAAAAAAAGGGAAGAAGAAGAAGAAGGAAGAAAAAGCTGGTGAAGATGGTGGGTCTGTGGGGTTTAGAGAGAGAGAGAGAGAGAGAGAGAGAGAGAGAGAGAGAGAGAGAGAGAGTGATTGGGATAGGAGAGAGAGAGTTAGATAAGATTTTTTTTTAAAATAAGAAATAAAATAATAATAATAAAAAAATAATAAAATACGATTTATTTATTTATTATTATTATTCTTTAATTATATATAAAACAATAAATTATAAATAAAATGAAATTATTATAATTTATGTATTTTTTTTTATTTATTTTTAAAATTTATTTATGTATTTATTATAAAAAAATGAAATTAAATTAAAAAAAAAAAAACAAAACCCCTTTTTTTTTTTCCGAAGAGTGAGCCGCTCATGCGGCGAGATTACGCTCCCAGCCACAGAGAGATGAGCTAAATTGGTATGGGCGCCAGGCGGTGAGCCCAACAGCTCGAGCGGTCTGGGCTCCATTTTTTCTCTTTTTTTTTTTTTTTTTGGCTTGGACCTGAGCCGCTCGCGCATCGAGTAGGTTGCTCGAGCAGTGATTTTGGGCCGCTCGAGCGGTGCATTTGGGCCGCTCCAACGGTGCTAAGTAGTATGCATCTCGAGCTGGGCCGCTCGTGCGGCGAGCCCAACTGCTCGAGCGGTTTGGGCTCTCTTTTTTTTTTTTTTGAACAAGTATAACACCCCATTATTTATTTTTATTTATTTTTTATTTAAACACAAAGAAATTAAACTAAGAAGCATGCTTTTTGACAAAAATCACAAAGTTCTAATCATCTTAAATTGCTCTTAAATATGACTGAGACCACAAAGAGCTAAGCATCTCAGAAATTAGTTAATAAGAGATGTGCCACAAACTAAAAAAATAAAAACACACATTAATGCCTTACGCAGGCTACGGAGGGTCCCTTCCATCCATACGCATGCAATGACCTTTTTCTGCTACATTGCAATAGCATAGTTTAACAAAAACAAGAAGCACTCGCAAGCGTACATGCTTCAAGAAAATGGAAAACTAACTCCCAACACCTAACAAAAGGCACCAAAGTTATGGCATAAAGTTGCCACTTCAGAATCCCCAAGTAATAAAACCTAGCGTAGTTTATAGCCTTCGGGCTAGTACAACCCAAATATACTTAACCATTGTTACCTTCAATTGACATTCGAAATAAATATAGCACATGAGAGCATAACGGAATGCCCACTAAAGGTACAATCTTCACGTAAAAATCACGGGTACTACTTTTCTCCCTAACTGTGTTTGTAACTTTCCCTATTCTCCAACAGAGTGACAGACTAGGTTGATTCGGTATCCTGAATCAAGGCGCATAAAGCTACCTCAACCTATGGGGCTGCCATACAGAGTTCAAGCCGAGATAGTTTTGAAGTAATCTCCACACCCCTGGGTATTTAAACTAGACTCTAGTCTCGAAAATCCCAAACCTTTGTGTTCTAGGCTTTGCCATTCGAACTCTAGTTTCCACCGTCTCAGTTGGTCTCCTAGGAACTCACTACAAACACGGTTAGGTGGCTATACCAGACCGTCAGATGCCATTCGGGCACGACAAACACCAAAGGAATTACACCTGTGGGAGCTGAATAAATAGAAGAGTCGGAAGGGATGTATCCTAGAAGTCAGAGACTGTTCGGCTCCGTACTAATCAACTAAGATACCGAATACATTGAGATCGCCGATAGACGGGGAGATGTATGTTGGAATAAACAAAAGGATAATAAGTAAAAAGTGGGCTCTGGACCCGAGGTCTAGAGAATGAGTATAAATACAAGAGCTTCAGATTTAGAAAGGTATGTAAGAATCACTTCACTAAACTTAGTAAACAAGCTTTCTTGAGTATAAGAACTGACTTGCCCGTCGGAGTGCTAACCCCGGCACCCCCGACCGGAGTGTTTGTCTTTGCAGGTGACTAGTAGAGGATCAAGAGCGTCTCCCAGGATCTGAAGAGTATTTTCAGAACCACTTCCCCACAATTGGCGCCGTCTGTGGGAATACTCAAGTACATCCATGGAAGGCGTGACTCAAGATTCTCCGATAGCCACCGACGCGATCACACAGAGAGCCGACCTCACTCCGGCAAATATGTTCGAGAAGGAAATCATCGCTGCAAGATGTGCCTTGAATGTCGATTCACAAACGACTTCAGCACATGAGACGATGCTAGCCATCATGGAACGAGCCAAAAAGACCAAACATAGTTTAGACAACACCATCACTGAGAACGAGCGCCTTCGCCGCGATCTGGCCTTGGAAATAGCAAAGTCCAAACAAACAGTGCGCCAAGTTTCTGAGCGACCCCCAAGGGCAGGCGATCTACGGTCTCGGGCCCGATAGCAAAACACCGACGCTTGTTGTGCTTCAGCCGATTACTTTGAGGAGTTGACAAATGATGAACGTCTCCAGCGAAGTGTTCCGCATGATAACATCCATATGATATACAGCCTGCCGAAAGCCCCGACCGTACATGCAATCCAGTCCCTCCTAGGCCCTCAGCAGCAACTCACGCCAGCAAAGCGACCCCGAGAATCGCCAAGCATCACCTTCAACGACTCTGATTTGATCGGCGTAACACTCCCTCACATCGATCCATTGGTTGTCGCGCCACGCAGAACCGTTCACCGTCAACGCGTTCTTATAGACCAGTAGACTTCGGAGGTCATGTATTATAAAACCTTCATCAAACTCGTTCACCAAATCGACCGACTTCGCCCTTTATCCACTATTCGCTTCAATGCCAACCCCGAATACCCATCGAAAGATCAACCTACCGCTCGAGCGGGTTCCGAACGGTAGATGTAGAATTTTGGTCGTCTGGCCGCCGCATCAGACAATCTTATCATAGGGCAACTGTGGTTGCATACCTTACAGGCCGTCCCGAGCACCTACCATCAATTGTTACGCTTCCAACGTAACCGGCATTGAGCGATCCGCGTGGCTCCCAAAAATCGGCATAAACATGTTATCTCCTGGTCGCCAAAATGCCAAAGGAATTACAGGTAAACTCCATTGAGGTACCCAATCGGGAAATCCTAGATGATGTCGGGCGGCAGCCAAGCGAAAAGGCCACAGAAGGTTTAGACTGAGTTGACATCGATGGAAGCCCAGAAAAGTTCTTCATAATCGGCACCTCTTTAAACCAAGCCGATAGACAGCAGCTGATCTCCTTTCTACTCGCTAACCTCGACGTCTTTGCGTGGACTCCGTACGAGATGCCGGGTATAGACCCATCGCTTACAAAGACCACCTGAACGTCGACCCCACATGCAAGCCCATCATTCAGAAAGGCCGTCGGTCTGCCACAGAGCACACTACTGCTGTCATAGAAGAAGTCAATAGACTGCTTGACGCCGGGGCAATTAGAGAAGTCACATACCCCACGTGGCTCTCCAACACAGTGGTGGTGAAGAAGAAAAATGGAACTTAGTGAGTGTGCGTCGACTTCACGGATCTGAATAAAGCTTGCCCCAAGGACTGCTTTCTCTTACCTAGAATCGACCAACTCGTCGATGCAACGGCAAGGCCACCAACGCATGAGTTTCCTCGATGCTTACAGAGGCTACCATCAGATCGCCATGCATCCGGATGACCAGGACAAAACTGTATTCCTCACCCCAAGAGGAACCTATTGCTACAAAGTTATGCCTTTTGGGCTAAAGAATGCAGGGGCAACTTACCAAAGATTGGTCACCGCTATATTCAAAGAACAACTCGGCCACACTATAGAAGTCTACATCGACGATATGGTGGTCAAGTCCAAAGAAGAATAAGATCACATAGCCAATCTAGAGAAGACATTCGGCATCTTACGCAAATACAGAATGAAACTGAACGCCTCCAAGTGCGCATTTGGAATCGGCTCTGGCAAATTCCTGGGTTATATCGTCAACCACCGTGGAATCGAAGCCAACCCGAGGCAAGTCACAGCAATCTTGGAACTCGGTTCCCCCCGATCAGTGAAAGAAGTCCAAAAGTTGATGGGAATGGCCGCTGCACTCAATAGATTCATCAGTCGGTCAACAGATCGCAGCAGACAATTCTTCCAGACGCTACGTCAAGGCAAAGCTTTTGAATGGTCCGCCGAAAAGTGGCGTTTTCACCGAAGCTCAAGACTTACCTCGTCAAGACTCTCTTGACAACACCAGCTGCCGGTGACCCCTCATTCTCAGATCTTGTAGTCTTTGATAGGGCCATCACCAGACTATTAAAAAGAAGAGGAAGAACGACCAAAGGTATTATGTGAGCAAGGCAATGGTCGATGCCGAGACACGTTATCTTTCGCTGGAAAAACTCATCCTAGCCTTGGTCATGGTAGCAAGAAAACTGATGCATTACTTCCAAGGGCATAGCATTGGGGTGATAACAGATTATCCCCTCCGATCAGTACTACGGAGTGCAGAAGCATCAGGACGTGTTTCAAAATGGGCTCTTGAGCTCGGCCAATATGACATTCAGTTTTTACCCAAAACCGTAATCAAGGGACAGGTGCTGGCCGACTTTGTTACCGAATTCACAAGCGGGCTTTCCGACCTTAAACCTGCCGACGTTTTTCCGAAGGCTGAAGTTCGATCAAAGCCGAACTGGAGAATTTATGTCGGGGATATTTGGCAGCTATATTGTGATGGATCGTTTAACCAACGGGGCTGCGGCGCCGGCGTAGTAATCATGTCTCCCGACGGCGCAGTAATAGAGTAGGCCGTCAAGCTTGGCTTTGAAGCATCAAATAACGAGGCCGAGTATGAAGCCCTCTTAGCCGGTCTACGAAATGCACATATTCTCGGTGCTCGGCGTTTGCTAGTGTTTTGTGACTCAAAATTGGTCATCAACCAGCTAAAGGGGGAGTACACTGCAAAAACCGACCATATGGCGGCTTATATGAAAACGGCCAACTCTTTGCTAACGAAGTTTGACCATCACGAACTGAACCAAATAACACGTGATCAGAACACACACGCAGATGCCCTGGCATGCCTAGCCTCTGCCATCAATTCTGAGCTCAAACAGACCATTGAAGTAGGTTCCATCCTAGAGCCGAGTATTGGCCCTTCGGAGGAAACCCACGTCAACGTTATAGAATCTGCATCAAGCTGGATGGACCCCATTGCCGGATTCATCTCTTCTGAACAACTTTCAGAGGACAAAAAAGAAGCACACAAGCTATGCAATAAGGCCCTGCGATACTATCTGGATCCACAAGGAGGGCTTTATAAAAAGTCCCTCTCCGGTCCCTATTTGGAATGCGCACACCCGGATAAAGTGGAGGAGCTTCTAACTGAGATACATGAGGGCAAATAGGTGCCCATCATGGCGACGCTCTCGCCCATCGAGCTATAACACAGGGGTGTTATTGGCCGACAATGAGAGCCGACGCAGAAAATTATGTTAAAAGATGCGAACAATGCCAAAAGTTCTCCCCACTAACCCATTTGCCCGCCGAAGGGTTGAACTCTATCACCAGTCCCTGGCCGTTTGCTCAATAGGGGCTTGATATCGTAGGACTGTTGCCAAGGGCCCCAGGAAACAAGCGATTCTTAATCGTAGCAACATATTACTTTACAAAATGGGTCGAAGCGAAGGCTCTAACACATATACAAGATGCCGACATAAAGCAATTTTTATGGAGAAACATCATCACGCGATTCGGCATTCCAAGAGCTCTCATCTCAGACAATGGCACCCAGTTCGATTGTGGCGTATACCGAGAACTGTGCAGCAAATACGGTATCGTGCCTTACTTCTCTACGCCAGCGTACCCCCAGAGTAACGGTCAAGCCGAAGCCTCTAACAAAACCATCTTGGACGGCATCAAAAAGAGGCTGGAAAGAGCTAAAGGCAAATGGGTGGAAGAATTGCCGAGTGTATTGTGGGCGCATCGCACAACGTCGAGGAGGTCCACCGGAGAAACGCCGTTCGCTTTATGCTTCGGAACCCAAGCAATCTTACCCCTGGAAATTGGCCTCCTGACTTTGAAATCGCAAGCCTTTGATACGGGCCGAAATGACATGATGCTCACCCTGGACTTGGATCTAATCGAGGAACGAAGAGACCGCACCCTGGCCTCCATGAAACGGTATCAGCAGTAGCTCGCTAAGTCGTACAATCAATGAGTTCAGTTGCACCGTTACACCCCAGGAGAGCTGGTCCTGAAGAAAATACTTCCAGCCGACCGGAGACCGGTCGACGAAAGTGATCCGAATCGACGGCCTATCAAGTAGACTCTATTGCAGAACAGGCATATCGGCTCGGACATGTCGAAGAAGCTGCCACGGCCTTGGAATTCAACGATCTACGAAATTTTACCAATGATCCGACAGGGCTTGGTACTTGTATACTCAACAGAATGCAAAAGTTTCTCGTTTTTATGCCTCAGCTCATACGCTTCTTGATGGCCGAATAAGTCTCCGGATTTGGAGCGCCCTTCGTGGATACCACGATTGGCCGAATTAGGCTCTGGATTCGAAGTGCCCTTCGTGGATACCACGATTGGCCAAACAAGTCTCCGGATTTGGAGCCCCTTTGGGTGCATGACATCTAAGGGCCGAATAAGTCTCCAGATTCGGAGTGCCCTTCGTGGATACCACGATTGGCCAAACAAGTCTCCGAATTTGGAGCGCCCTTCGTAGATACCACGATTGGCCGAATAAGTCTCCGGATTCGGAGCACCCTTCGTGGGGATCACGATTTAACTGACCAACTACATGGTTCCTAATTGGAGCCGATCGATGCATGTTCGAACGTTTACATCACGCAATACAAAAGTTGACAATAAATTGAGATAGGGCGTTTAATTACGCGTAAAACATTTCAAAAGCTGCTAATAAAGAAATTCTATTTATTCAAAAGCCGCCAAACATTTCAAGCATTTGATAAAGTAATTCTATTTATTCAACATTATGGCCCACTAAGTCGGCGTCTTTGTCATTGCTTTTCTCAATTTCGAACTCGGGATACGGAAGGTAATGCCGATGATATAGGGGTGAAGCCGAATTTATGCCCACGGACCCAAGAGCTTCCATGGTTTGAAGGGCCTTGATCTAGCCATGCTTGAAACCACGATTTTCGCATCGGCAGACTTCCTCAGCTAGGTCTGCTTTTGGTCTTCTTGATCCCGCCTTCAAGCCGCCCCGATATCCTCTCTCATAACCCGAGGCCTCTCGGTTCGCCTCTCCCCATGCTTTTGATCGTCCACCACCGACTTGGCCGCTCGAACACTCTTCAGCTCCCGAAGCTCACTCTCAGCCTTTTTTACGCGAGCCTCCAGACTACGATTCCTTTCGTTGTTTTTCTCACTCTTGCGTCGGGCTTCGCGCAGATGCATCTCGACTTCATAAGCGCTATACAGTCCCTTGACAGCCCCATGTATGCCATCCCGAAATACTTCAAAATCTCGACGTCCGACCATTGACTGTTGGACCTCCGACGGAAAAATCTGCCGAGCGAACTCGACTGCCACATCTGGGTCTTTAATTATAGAATCCGCCTCCGTCATTGGTCTATTCTTCACGAGAACCACAAAACTCAACGGTCGTGGCGCCGCGTCAGGCTCAACTTGCGGTCGTGGGCGCGGGGAATCTCCCCGTTGTCCGTCCTTTCGGGGTGATCTGCTTCGAGGACTAGGGGGCCACTCTTTTTCCCGATCCATGGATGCTTTTCTTCCCGTGTGAATAGGCTCGCTTCTGCGAAAATTTTGACCGCTAAACCCAGCCAATGTTGGCCCCTGCCAGGTTTGGATCAAGCCTGAATAGAAATGAGTCAAGTTGTTGGCATGAACTCGCCCATTTATTCTGGGGTACATGCAGCTCCCCCGAGAAAACGTCAGAAAGACTGAGCGCCAAACGTCGTATGCCCCTCAGCCAGCCCTCGTTTCAGAGCCATCGGCTCATTCGGTTCTTCAGGCTCGCGCCCTGGCCAAGGCAAGGGCAGATTCATTGATCTAGCCGGCTATATTTTCAAATGATAACGCCGAGTAATTTATGCCTCAGCCAGCCCTCGCTTCAGAGCCATCGGCTCATTCGGTTCCTCAGGCTCGCGCCCTGGCTAAGGCAAGGGCAGATTCATTAATCTAGTCGGCTATATTTCAAGCGCTATCGCCGGGTAACCTAAGATCGTTGGGGCAAGGGCAGATTCATTGATCTAGCTGGCTATATTTTCAAATGATAACGCCGAGTAATTTACGCCTTAGCTAGCCCACGATTCAGAGCCATCGGGTCATTCGGTTCCTCCGGCTCACGCCCTAGCTAAGGCAAGGGCAGATTCATTAATCTAGTCGGCTATATTTCAGGCGCTATCGCCGGTTAACCTAAGATCGCTGGGGCAAGGGCGGATTCATTAATCTAGCCGGCTATATTTTCAAATGATAACGCCGAGTAATTTATGACTTAGCCAGCCTTCGATTTCGGTTCCTCGCTTGCGCCCTGGCTAAGGCAAGGGCAGATTCATTAATCTAGCCAGCTATCTTTTCAAGAGATCACCGAGTAACTTATGCTTGAGCCAGCCCACGATTCAGAGCCATCGGCTTATTCGGCTTCGCGAGCCTGCGCCCTGGCTAAGGCAATGGCAGATTCCTTAGTCCGATCGTCTGAGCTCAAAATTAAGTAATATCATTCTTCATCAGCAAAATTGAGCACAACTCATGACATTTTATATATGCAAAATAAATAAGCTATAAGCCCACACAAAAATGTCTGACAAAACAATTGTAACAATACATCTGTGAAATCCTAATACATTTGTGAAATCCTAACAAATAATTGCCCAAATTTCTTGAATCGATCTCCAACGGCTCGACATCCACTTGCTCATACGGCATTGGCATAGTTAGTGAAACTCCAGCTGCAGCAAGGGCTTTGTGCCGGCCATGCTTGAACCCCCTGCTGAACCATGGACTGGTCCACATATTCGACGAGCCCAAAGATCTTTCCCCAGAACAATCACTTCGGCCTCGGTAACCGCCTGGGACAATCTCAGCCGCTGCCGCTTCGTTCGCCTTCTTTTGGCGTCGCCGGATTGATCTGCAATGCGAGCCTTTTCTACTTCGGCCTCGGCCCGAGAAGCTTCCTTGTTCGCTCTCAAAACTGCATCCTCGGCCCTCTTCCTCTGGCCCTCTACTTGCTTTCGTAAGCAGTCAATCTGTTTGACGGCGTCGAGATGCCGACGTCCCATGTTGGCTATTCTTCCGACGGTCTGCAAAGGAAGAACCCAAAAACATAAGCTCAACAGTACTTGGATAAAGTGAAGAAAAGTCAGAATACGTACCAGAAGTGCCGATTGCGCGGTTAGTGTTGTCGCATTCAGATCTGGTTCCACCCGGAAAGCCTTCATATCAGACGGCAACGACACGGACGTAGCCACACCGAATGCGACTTCTGGATCTTTAAGCGCCGAAGCGTTAGAGGGAATCGGAATGTCCTTTACCATTGGACGAATGACAAAAGGAACAACCTCATTAGATCTCTCCAATCGAGGATGCTTACCACCTTGTTCGTCTGAACCGGCCTTGAGGTCAGCAGAGCGTTTCTCTGCCTTTTCCTCAACTTTTTGGCCAACTTCCCCGACCAACGGAGATTCGGCATTTTGACCTTTTTCCGTCTCCTCTACAACCCCCAAGGACTCTGATTCAACAATAGGGAGGGGGAGTCGAGATTCGGTGGCGGGCGGTATTTCAGACGAAAGGCCCTCCGCACTTCGTCGTGCGGCTAACCTCTCCGCATTCGCCTTTTTGGCAAGCTTTGTCAGACTCAATCCGGCCATATTCGCGGAGTCTATGATGGGAAGATCCTCTAAGTGTTGAAAAATGTCGACAGAAGGAAGATCCCCTGGTCTTGATGTAAATGGAGGATCGGCGGGATCCAATACCTCCTCAGACTCGGTCTCAGATTGATCTGATTCGGCGATATCAGCTACCTTATTTCGCTCCAAATCGGACCCTTCAAAGCCTACCTGCCTTAAGTTTTTGAAGTCAGACAGAATAAGAGCAGTAAGGGAATTTTCACCTTTCGGAATCGGTATGTTTTCTGCCGCCGAGAAGGTTGTGTATGTCGGCTCGTAACAAAGCAAAATGTGAGCCGCCCTCCCCTGTTTCTGAAGACTTCGACGGCCGAAATACCTGAGAGCAACCCTAATATCAGAAAGAACGGTGTCGTGGGTTGAAGATAGTACCTTTTTCAAACCCCTCCCTGCACGAGACGAAGCCTTAAGATTTCAATGGAATAGGTTTTACAATAAAAACGAACACATGACAAAAACAAGGAGATACTCGGCGACCTGGCTCGCCCCTCCGTCTAGGAATAGGGTCAACACGATCCTCCCCTTCGCCAAATTCCCAGTTACTCTGGACAACGACCATAACATCATCAACTCGTTTCCCGGAGTTGGAAAACATAGTGATTAGTTGATGGTCGGTGTCCTTAGCTCTAAGGAAATAGCACCCTTGCCGACCGGAGGACTTAGCCAAGGCATAGCAGTGCCAGATAGCCGGAATGCCAAGGTTAATTCCAAGGTGACGATTCAACACTACAATCCCCATTATAATTCTAAAGAAATTCACGTTAGGTTGAGAAGGGATTAAATCCCAATGGCGAAGCACAGCCCTTAGAAATGGGTGTAGAGGGAAGCGGACTCCACCCTCTGCGATTGACAAGAGAGGAAAGACGATTGTGGTTTCGTCCTCCCTCTCTATGTCAAGGGTGTCGTCTGCCAAAAGTGACAGACAGACGTCATCAGGAATAGAGAAATGGTGTCTAAAACCAACAATTCGATCTGATGAGAGCAGGTCTTTCAAATGTTTCGCCATACTCTACAGTTGATACAGATATGCCAAAGAATAAAATGGGAATAGTTCTCGAAGCAAAGAAGTGGAAAACTTACAGAGGGTGAAGAAGATATTGGAGGAGACAAAATTGCAAGAACGATCCAAAAGGCAACCCAGCGACCAATATCATGGAATGCGAATCCGAAGGGATGCCAATCTTTAAAAATGCAATGAATAGGTATGTACGAAGAGGCGGAAAGTCGGTACGACAACCAAAAGGGGGTGTACTTAGACGTATGCTTTGTGGGCCCAATCACCAAAATTTTGGTTGGGTATTCAAAATTCAGAACCAAGCACTCCAGCCAACAGACATTGGGAGAATGCTTGGGGGGCAATTGTGGGAGCCGAATAAATAGAAGAGTCGGAAAGGATGTATCCCAGAAGTCAGAGACTGTTCGGCTTCGTACTAATCAACTAAGATACCGAATACATTGAGATCGCCGAACAGACGGGGAGATCTATGTTGGAATAAACAAAAGGATAATAAGTAAAAAGTGGGCTCTGGACCCGAGGTCCAGAGAATGAGTATAAATATAAGAGCTTCAGATTTAGAAAGGCATGTAAGAATCACTTCACTAAACTTAGTAAACAAGCTTTCTTGAGTATAAGAACTGACTTGCCCGTCGGAGTGCTAACCCCGGCACCCCCGACTGGAGTGTTTGTCTTTGCAGGTGACTAGCTGAGGATCAAGAGCGTCTTCCAGGATCTGAAGAGTATTTTCAGAACGACTTCCCCACAACACCTTTAGAGGATTTAAAGTCTCCTAGATGCAAGTAAAGTATAACGAGAACAAAGAAAAATAGAATAGCATAGAAGGGAAAGAAAAGAGAACATGAAATCAATCATAGTAAAATGGGTCCATCAAAGCAATGGACTCAATCATATCCCCATTCCCAATCTCCTCTATATATGGTTTCAATATTTGGCCATTCACTTTGAAAGAGTGGCCAGTCTTTAGATCTTGCACCTCAACGGTGCCATGAATAAATACCTCAACAACCTCAAAGGGGCCATCCCATCTTGATCTTAGCTTACCCGGAAAGAGTCTCAATTTTGAATTAAAAAGCCACACTTTTTGGCCGGGTTCAAAAGATTTTCTACTAATGTGCTTGTCATGGAATTCTTTAGTCTGAGCTTTAAAAACTCTCGAACTCTCATATGCATCATTCCGGATTTCCTCAAGCTCATTAAGTTGCAATTTTCGGTTGAGCCCAGCTGCAGCCATATCGAAGTTAAACTTGTTTATGGCCCACAATGCTCGGTGCTCAAGTTCAACCGGGAGATGGCAAGCTTTGCTGAACACCGCTCTATATGGTGACATCCCAATGGGTGTCTTATAAGCAGTGCGGTAAGCCCATGATGCATCAATTAACCGTTGTGACCAATCTTTCCTATTCGGTCTCACCATTTTCTTAATTATGTGCTTTACCTCCCTGTTTGAGACTTCCACTTGGCCACTAGTTTGAGGGTGATATGGAGTGTCAACTTTATGAGTGATAGAGTATTTCTTAACTACCGACTCAAAGAACCGGTTACAAAAATGTGTACCCTGATCACTTATTATGGCTCTAGGAAACCCAAAACGACTAAAGATGTTTTCATGCAAAAACTTGATTACCACTCTATGATCGTTTGTTCGGGTAGCTATTGCCTCCACCCACTTAGACACGTAATCTACTGCCAAAAGAATGTACTCAAACCAGAATGACGACGGGAAAGGGCCCATAAAATCAATCCCCCACACATCAAATATTTCAAATATTTCTACCACAAGAATAAGGGACATTGGCATCATGTCACGCCGAGTTATTGAACCCATTTGCTGACATCGCAAACAAGTTCTACAAAATTGATGGACATCTTTGAAAATTGTGGGCTAATAAAACCCACTTTGTAAAATCTTGGCGGCCGTTTTATGCCCACTAAAATGACTGCCACATACAGAAGAATGACAAAATGTAAGAATGCTATGCACCTTACTATCCGGCACATACCGTCGGATCACTTGGTCGGAGCAATATTTAAACAACTCTGGATCCTCCCAAAAGTAATACCTGACTTGCGAAAAGAATTGTTCTTTGTCTTGCTTAGACCAATTCTATGGAATTTTCCCAATGGCCAAGTAATTCACAATATGTGCAAACCATGGGGGCTCGCCAGACAAAAAAGAGTTGTTCGTCCGGAAACGAATCATGCAAAATAAGAGGGTCACTATTATACTCAACAAGGATTCGGGAGAGATGATCCGCCACCACATTCTCGGATCCTTTCTTATCACGGATCTCTAAGTCAAATTCCTGAAGCAACAAAATCTATCTAATCAACCTAGGTTTCGTCTCTTTCTTAGATAACAAATACCGCAAAGCGGCATGATCAGTGAAGACTATGACCTTGGAACCTAGGAGATAAGATCGGAATTTGTCTAAGGCAAAGACCACAGCTAGCAACTTTTTCTCGGTGGTAATGTAATTCAATTGACCCTTTGGCCTAACACAGCCCCGACAGCATAATCGGAGGCATCACACATGATTTCAAAGGGAAGCGACCAATCTGGTGATTTCATGATTGGGGCGGTGGTCAAGGCCATTCTTAGTGTTTCTAATGCCTTTAAGCATGCCTTATCAAAGACAAAAGGCGCGTTCTTAACTAGTAAACTACACAAAGGACGTGATATCTTACTAAAGTCTTTGATGAACCTACGGTAAAAACCTGCATGCCCTAAGAAAGACCTAATTTGACGTACGGAATTGGGTGGAGGAAGGCCTGCAATGAGGTCAACCTTAGCCTTGTCAACCTCTATACCTCGAGGGGACACAATGTGTCCCAATACTATACCCTCGCGAACCATAAAATGGCTATTTTCCCAACTCAAGATTAGGTTTGTGTTAGTACATCGTTCTAACACTCTAATGAAGTTCCTGAGGCATTCCTCAAAAGACGGTCCAAACACCGAAAAGTCATCCATAAAAACCTCTAAGAATTTCTCCACCATGTCGGAGAAAATGGCCATCATACACCGTTGAAAGGTCGCCGGTACATTACATAGCCCAAAGGGCATGTGCCTGTAAGCAAAAGTGCCAAAAGGACATGTGAATGTGGTCTTTTCCTGGTCAGTGGGGTACACCGGGACTTGATTATACCCTGAATAGCCATCAAGAAAACAATAGAAACCCTGCCCCGCTAACTGCTCTAGGATTTGGTCAATGAAAGGTAAGGGAAAATGGTCATTCCTAGTCGAGAAATTTAGTCTCCTATAATCAATGCACACTCGCTACCCAGTAGTGGTTCGTGTGGGGACTAACTCTCCTCCCTCATTCTCAACAACGGTGATGCTCGATTTCTTGGGCACCACTTGTGTGGGACTTACCCACTTGCTATCTGAGAAGGGGTATATGATATTCGTATCCAACAATTTCAATACCTCCTTTTTCACCACCTCTTTCATGTTAGGATTCAGTCTCCGTTACATTTCGCGAGAAGGTTTGATGTCCTCCTCTAGATGTTTAATGCATGCACACGGAGGGATCTATCCCTTTCAAATTAGCCACTGACTACCCTATAGCACTCCGATGTGCCACGAGAACACTCATTAACTAACTCTCCTGCTCCGCAGTCAAGTCAGATGCAATGATAATTGGTAAAGTCTCCTGGGGCCCTAAAAATGCATACTTGAGTGTGGCCAGAAGTGGCTTCAACTCAAGTGTAGGTGGTGTGACCAAAGATGGTGTGGCAGGCTCTCTCAATGGAGGAAGAAGTGACTAAAACTGGGCTTTCCATGGAGGAAAATCCAGTGTAGAAGAAGAATTAAGCAAGACATTTATCTCCTCAACTGACCCATCTATATCAAAATTTTTAAACCCAAAATGAGCTAGACAAGCCTCTAAAGGGTCCTCTACAAGAATGGAGGGCAAAGCCTCCTCAACAATCTCATCCACAACATCTACTAATAAGCACTCTTCTCTCTCATGAGGTTGTTGTGATGCTTGGAAAACATTAAGTTTCATTTGCATGTTACCAAATGAAACTTCCATAACCCCGGTCTGACAATTAATGCATGCATTGGCCGTAGCCAAGAAAGGTCGACCCAAGATCACCAGGATTTGTTTCCTCGAACTGGGTATCGGTTCCATATCTAAAACCAAAAAATCAACAGGGAAGTAGAACCTATCAACCTTAACTAGCATATCCTCAATCATGCCACGTGGCACTTTGAGGGACCGATCAGCCAACTGAAGAGTAACAGTAGTGGGCTTCAATTCGCCAAGCCCAAATTCCTTGTACACAGAGTACGGCAACAAATTAACATTCGCCCCTAAATCCTATAAGGCCCTATCAATGAAATGGTCCCCTATAATGCATACAATGATGGGGGCTCCTAGGTCCTTAAGCTTAGGAGGTGTGTCATTCAACAAGATGGAGCTTACTTGCTCCATGAGTAGGACCTTTTGGGACACATGTGTCCTAGATTTACGCTTTTGCATACAAAGGTCCTTCAGAAATTTGGCATATGATGGTACTTGCTTAATTGCCTCCAACAAGGGGAGGTTGATTTTTACCTGTTTAAAGACTTCCATCATTGCCTCCATAGATGCCGCCTTCTTATTAAAAGGGGATGGTGTGTCAAGGCGCTGGGGAAAGGGTGCCTTAGGAACATATGGTACCTTGGGCTCAAGTGAAGTACTAGGGACTAAATCATCCCTCTTAAGTGTTTCCCTCTCATCCTTGCTCTCACTAGGTGAACCACCGTGGTCACCATTTCTTAACTTTAGTTGCATCAGACGCAACTGACTGAGGCTCTAACTTCCTACCACTTCTTAAAGCAACCACCACCTGCACTTGCTCATGTTGCTTTCCATTCCCACCCAAACTCTCTGCCCCGTATTGTCCCTTAGGGTAGGCCACAATTTGACTTGGTAATTTTCCCTCCTCTCTCCGATTCATGTTGTTAGTCATTTGACCCAATTGGTTCTTTATCTTGGCAATAGAGTGAGTGTGGGAGTGAACTATCGGTGCTAACCCCTTAAGTTCTGAGAGAACTTCCAACATCTGAGTCTCAAAAGTAGAGTTGCCTAGAGGAACAGGCAGGGGCTGTGGTTGTGGTTGCCGATATGGTTGCGGTGGTCGGTAAGATGATTGGTTGGCAAAATTATTGAAATTCTGCCTTGGTGGTGGAGGATTGTAAGAAGTGCCTTGTGGAGGAGGTCTCCATGAGAAATTTGGGTGATTTCTCCATCCTGGATTGTATGTGTTGGAGTATCGATCATTACCCGGGTTGGAGAATCCTTGAGTTGCATTCATATGCTCTCGGACTAACTCCGGAAATTGTGATGCCAAAGGGCACTCACTCAAGTCATGAGCAGGGCTCACACAAATAACACATGCCTCGTGAAATTGAGGCTGATCTTGCTGGGTAGGGGCATGTCTCGTAGCTAATAATTGGTCCATCTTGCGGGATAATGCCTCTACTTATTGGGCTAACTCTAGGTTTTGCCCGACCTCATAAATGCCCCATCTTTTCGGGGCTCCAACTACGAGTTGCCGGACTTGCCGGGCTGCAGAGGCATGGTGAAGGGAATTATCACTTAAGTTCTCAAACAATTGCCATGCCTCGGCATCATTTTTAGACATAAATGTCCGACCATAGGACGAATCCACCATTTGGCGGTGTGGCTCAGTTAAGCCATAATAGAATGTTTGAACAAGTTGCCAATCAGGCACTTGGTGGTGGGGACACTATTGGAGAAGGTCTCTAAGTCTTTCCCACGTCTCATGGAATTGCTCGCCATCCATTTGAGCAAAGTTTGTGATGACTCGCCTAAGTTGGTTGGTTTTACCTATGGGAAAGTACTTCTCCAGGAACCGTTGCTGTAATTGGTCCCAAGTTGTGATTGAATTAGCAAGTAAAGAATTTAGCCAGTGTTTGGCTTTATCCTTTAACGAGAATGGAAACAATCGCAACATTAAGGCCTCATTTGTGAAATTCTGGATCCTCACTGTCGAGCAAATTTCTAGAAATTCATTCAAATGCTTATAAGGGTCATCATGAGTTAGTCCATGGAATGATGGAAGCATTTGTATGGTATTGGACTTAATCTCATAATGAGCAGCAGTGGTGTTGGGCAATTGGATGCATGATGGTGATGTATATGCAGTGGGTGTAAAATAATCCTTAAGGGTCCAGTTAGGCACATTTGGGACATTAGGATCTGCCATCTCTAATGGCTAAATGTATGGACATGAATACTCAAGCCTAGGAACACGGGCAGAAGCCTTAAGTCTCTTAAGGGTCCTTTCTAGTTCAAGGTCCAAACGCCCGTGCATACACTACCCACACACACACAATAAGTTCGACTCGGTGCACTAAGTTACGAAAGCAGAATACTAAAAGAGAAATACTCACAGTGGTTTAACGAAAAGGCTTTACTCGTCTTGCAGATGCTTGGCGTGTAGACGTTGTCTCCAACCCCCAATTGAGCTTTGACTTTTGTTTTAGCACTTTGGTGCTTTGCTTGTGAGTGTTTGTTTCTGTTTACTCATTTTAGTACTGCGGTTTTTTTTTTTTTTTAAGCTCGGCTGCGCTCCGCTTGCACTTCAATGATTGCTCCAATTTCAAACGCTCTGCACACTTAGCAACACAAAAGCATAAAATCCTAAACTAAAAATTAAAATAAGAATGTAACTTTAAATTAACTAATTTCGCCAGAAGTCCCTGGCAATGGTGCCAAAATTTGATGGGTTGTTAAACACACCAAAATTAAATACTAAATTATACCAAATTCAATTAGAATAATGGCAAGTCCAGGTATCGATTCACACAGACTATTGTGAAATTAAACTAATTTAATTGTTAAATTCCTAAATTAATTTTGATAAAAAGATTGAATGATCATAACCTAATTTAATAACGAATAAATTAAACTAAGGAATTAAATTATCTATAATAAATGAAATTGGGTTTACTAAATTGGGGAAAAATCCTTGGGTAGAGAATTCACTACTAACCACATGAATGAGACTTAACATCAACCACCCATCACAATTCGGTTTGAACAACCCAATATTTCACAACTACAAGTTTGAAATATTGATCAAGAGGGTTGTTGCATTTAATGTACATGCACGAATCATCCCGAGTAGTACGAGTCGTTTGCTCTAAACTAAGTTAGCAAAACGACCCATCTCTCATAGCATGACTCGTCTCATACTTTGAATACAAACACAAAGAATACTAATGTATGGAAAGCATTAAACAATCACAGAGAGTAGAATGCTTGAAGAGAAGAACGAAACAATTATTTATAAACTTCTAAAACATCCATACATTCATTCAAACCAATCTACGATTAAAGCTCATGACAAATTCCATTACATGGCTAGGGTTTCATTAAACCCTAGAAAAGACGACTAGCCACTCATGGAGGAGTGGAAAGAGGAAGAAGATGAGGAAGAAACCTCCATGGAAGTGTCCTTCAAGCTTTGGTAGACTATCCTCTCCCTGAAACCCTAGCTTCCCTCTATTCTCTATTGATTTTTTCGAACCCTAGGTTTTTCTCATTTTCTCTCTTTTAGTCGGAGCAAAATAGACCAAAAAGTTCGTGCACGTGTCCCTAGGTGGGCCGCTCGTGCGGTCGTGTGCCAAATGTGCAGTGAAGCTTGGCCACACGTGCGGTAGTTTGGCCGGCTCGGATTTTTCACTTCTCGCACGGGAAGTTTGCTTTCGCGCTCCTTTTGATTGAAGTTTCATATTTCCTGCCAAATCTGTACAAATGCACAAAACACATCATCTCTTCCAAATAAACAAAATTGAAAGACTAAAACTGTAACTTAAGTGGCCTCAATGTGGTACCTTTTGGCCAACATCAACACTCCAGCCAACTTAGTTTTAAATGGAGTCCATCCCCTATCTCCTCCCAAATAATAAAGTACATCCCCTTTCTCTTCCTAAACAATTATGCATATACAATATATTAAGTCAACGTCATATACAATGACTATGCACAACACAAAATCGATGACATAATTTAAATGACAGGTTTCAATTCACCTAGTTCTCATGTAATTTCTACAACAATCATAACTATCCTCCACCGATAGTCCAAAATAGATATTTCTAGACAGATAGAAAATTTATCAAACAGATAATTAATCAAATTTCCATAGGTGAGTGATTTAAAAAACCCAACTACACCATTCATTCATACATCCTCTGAATTTCACATTTCCCATATTAATTTCATTGTTTATACAAAATAATTTATTTAACTCAAATTAGGGCAAATCTCCACATTTTCCTCAAATTCAACCTAATGGCTAGATTCTACCATTTTAGCACTAGAGAAACTCCATACACAAGGCCCCATAGTCATTTTATAGATCAACATGGAACACCCTTCTTTTAAATTTTGAACCCAAACCCTAGTTTACTCAAAATCACTCTCAAATCTTATCATCTATACACAACAACACATATCTAAGTTAAAAGCCATATTAAGGTGTAGAATATCCCTACCTCAAGTGTAGAAGCTCAAAGGAGATGAAGAAGAACCTCAAAAGTGCACAAAACCAAGTTTGGTTCGGATGAAATGGAAGCCTACAAGATGCTCCACCTTTTTCTCAAAAGAAGTAGGGTAGAGATGCTTGGATCTTGGACTATTTGTAGAGAGAGAGAGTTTTAGAGAGAGAGAGAGTACCAAATTAGGGTTTTTAGGAGAAAGGAAATCAAAAAGTGATGTAAAATTACTCTACTGCGAACTTATATACGCAATCCTCGCTCGAGTGACTAGACACAACAAGTGACCTCTCTCGAGTGTAAGAAGCGTCGCTCGAGCACAGAATGCAAAGCTTCAGAAGTTTTACAGACGCACACGCTCACTCGAGCGAAGAACTTCATCTTTCCAAAAATTTTACGTCTGGGGAAAAACCTGAAAACTCTTAAATCTCGCTGGAGTGTAAAAAACTTCGCTCAAGCGAAGAAGCAAATTTCACATGGCTCACTCGAGCGCAAGAAGCCTTGCTCGAGCGAAGAAGCCAAAATCTGGGCAACAACAATCTAGACCAACTAACAACCAACCTGTTCCAAACACGCCCAACACGTTCCAAGACTCAAATTCAAAGAGTTAAAAGAGGAAAACAAGACATGGATACAATATTAAATCACGAAACCCGAGTCCAGAATGTAACAAAGGTCGGGTCAAAACCGGGATTGCTATAACCTTCCCCTCTTAAAGAATTTTGTCCTCGAAATTTCAAATCAAGTTTCAAAACCATACTTGGCAAATTTCCAAAATGGCTACAATTCAATTCTCATTACCATGACCTACCTACCGGTCATGCCATCACTTTACAAAAGAACAATCCCACAGTATATAATTTAACATGATTCATCAATATGAATCTTTCGAAATTCAACCACTTTCAAGATGTACATCTCATATTTCCAAAGCATATTCAAAGTTTATGATAAGTTTGCATTTTCAAAACTTAAACAACATATACAATGTTCAAATCAACTTGCGTTTCCAAAACGTAGTTAACATATACAATGCTTTCATGATTCAAAACATGTACAATGTTTTCATAGTTTATAAACAAAATTAAAACCTTAACATATTCTCAAACATCAACAAATAAGTCCAGATATTTCTCTCGGACCTCCAATTCACGCTCCTAAGTTGCTTCCTCAACCCCGTGATGTTTCCACAATACTTTGACCAAGGGAATTGTCTTGCCTCGCAAGACTTGGTCCTGCCTATCCAAGATTCTCATAGGTCTCTCCTTATATAAGACATCCTCATCTACCTCTAGGTTGGTCCAATCCAATATATGCGATGGATTCGGCTCATACTTCCGAAGCATACTAATATGAAACACGTGTAGACACCTCATTTTTGACTGCCCTTAAGACTTGGGCGCTACTGATGGTTTACTTGGTGGAGAAAAGTGCAGCAGGCAAAGGTCCGCTTTTCAAGAAGGAGAGGCGAATCTCAACTTCACACCCCATTTTGAATCAAGCTTTTTGAATAGTTTTAGACCTTAAAACCTTCTCTTTCAAAATATTTTTGAAATAAAGTTTCTACGATGTTCCGACGCTCGCATTTCAGTAAATGGTGCGCTTTTCGGTAAACCGAGCAAGGACAAAGTGGAGATGAATGAAAGAGAGATGAAATCTTTGAAAAATCTTTCAAAACACCTTACTTCGGGGTTTGAAGTTGAAGAGAAGGGGAGAAGAGGGGAGAAAACAAGTTGGAGAAGAGGTTCGGCATGAATCCGGGTAGAAGAGAGTCGAGCAGTCCTCGCTAAATCAAGCTCATCTATCTATACACTTGGAGTTAAGCTATGAGGCCATAACCATTGGAAAGAAGACTTCCGGGGCTTCATTTTGAACACCCACCGGCCATTTTTTGACCTTGGCAGCACCTATCGGCAATCTATTTAGCCGACCGGCAATTTATAGTGCCGACTGGCAATTTATTTTGGCCGATGACCTCCTTTTCTAGCCGGTTTGACCCCTTTGCACCTTCCAGGCATTGTGCATGCACCGTGTGCCGATGGGATGCAGATCTGACCCCCATACACATGTGTGGCCATTTTGAGCCTTGGACCCCTCTTTTTGCACCCTTTGCTCAAGGCTTCTTGAGGAAGCCTTGACCCCTTGTCTTGGCTTCCTCAAGAAGCTTACCAGCTGTCCAAGCTTCCTCGAAAAGCCTTGGTCCCTTTGCTTGGCTTCTTGAATAAGCCTTGAGCCCTTTTAGTAAGCTTGCCTTAGAAGCTTGGCTCTTCCTTGGTCTATATAAGAGATCCATCCTCTTCCTTTGGGTGGGTTGGAGCAAAAAACCAGAGATATATATATATATCTGATAGATACACCCTCAATCCTTCATAGCTTTCTTCTCCAAAGCTCAAAAGTCCATTACTCTTGGCCCTTTTCTACACCACCACCTAGCACTACACTACCACTTCCATTTCCAGCAGCTTGGAGCTCTTCTCAAAGGCTAGGAGGCACCATTTTTCATTCCAAGAGGCAACCAAGGGTTGGTCTTCAAGGGTAAGTTCAATTCCCTATTTTTGGGCTTAATTTTGTAACATCTTTCTAGCCATTTTTCTTGCTGTTTTGAGCTCCGACCAAAACTGAAAATGTCATTTTTTTGAGCTATATTCCATGTTTCATTAAGGGCTCATTGCAGTTTGAAGCTTCTTTTTGGCACTTGCTTCATTATCCCCTTGAATGCCATTATTTTGCATGATATTTTTAGCCTATGTGTGATCTGTTTTGGAGCATGTAATAAACTGTAGATAGGCTTATTTTGAGCCCTTCTTCAACATTGAAGAAGGGCTCATCCTTTTTTGGGACCTCCATGTATCACTTGCCATTGTACCCCTCTTTGGTCCCTATTTTTGCATGTTTTGTTAGCTTATCTTTCTTCTGTTTTTTGGCCATGATCAAAACTAAAAGTGGCCATATTTTGACCCCCTAGTCATGTTTCATTAAGGGTCTTTGGCTGTTTGATGAATATTTTGTGTACTTCATGTTATAGCCCTCTTATGGCCTTAATCTTACATTGCATTTTGAGCATGTTTGTATACTGATTTGGGCTTGATCATCTACTTTAAAATGCCATGTTTTGAGACCCTCTTCAACATTATTGAAGGTCCCTCACTTTTTTGAGACCCCCATATATCAGTTACTTCTTTGCCCCTTTGTTGGCCCATTTCTTGCATGAATTGTTTGCCATATTTGTATACTGTTTTGGGGGTTGCCATAAGCTGTAAGTGGTCATATTTTTGGTCCATCTTCAGTGTTGTAGAAGGGTCTTTTTCTTTTTGGGCATTGCATCTACCACTCGCTTCATTGCCTCCCTTGCGGAGCCCTTTTAGTATGCCATTTTAGTCCCACTTTTGCTCACTGTTTGGCCATGCTTTGTACTATAAAAATGCTTATTTTGGGGCTGCATTGTTTCTGCTTTTACACTTCATGTTCAAATTACACATGTTTAGTATAGTTGTAGGCCATTCCGCATGCCTAGTTTTGCATTTCGGGGGAGATTCCATGCATCGGGTGTCATTTCGCCTTGTTTTGGGGCTGTTTTGCCCCTCATTATGGCCACTGATTTTGGCATGCTTGCGAGCTATCCATGTTAGTTTAAGTCCATCATCGCATGTTGTCGTATGCCATGTTTGTTTACGTGTTTAGGTTGCGTGCCTAGTGTACATAGCTCATTTGAATGTTCATGTTGCATACTTAGCCTCCATGCCTAGGTTGCATCTCATTGAGCATGCATCTCTTGCCTCTTGATCAATCATGATAGGGGTTGGGGCCTTTTGATGTGTTTTGTGCTTGCATTTCATTTGATATCGAAGTTGCGCACTTGGCTTTCGGGTCATCATGCATTGAAATGCGTGATTGATGGCCCGAGGGTCGAGGGCCACACTCCCTTGAGTCCATTACATGATAGGGGGTGTGTCCGTGCATACATTTGCCTGAAAATTCCATGCCATACACTGCTTGCCCTCACACAATTGTAGGTTTCTTGACAAGTTTTGGCCAGTCGGCTAAATACAGTGCTGACCGGCCAGGAATTTGTAGCCGATAGATCAAAATGCAGCCGGTGATCATCCCCTTCGGCCGGTGGTGTTCCCCCTCAGCCGGTGGTGTCCCACAGAACTCAAAGAAGCAACCCTGAGACTTTGGCAATTTTCAGAGAAGCAAGGCAGTGAAAACAGAGGCAGCAATGCTATGGCAGCGAGTTTCCGGGCAAGATGGATCGAGCATGCATCATTCACAAGATTTCTATATGGGTCACCTTTTCCCTTTTGCATTTAATTTGTTAATTAAATTAGAAGTTCTGTAACAATTAGTTTAGTATTATTCTTTCGGACTGTAATATTTATTTGGTCCCTCTGAGTGAGGGCGTATTTGTAATAAGTGTGGGTGAGTGGTGTGTCTGTCTTCCAACCCCACGTCTTTCTTCCATTTTATTTACCTGCTTATGATGGTTAGTATTAGGGCACGTTTATTTTAGCATACCTTATGCTATGCATGCGTGCATCCATGCATTTGTTGACATGCACCGGGCTCGGTACATCATGCTAATTGCATTTGTACTTCAAATCTAACTTGAATACGTGCATCGAATGATTGCATTTCACATGCCATTTTAGGGTTAGCCGGGCCTATCCTAGTCACATTCTGTATGCGATGCATTAGTCACTCTAACATAAACTAGGGCATGCATGTTTGCTAACTAGTTTATTGTTTTGGCATGGAGTACAATGTGAGTATTTATGCTTTAGCATCTCGCATGCGTGTGAATGTTAACATGATAGTATGCTTACCATGAGGCTAAGTGCTTACATGAGATAAACTGTTTGAATGCCTGTGGGTGAAGGTTGGATTGTTTGAATTGGAAAAACTCATTGAAATTTGTGTTTTAGCCTACTTGCGAGTAGCAAATTTCAAAGCGCTTTTCAAAAAACAAACGGATATGCAATGCTTGTTTCCAAATTAGGCAATCTAGTCTATACTTGTTTGCTGTGCGCATAACATAGTAATTCTAGGCTAATAACCGGAATAAGAACGCATAACGTTTTCAAAATCGGATATCACGGTTAGTAGAGGCCGGTCTTTGGACCGGGCGAAAGGGGATGCTCATAGCTGACCTTCCCCTATCGTACCCAAGCTCCCGAGCCAAGACAACTTTGGTGATGACGGACACGTGGCCTAAGACCGAAAGTCGTGGTTTCCTAAATTTCCGTTTTAAAAATATTTAGGTGGTGACTCAGATTCGCAAAGCGATCCATGTTTGGCACTTCTTTTCAAAAATCTATTTTTTTCTCAAAACGATTTGCCAGAGTTGGACTCTTTGGTTCAGATTACGAACCGCAACAAACAAGAAAGGGGAGTCCGAACTGTAGCATCGAGGTCCCTCGCGGGCGCTGTTACACATACTAATATGAAATAAGTCATGCACTCCGAAAAGTTGTGGCGGTAACGCCAAACGAAAGGCGACCTCCCCAATCCGCTCAAAGATCTCAAAAGGGCCAATAAACCGAGGGGATAACTTCCCACTCCTCCCAAATATCATAAGACCTCGTTTAGGTGATATCTTTAAAAAGACGTGATCACCCACCTCAAAAGATAAATGTCTCCTCCTACGGTTGGCATAACTTTTTTGGCAACTTTGGGCTATAACCAACCTCTTACGGATAAATGCAACTTTCTTCGTCGTTTCTTGAACCAACTTTGGGCCCAACAAAGATGAAGCACCCACCTCGGCCCAACACACAGGCGATCTACACGGTCGGCCATACAAGGCCTCAAACGGTGCCATGCCAATACTCGATTGGAAACTGTTATTGTAGGCAAACTCCACTAAGGGTAAGCGCCTCTCCTACGACCCCTTGAAATCAAGCAACCCAGAACAACCTCGTCTCGACTTGAATAACCCTTTGAATTAAACAACGATTCTTGCTAAATGATCGATAATGGTGATAAGTGAATGGATGAACTCTTGAGCAGTGAATGGGCCAAACTGAAATTGAATAAGTTTGTCTGTTATATTACATATTGTATCTGTTTGCTTGAATGATTATCTGTTTGAGTTTATGTGTTTAAACTGTTAATTGAAGGCCTTATCGGCGGCCGATTCAGAAACCGTTCGATGTTTTAGAATCGGTAGAATATTTCTGATTTTATGGTATATTTATCTGAAAATTGATTAGGAATGATTAAATTAGATTAAATTGAGTTAATTAAAGAGTTGCCTTATTTACAATTATGCCATTGGGTGGGCTTTGCTTAATATTACTCTTTGTAGAGCCTTATACACTTAATCAACGATTCCCTCAGCCTTGTTTGAGAGCTACAACCGAATTTGGTGAAAGAGAGGGAGAGAATTTAAGGGGAAAATTTAATTCATCTTGTAGACTTGAAGAACTTGTAGGAAATTGGCAAATTTAGCTCCCACACCTTGAATACAAGATTAAGGTAGGACATTCATCTCCTTATTGTTGCCTTTGAGCTAAGTTTTGCATGATTCTTGCATCATTGTACAATTAAGTCATGAATTTGCTCATAAATGGTGAATTGAAGCTCAAATGTTACATGCATGCTTGAATTGATGTATTTTGAAGTTAAATTCTTGGAGAATCATACATGCATGTCCATGTTTATATTATAGTCCATGTTTTCACTTCATTTTCCAACTATTGAGCTCATTAGAGCAAGATTTGAAGGTTGATTTTGGTTTAAAGATCATGCATTGCATGTTTTGGAAAGTGTTCTTGAATTGGGTTTGAAAATGGTTTTAATTGACTCACCTTTGGGGCTTGAATTCATAAATTGGCTTTTGAAACTTGTTATACATTGTTTTGGGATGTATTTTCCAGAATTTGAGCCCAAGAGGTCGAGAATTGAGTTGAGAATGCTTGGTTTGAGCTTGGAAGGCAAATCTGGAAATTCCAGATTTGGCTTCTTCGCTTCGAAGGATTCTCGCCGAGCGACCAACGTTTCCTCGAGCCACGCGGCGAAGGATTTGGTGGCTCGGCGTAAAATCGAACATCGATACTTTTTTGTTTCATCGGACGCTCGAGCGAAGGAAGGCTCGCTCGAGCGAACCCTTTGATTTTCGAAGCTCGCTAGAGCGAGCATCGAGCGAGCATCGCGCCAAAAAATTGAGCATCCAAGATTTCATCCTTTTCATCGGATCGCTCGAGCGAAGGATTGTTCGCCGGCGAAGCCTTTTGTTTTGCAACCTCGCCGGCGAAGGAAGGCTCGCTCGGCGAGACCTGCTTTTCAAGAACTTTTGAAAAATGCCTTCAATCGTATTTTTGCATCCTCATCCCATCCTAGGCATTCTTAGGCCTAGTTTAAGACATCTTAATGAGGATTTAGACATAGAACCACACCGAGGAATTTAGGGATTTAATTATCATCCTTTTCATTGTGAACTTAGTGTGTGTTCTGTTGTTAATTTAGGGTTGGCTTTGGGGGGACGCTCTAGTCGCTTTAGCCCAATCTCTGTGAGTAGCAGTTGTGTAAAGATATGTTCAAATGGTTATATTTTGAATCTTGAATCGTTTATTGAACTAATATTGTTTATTGAATGAATGTATGTCGCATTTCGAATCAGACAGGCATCCTTAGCACCTTGTTATTATTGTTACAAAGCTCATCGGTTTCCTTGTGGAACCATACTTGTTTGATGGCCATCATTATTGTTAGGTTCATAAGGCCGGTCCTTTGGACCCTCTTGTTTATAGGCTAATGGATGTACCACATATGTGATTGATTGAGATCTTGATTGATGAAATCTTGAAGATTGAAATCTCAGATAATGAATTGATTTCATTACCGTGAGGGACATTCATTCATAACCTCTTTACACTGTATGTTATTCACTGGGCTTTAGCTCACTGTTTATATATATATGTAGGTTCTCAAAGAAATGCACGAGCTAGGGCTGGAGCGTGGGATTAATCCCGCTTTTGTCAAGCCGGCCTATGTGCCTCATTGCGAGTTCGGGAGTTGCATGTGTTATATGGCTTAGGTGTTTTTTGTTCCTGTCCTCGGTCTCTTGTATCAGACATTGTACTTTTGTATAGGCATTTCTTGCCACATCGTTATCGAGGATTCGATCCGTCTTGTTGATTGTAAATGATTGTATAGGCAGATATAGAGTGTCTTTATTTTGAACCGTATGAATGCATAAAAATGTTTTTGACATATAGATTTTCACAGCTCAATGGACACTAGTTATTTACTGTATTGGCTTCCGCCAGCCCTACTGCTTTGTTGTTTTCTTTGCTCAGCAGGCCTTTGGTAATCTCGGATTACTGGCCAGTTACGGTGCTAAACCCATAGGGCCGGGTTTGGGTTGTGACAAGCACACAACCTCAAAGCATATCCTTAAGGATCTGAATAGTACGCTTGGGCTGTCCATCAGTCTGAAGATGATACGCAGTACTAAAATTCAATCTAGTGCCCAAGGCACTCTGCAAGCTCTGCCACAACCGAGCTGTGAAACGTGGATCTCCATCCGAAACGATCGTCACAGGGACTTCGTGCAACCTCACTATGTCCCTAATAAACAAGTCGGTAAGATAGTCTACCAAATCACTTACGCGCATAGGGATAAAATGCCCTGACTTGGTCAACCGGTCAACTACCACCCAAATGGCATTGCTACCCCGTTGAGTCCTCGGAAGACTTACAACAAAATTCATCATGACATTCTGCCACTTCCACTCAGCTATAGGCAGGGGCTGTAACAAACCCTCTGGCCTCTGATGCTTAGCCTTTACTTGCTGACAAGTAAGGCACTTTGATACAAACATTGCCATATCCTTTTTCATACCCTTCCACCAAAACTGGCGAATAAGGTCATGATATATCTTCGTGCCTCCCAGATGCACCTCAAGGCGTGAATGGTGAAACTCTCGGAGTATATCCTCTCAACAAGACTCTGGTACAAACAAACGGTCACGATATCTCACACTTAGGTTGGGATACATAGTCAAACCCTTCTCTATCTTCCCACTGGAGATCTTCTCCTGAAGGGATTCTACTTCAAGGTCACCCTTCTGTGATTCTAACATTTGGTTCACAAGTATAGGTTGTACAATTACAGAAAATAAGGCTGCAGACTCAATAGACTTGCCCAAATACAAGTCAAACTCCCCAAGAGTGCCTAACATCTCCCATTCTCGGACGACAATACAAGCTATACTGCTGATAGATTTTCTACTTAGGGCATCGGCCACAACATTGGCCTTCCCCGAATGGTAATGCAACTTGAAATTATAATCCTCTATGAACTCCATCCACCTTCTCTCCCTCAAACTCAAGTCCTTCTGTGTAAACAGATACTTCAGACTCTTATGATCAGAAAACACTTCAAATCTCTCACCATACAGATAGTGCCTCTAAATCTTCAAGGTAAAAATCACTACTGCTAACTCTATGTCGTGAGTAGGGTAGTTCCTCTCATGTGTTTTCAACTGCCGTGAGCTATAGGCCACTACCTTCCCCTCTTGCATCAACACACAATCCAAACCCTCTCGTGAGGAATCACAATATACTAAATAGCTAAAATTCCTCTCTGAAATAATCAAGACTGGAGTGGTGGTAAGTCTAACATTAAGTTCTTGGAACGACTTTTCACAAGTCCCACTCCACACAAATTTAACCCCTTTCCTCATCAATCTAGTCAAAGGCGAAGCTAATCTAGAGAAATCCTTCACAAACCGGTGGTAATACTCGGCCAACCCCAAGAAACTACGAATCTCGAAAGCATTCTTAGGTTATGCCCAATCCTACACTGCCTCAATTTTGGATGAATCTACAGTCACCCCTTTCCCGGATACTACATGGCCTAAGAACTTAACCTCTTTTAGCCAGAACTCACATTTCCTGAACTTAGCATACAACTTATGGGCTCTAAGCAACTTAAGCATCACTCGCAAGAGTTCCTCGTGCTCCTCCTCAGGGGATGAATAAATCAGAATGTTATCCACAAAGACGACCACAAAATGGTCTAAGAACTCTTGGAAGATTCGGTTTATCAAATCCATAAATATTGCCAGTGCATTGGTTAGCCCAAAATGCATCACAAGGAATTCATAATGGCCATACCGCGTATGGAATGCTGTCTTCGGAATATCCTTCTCTCTGACCCTCAACTGATGGTAACCCGATCTCAAGTCTATCTTAGAGAAACAACGAGACCCTTTCAACTGATCAAACAGGTCATCTATACGAGGTATTGGATACTTGTTCTTAACCGTAACCCCGTTCAACTTTCAGTAATCAATATAGAGTCGCAAGGCTCCATATTGCTTTTCAACAAAGAGGGCCGATGTTCCCCAAGGCGAAGTACTAGGACGAATAAAACCCTTATATAGTAATTCCTAGAGTTGAATCTTCAACTCGCTCAACTCGGCTGGCGCAAAACGATACGGTGCTATAAAGATCGGTGCAGTGCCAGGCACTAGATCAATGGAGAACTCGATCTCTTGATAAGGTGGTAAACTAGTAAGATCCTCGGGAAAACTCAGAAACCACTCTTGGTAGCATAGCTTGGACTTCATCACACTCACTACTTAAAAAGCTAGTAAGAAGGAAACTAAGGCGCTGTTTGGGAAAAGGTGGTTTAGGCTAATATAGCCTCCAAATCAAAAGGTTTTCAAAAAAAAAAAAATAGGCCGGCAGTGGCTGTCACTGTGACAGTGGTAGGCTGTCACAGTGACAAGTAGTAGAATTACAATTTTGCCCCTATTGATTTACTTTGAAAAATGTGAGAATAGGGATAAAATTGTCATTTTAATTGCAAACATCATTTCAACACATTTTTCAATACACCAACTCAAATAAAAATCTATCCCATCTTCCCAAACACAAAAACTAAAATAGCCTACTAAAATAGCCAAAAAGCCAAAAAGCCTCTAAAATAGCCACTTCCCAAACGAGGCCTAAGTTCACTTTGCCCACGCAGATCATACACTGGTGATGAGGCTCTATCCACCTGGTCCCCCAAGAAATAAAAGCAATCACTGCTTAAGATACATACAGTAACCCTCTGTCGGTAGGAATCTATAACAGCCTGGCATGATGATGACCAGTCCATACCCAAAATAACATCAAAACTAGTCATATCAAGCAAAACAAATGCAAATGGGAGTCGACGACCGGCGACCTCTATATCGCATCCCTGACACCCCTGTTTCAGAATAACTTCACCACCTATAGGTGACTCCACACAAATAAGAGATGCTAATTGTGCCAACTCCAACCCTAAAAATGATGCAAATGCAGAAGATATAAATGAATGGGATGCACCCGTATCAATCAACACACTAGCAACTGAATTGCAAAACAAGAAGGTACCTCTCACAATAGATAGAGCCAGTCTAAGTTGGTAGTTAGACCAACTAACAACCAACCTAGTCCAAACACACCCAACACGTTCCAAGACTCAAATTCAAAGAGTTAAAAGAGGAAAACAAGACATGGATACAATATTAAACCATGAAACTCGAGTCTGGAATGTAACAAAGGTCGGGTCAAAACTAGGATCGCTATAGGGTGGTAATCTTCCCCTTGGCCCGGTATTGGCTCTTGCTAGCTAGCAGGGTGCTGGTCGGCCAGAGAAGAGGCAGAGGCGGACACAGACCGAGCAAACATTAGTCGACGAAGATTCCATCGAGCTTCCTTTCGCTGATTAGGGAGAGTAGACTGAACAAACCCCAGCCGAGCAACCCGGTTGTTCTACTACCCTTCGGTCTGGTTACTCGAACTGAAGTACAAAGGCCGAGCAGTGACCATGACTGACTTGGTCTATGCTGACAAGGATTACTCTCTTAGTTTTAACATGACCAGGGGTCTGCTTTTGCCGGTAGATATGAAGAAGCATGAAGAGCTTTCCGACCAGAAGGTCCTTAGGTCGGTTGCCGAATCCATTGTGCTGGTAAGTAGACGAATCACTTCGTTACAAGTTATTGCTCGGTTTCAACATATTGACTTTGTCTTTGTTGCAGGCCGTGCAAAAAAATTACTTGGCCCATGAGCGCATGGTTTCTGATTGGCAAAGTTTGCGAGAGGCCATTGCTGACAAAAAGGCTAAGATTGTCGAGCTGGGGAAATTAAAGTCCGCTTATGAGGTAGCACTTGCCGAGTCGGATCAGTTGGCCGAGAAACTGGCTCTAGCCGAAGAGGACAAACATAAGGCCGTCCAAGCTAAGAAAGAGAAATACCTGGCAGAGCCACGCAAACTCCGCGCAGCTCATGTGGCCAAGCTAAAGAAGCAAGTCGACAATGCGGAAGACCACGACTATGCGGAATGAGAGAAAGTTTATGAACGGTAAGTAGAGAGAATGAAGGATATCTTTTTTCAGTGTGATTGGAAAGCTGCTGCGGAGCAACTTGGCCATGGGCCTGATTCTGATTTCTTTAAAACTCCCCAATTTGCCTTCATCCTGTTACACATGAAAGCCTACATTGTAGCCGTTCAACAGAAAATGATTGAGGTGACCGAGGTGAAAACCTGTTCACCAACCAAAGAGACCACTTTGCCAATCATTGTGGAAGAAGCATCTCCGGGTAGCGGCGAGACCGAGCAAGATGCTAGTTTGGGCCTTGATGTGAGAAAAGAAACCGCGCCAAATGCAACTGATGAGGTCCCAACCAACTTGGAGGATGCTGTGGACGTAGATCAGGGCATAGCTAGGCTTCTTTCCTATTTTTTTGTTGTTGTTTTTTTTTTTTGGTTGTAACCGGACTATGAACCCTGCAACTGTAACCAGACTTAAGGATGAATGAAAATCACAATCTTTTTGCTCGCCATGTGCATGTGTCTTCAATTTGTCTACTTTGTTTGAATGATTGTAACTGTAGCCTTCATTGTTGCCGCGACAAAACTGCTCGACCTAATTGTGTCATGCTAAATTTGCACATTGCTGAGATGAAATTTGCTTGCAGTATGCCAATGTCTAATGCTCTTTGCTATTCCAAGCTTATTTCTGCCTGGATATTTTTTTGAATATGTGTAAATGTAAAATTCCTTTTCAAAATTGGGGAAGCATAACGTACTCCTGAGCAAAAATCAGTTCGGTTTTGGAGGCGAAAAAAGATCTGTTGGGAATTACGTCAACTGTCTCCTCGGTGAAAAAGTTCAGCTCGGTGTGATTGCAAAATCAACTTGGTTACACAAATTAAGTGACAGATAACACCTACTGCCACATAAGAAAAATCAGCTCGGGAAACGAGCAAAGTTAGCTCAGATTCAAATCACAAGTTGGACAAAACACCAACCCACTTCCAGGCGAGCAAACCCAGCTCGGGAAGACGAGCAACATCAGTTCAGACATAATGAGCAAAATCAGCTTGGTCTCAAATCAGAAGTTGGGCAGAATAACAACTTCTCCCCGGCGAGCAAAATCATCTTAGCAAAGAGTGAGCAAAATCAGCTTGAAACAAACGATCACAATTGGGGATAACAATTGATAGCATTGTGGGCAAAGTCAGCTTAGACTGAGCGAAGTTAGCTCGGTCTTGTGCCCCAAGCTGGTTATAATTTTTTGCATGGTGCACTATTGCAACTAAGGCTGAATTGCCCTTAGTACTTAGTAACTTGATATTTTAATACAGAAAGAGGGAAGGACATGCACATAATACAAAAGAGATAAGTGGCATTTTTCCATTGCTTGTCAAACATTACAAATAATGCCAAAAGGCCAAGTTTGAATAAAAAGGAAGAAAGATTACATTTTAGAAGTAAAACAACTTGAGGTTGGCCGCATTCCATGGTCTTGGGATAGCTTTGCCGTCTGAGTCCTCTAAATGGTATACCCATTTACCAACTAGGCCAATTATCTTGTACGACCCTTCCCAATTTGCACCTAATTTTCCCTTTCCAGGGATTAGTGTGTTGTCTATCACCTTCCTCAAGACCCAGCCCCCAATTTTGAACAGACGTGGATGCACGTTCTTATTGTATTTCTTGGAGAGCTCTTGCTGATAGGTTATAATGTGAATTAGTGCCATTTCCCGCCGTTCTTCAGCTAGGTCTAACTCTAGGGCAATAGCTTCACAGTTCAAATCGGGCTCGAAGTTTTCAGATTGGATGGTTGGTATGCCGATCTCCAAGGGTATGACAGCCTCTATGCCGTAAGTTAGGGTGAATAGAATTTTCCCGGTTAAACGTCTTAGGGTAGTTCGGTATGCCCAGAGCACATTGGGGAGTTCCTCAGCCCATCTCTCTTTGGCTTTCTCTAGCCATTTCTTTAGCCCGTCCAAGATGGTTTTGTTTAAAGCTTCAGTTTGACCATTTGACTGGGATAGGTCGGTGTAGAATTGTAGAACTCAATCTTCAACTCTTCGCAAAATCTGTGGAAGAGTTTAACATCATACTGCGTGCTGTTATCCAAGATAAGGGCCTTTGGGACGCCAAACCGAGTAATGACATTTTGCCAGATGAACTTCTTTACATCTTTTTCTATGATGGTAGCTAACGGCTCAGCTTCTATCCATTTGGTGAAGTAGTCAGTAACGACAATGAAAAATTTGTAGTTGGAAGTGGTCCCACAATGTCCAGCCTCCAAAGTGCAAATGACCAACGACTCGTTAGGGGCAACAACTCTCTGGCTGACTGGTGGATTTGGTGGGAAATTTTTTGGCACTTCTCACATTTGAGAACATATTTCTATATGTCAGCTTGCATGCACGGCCACTAGTAGCCTTGAGAAATTGCTTAGTATGCCAGGGATCTACCCCTAATGTGGCTACCACACATGCCTTCATGAATCTTAAAGATGAAAGCTTCAACCTTGCTAGGATGGACGCATTTCAGATATGGCCCTGTAAAGGACTTTTTGTACAAGGCACTAGATAGAGAGAGCCAAAACCGCTTGGACTTGGCCCTGATCTTGTTGGCTTCTTTCTTATCAGTGGGCATGATTCAATCTTTGAGGAAGGTGATGATTGGATCCATCTAGGATGACCCCAAGTCAGTACAGAATACTTTGGGCGCCTTTAGCTCCTGGATGCTAGGTTGGGGCAAGAACTCGATCATTAAAGGATTGGGGAAGGTGTTTTGCATGGATGCCAAGCCAGCTAGTTCATCTGCTTGTCTATACTTGGCCATCCTCTCACCCTTAGCCTCATACTCACCAGAGACTTAGTTAACGATGAGTTTGGAGTCACTGAACACCATGAGCTTGGTGGCCTCCATCCGTAGAGCACTTTTCAGGCCGGCTAGGAGGGCTTCATACTCTGTCTCATTGTTGGATGCTAGGAATCCCAACGCGATGGCATGTTCAATGGTTAGTTCGTCTGGTGAGGTTAACACAATTCCTAGCCTGACATCATGACTATTTGAGGCCTCGTCAACAAAGAGTTCCACATTTCCTCGATGAACAACTTTTAGCAATCAGAGGGATTTTGAGATTTTTGCAAGTCCAAGGCATTGGTCGATACCGTACGCAGTGTTCTTGCATGCGTATTCGTCTCATCGTTTGGTAAGTCGATTGGCCCTTGCTCGGCTTGCTCAGGATTAACTTGCTCATCTACTATATTATCTTGCTCGTCTACTATATGCACTCCATCTTCCTACGGCAGCATCGACACCATGGGTCATGCAAAATCCGTACTAACCATTTCCTTTTGCTCGGTGTTGTGTGCCAAGTTTATTAGACAGACGGGGTGGTTGTGTAATGATGAACTAGAAAAATATTTGTTGGAATTACAACTTTTTAGAACCATTTGGGGTATTTAATTGAAAGAGAGAGAGAGAGACCAAGAGAAGAAGATTATAATCTCATGATAAATAAGAGAATTGAAGGAATCTATGTGTAATTTGTGCATGCATGTCATGAATTCATGATTATTTGATGTTGAAATAAGTTCATGGTTATTCATCTTAGTTCACTTTGATCTTGTGTATATGATGCATGTGAGTTTTGTTTAAAGAATAATAAGTTGAGATAAAGTGATGGTCAAGGTTTTAGAATGAGCATGAAATGAATATGAAAGAATGTTAATGATGAATGATAAGAAATGTATTATAATTATGTTCAAAAGTGATATGTTATGATATGTTTTGAAATGATAATGTATGCCATTATGTATGTTCTTTATATGAAATGTTGAGCCTAAGATATATGTTATATGTATGACCTTATCATGATACATGTTATGTAAAGTTAGTGTGTAAATTAACACTTTTGGCATGTAAATGTATGTTCATATAAATGTATAGTTATGTATTTCGCTTCATGAGCCCCGCTTATAATTATGTGTGTGTGAGAAGCTGTGGTAAAATAGGATTTTCTTACGGTTTGATTACTAAACTTTTCGTTGCCTAGTGCAAATTCTGTGAGAAAATCAGCCAAGGCTTGCGCTTTGATGGCTGTTCGTTGCTGAAACTTGATGTTGTACTGCCCACTTCAAAATTTTGCCTATAAAATCTACCTTCTCAAAGAGCACCTTGAGTAGAAATTCGGTCAGCATTATTATTGTGTGGGCGTGGAAATAGTGCGCCAACTTTCTAGAGGCCATTGTGAGGGCCAGTGCCATTTTTTTAAGCGACAGATATCTTAATTCGGCTAAGAGCAACGTCTTGCTGACATAGAAAATAGGAAGGTGCTAAATCCCCCAATCTCGGACGAGTATCGCGCTCACCGCGTGTTAAGAAACTGCTAATTATAGATAGAGCTCTTCGCCTTGTTGTAGAGTGACCAGGATTGGAAGTGGAAGAGAGATTTGCCTTCAGGTCTGTCAAAGCGCAGTCGCACTTTGCGTTCCAGAAAAATTTGGCTTTCGAAGTCTTAAAAAAGGGCCTACAACGATTTGATGACCACCTGATAAATCTATTCAGCGCGACTGCCATTCCAGCAAGATGTTGCACGTCCTTAGTGGAATTTGGTCGTTTGAGTTCTTGGATTGCCTTGATCTGTGAAGGGTTGACTTTAATTTCTCGGTTAGTGACCACAAAACCCAAAAATTTTCTAGTTCCCACTCCTAAAGCACATTTAGAAGCATTCAACCGTAACTTGTGGAGCTTGAGGATGGCGAACATATCAGCTAGGTCGCCAAGGTGCTGAGATTCTTCTTTACTTTTGACCACCATATCGTCGATGTAGGCCTCTATGGTGCGGCCAAGCAAAAAAGCAAACATTTTTGTCACCATCCTTTGAAAGGTTATCCCAGCATTCTTCAGGCCAAAAGGCATAACCTTGTAGCTATACAAACCTCTTGGTGTGGTAAAGGATGTGATCTCTCTGTCCAGTTCGTACATGGCTATTTGGTGGTAGCTGCGGTATGCATCAAGGAAGCTGAATCTTTGGTGACTAGCGGTAAGATCCACCAGCTGGTCAATCCTTGGGAGTGGAAAGCTATTCTTTGGGGCAAGCATGGTTGACCGTCTTGTAGTTGACGCACACTTCCCATTTTTTATTTTTCTTTGGCATCACAATCGTGTTTGAGATCTATCTAGGGTAGTGCACTTCTTCTATCGCCCCAGCTTCCAGCAAGTTTTTGACCTCTTCGGCTACTACTTCGGCATGGTGTAGAGTTGAGTGCCTAGTTCTCAAAATGACTGGCCGTGCGTTGAGAAAGACATTCAACTGGTGGCAAATGAAGTTAGGGTCGACGCCAGGCATATCGTAAGGCGTCTATGTAAAGACTTTAATCTTGGAAACCAAAAAATTTACGTTATCCAGCTGCTCGGCGCTAGATAAAGATGAGCTCAGGAGAAAGAACTTGTTTGGATCATTCTCGTCAATTCGAACTTCCACCAAATCCTCTACCGATTTCTCCTCGGCTTTTCTTCCCACATCTTTGAGGACTTCCTTGTCTTCTAGTCCTTCTATCATCTGGACGAAGACCTTCGTTACCCTGGTGCCACTGACCACGACAAAATATTGTTTCAACATGACTTGGTATTTCCAGACTTTTTCTATTTGCCCAACTGGGCTAGAGAAGCCCATGACCTGGTGATAGGTTGATGCCACTGCTTGCATGGCGTATAAGCAACCCCTCTCCAAGCTCAGATTGTAGGTCGATGGGACCTTCAACACCCAAAACTCCACCTGCTTCGTGACCGACCTAGCCTTGACCGGCAATATGATCTTCCTGATCGGCCATTTCGGCTGAGAATTGAAGCCGACCAAAGGAGATGCTGCTAGGGCCAAGTCTTTGTCCTCCAATTTCATTTGCTCGAATGCATCATAGTATCTGATCTCGACCGAACTCCCTTGGTCGATCAATATTCTCTTGATGTCGAAGTCTTTGATTCGAAGTGTCATAACCAAGGTGTCGTTGTGAGGGGTTTGAATTCTGTCTAAGTCCTTGCTTCAAAAAGTCATGATGTCTTTGATCTCGGTCTTCCCATTTTTCACGGCGGGCTGAACGGAGAGTACTTCCCTCATGTGCTCGGCTTTCTTAATCATCCCTCTGAGCTCACACACTCGCATTAGCTTGATGATACCGTGAATAACATTGATGACTCCTTGGGGTGCGACATCCAATACGGCAAGCCCATTTGGCTCGGCTTGTCCTTATGGGGCGGCCCTCATTCCGCCGTCAATATACTAGTCTAAATGCCCCGCTGTGACCAGCTCTTCCAAGTGCTATTTCAATGGCACGCAATCCTCCGTTCGGTGCCCGTTTTCTTTAGGGAAAGTGCAACGGTATCTTGAGTTGAAGCCCCTCTGTGCATCCCCCAATTTTGTTGGCCATCGAACATATGGCTCGCCTCTAATCTCGTTGATGATGTGGTAAATCGGGATTTTGAAGATCGTTGTGATACCAATCCATGCCTTCAACTTTCTATTGGCATCTTCCTTCGTGTTACCTGGGGCATTAGCTTGGTCATTCTCGCAGCCTTTGTTTTTGTCATTGCGGCCAGTTCCGCGGTGTTGCTCTCTCGCTTGATTATTAGGACGATTATCCTCCTGTCCCACTGAGTGAACCTTCCTAGCCACATGTTTATCCGCCACAATCGGATTTGCCTTCTTGGTTACTGTGGCAGTGGCGGTATCATCCTCTACTTGAATGTGCTCGTTGATTCGCTGCATTAATGATTCCATGGCTGTGGGCTGGTGCATCGTGAGTGAGTCTCGCAGTCTATTTTCAACTGGTAGACCTCATTTGTATTGGGCAATTGCCAAATTGGTAGGGCAATCGAGGTTCTTATTGTAGGTCTCCCAATACTTGGCATTGTATGCTTTCAATGAATTTCCTAACTCCATTTTGATACAGAGGAGGTGGTCGACCTCTTTCGGTGTTCGAGTATTGGTCTTGAATCTGGTGACGAAGGCTTTTACCAGCTGCTGCCACCCTTCGATACTCTCCTCCGGGAGCCTTTCGAACCATTTCAGGCCCAATTCTCGCAAACTTGTTGGGAATATGAGACACATCAAGGCATCGTTGTCTGATGGCCAGCCACTGCTTGCCTATAATGACTAATGTGCATGTACGGATCTGTCTTGTCGTCGTATAACGTGAACTTAGGTTGATGGAATCCGGCGGGGAGGGATGTGCTTTCAATCTCTGGAGATAGTGGGGTGGCGGTGAGTCTTACCTAGTCTCTGTCCTCTAGTGCTGGAATCACCATTCTAGGTGGCGGCACAGTCACCTCCTCACTGCAACAGATTTTGGGACTCAGCCTTCGCAATGCCGGCACTCTTTGGGCCTCTCTGTGGTATGCATATTCCTCTAAGACGTCCCTCAGGTCCTCCGAACGGGCGGAGTAGGATACGAGGGACGGTAGTTGCTGTCGCGTGTGCGTGATCTCTCTGTTGGTGGGTCGAAATCGCCAATGTTGTAGCTCCTGGTGATGGAGAGGGAGGGTGTCTCCCATTGGTGCTGGCTGCTTAAGTAACGGGGTTGGGTGTGCTCACTGTGGTTTCCCATTCCAGTAACACCCTTCTATTTGATTTGTTACTTCAACGTTTCTATCTCAGCTGTAATCTTTTGTATGAGGGCATTTTGGTCTCTGAGTTTGTGCTCTAGGCACTGAGCATGCGATTCTCCTCGCCGTTGACGCCTCTCAGGACTCTGCGAATGATCAGTGCTCCTCGTACGTTTGTCTCGCGTGTCTCTAGGTAGCCCTCTAGAGGATGTCTCCAAGCCCGCCATTATCGGAATGGCAGGAGGGCCATCTCTTCTCCGAACTGACTCTGGAGTGATTTTGTCAACGATGGATAGCGGTGTTTTGTCGATGTTCGCTATGAAAAACAGTTGAAAAAGCTTGTAGAACAAGGTTTGTCTGTCAAAGAGATTCCCACACGGCGCCAATTGTATGGGAGAGAAATATTAGCCTCGCACCGTACCTCTTTGCTACCAAGCTCGTCGCACTCCGTTAGAACTCCATTGTATTGTGAACAAAACAAAGGTGAGCTACCCGGTGGGTGGGTTTGCCGGAAAATCCTTCCGACGGTCAAGTTAGCTTTTTGGGGGAAGAGAGAAGGCAGAGTACTAGAGAGAGAGAGAGAGAGAGAATTCGAAATTTCTTACCTCTAATGTTTGCATGCTCCTAATTTTTAAGGCTGGCCATGCTAATTGTACGTGAGAGAAATATTAGTCTCGCACCGTACCTCCTTGCTACCAAGCTCGTCTCACTCCGTTAGAACTCTTTCATACTATGAACTAAATAGAGGTGAGCTACCCGGCAGGTGGGTTTTCCAGAAAACCCCTCCGACGGTCAAGTTAGCTTTCTAGGAGAAGAGAGAAGGCAGAGCACTAGAGAGAGAGAGAGAGAGAGATAGATAATTCGAAATTGCTTATCTCTAACGTCTACATGCTCCTCCTTTTCAAGGCTGGCCATGCATACTCAGAGATTGTGGGAGCACTACCTCTGCTGTCCTTCTCTGGATATGCGATTGTGCTCCCTCTACATTTCTTACACATGTAGAGACCAAAACCTCCAAATAGTGTTTGTCGCACCGCCAATGGTATTGGCGCATACCGGGAGTGGATTTCTCTCTTCTCTTTGTTGGTCCACGTGGAATATTGGACCGCGTTATCACTTGTGCTACTCCAGGGGTACTCCCTTTTGTTAGTCCAACGTCGATCCAAGATAAGTCGGCCAATGAGTTGGCGCTGCGTTGGGTCAGCAGATATGAGCACTACCCTTAGATCGGTCGATCATGGGCGCCCAGTAAGTCATCACGGCCAAATAGTGTGGCCATGGCACAACGTTGCGCCTCACTTAGCTGACCTTGTGATGTTGCCTCGACCTCCCCAACTGCGGTACCCAAATATGGCCCGAGTCCAGTTACAGATCCTTGCTATGTCCGCGCGGCCCACTGTCATGACCTAAAGCTCCGCGCTAGTACAGTTCGGCCAAACGCGGCATCCTAAGCTCTCCTGACAAGGCCCAACACCATATTCTGTGTTGGTGTAGCTCGTCCCACTGTTTGGCACAAATCTCCCTCTCAATACTTATATACAATATGTATGAATAAATCAAAAAGAATATTAAAGAAAAAAATCAATACTCTACATATTTAATTTGTATTTTCTTCTTAATCCAATCAGAATATATTTATATTTAATTTTTTAAATAAATTTTGTGTAGTTGTATTTCTACATATTTTTATTTTTCAAATAAATATAAAAATAAAATAAAATAAAATAATTAGAATCAATTTTAGTTTTTATATTACTAATTCTCTTTCTATTTTAACTATTATTTTTAATAATAAGATGAATGTTTATTTTAATATCTTATAATTTAGTATATATCATATAAAATCATTATATGATAATTATACTTTTATAGCACAATAGAACTAAAATAATCAAAATAAACAAGTAATTTAATCAAATTTATTATATTCAAGTATTCAAGTAATATTTTTATAGAATGATAGCGTTAAGATTTTTAAAATAAATAAGTTAAATTTAAATTTTATTTTAAATTAAAATTAATAATATTCTTTTGTAACACGTATCATAGTATAAATATCATTACATTAATTAAAATAAACTCAATTGTGATTTTATGTCAAATATTATATTTCTAATAGTGATTTACATACACATGTAACGTCCAATTTGATATTGATTGAATAAAATAATGGAACTTAATACTTTTTTTTTCGTTAAGTTTATAGAAAATAAATTGACAAATGTCAAATGATAAATAGTATGGAGTATTATTAAAGAATAATGGTTCATCGAAAATATTTGTATATATTTAAAGCAACTATTGATGATTCTTGAAAACTAAAACTATTAAAGTTATAGAGATTTTATACTTGATTTCCTTTGTCATATAAAAATATTATAATAGATTATAATCCAACACCAATTAAAAAAAATATAAGAAAACAAAAAACATAAGAAATTATTAAAGACATTTTCAATTGATAACTAAAATAATATATCATGAGTTATAACCAAGCCATAATTTATATATTATAGAATTTTCCCTTTTTTTTTTTTTTCCAGAAATTTTTTTTTTTATACAAGTGGAATTCATGATTTTTTTGTAAATTTGACTAACACAAATAATGATTTGATTTCCGGTTGAAAGTACACTTTCTTTTTTTTATTATATTTTTTTATTTTTAATATAACTTTGGAAGAAATTATTTTATGAGCCTATTTTACATAGGATCACACAGTGACAATAATTTTTATCAGCCATTATCAAAAATATTTGTATTTGACTTTCAGTTATTAAAATTTTTTACACATAAAGCATTAAGATTTAAAATTAATTTTTTATTTTAAAAATAAATCATTGTGCATTGCATGGATTACCTACTAGTTTATAACTAAAATAATATAACATAATAATTAATATAAATTAGTGGGTCGAGTTAGATTGGGTTGGGTTAAAACTTCTTATCGTAAGTGTTAGACTGAATATTAAAGGAGTATAAAATTCAGCACAATCTAACTCTATGGGTTAAAGATTTTTTTAAACCTTAAAAATATTGGGCTCGACTAGACATGTTGGACAGGTCATCGGGCCCATAGCCATTGGTAATTGTAGCATTGTTTTTTTCTTATTTGCTCTTCCCTTTTGTTTAAAGAATCTTATTAATGTGTGTTCTTAGAATATATTTTAAAATAAGTTATAAAATTTTATATATTTTTTATTACACATATTTTTTTTGTAAAATGTATAATCTTCTTAGAGCATATCCAATGGAGCTCTCAAAACACTTGCCAAGCTATAATTTAGCAATAGTAATAAAAAGTGGGTCTCCAATGGCTTGCTATTTTACTTATCAAAGATGGTATATGCCATATCTGTTCTCAAATTTGGCAAGTAAAATAGCAACTGCCAAACATGCCACATAAACAAATATAAATATATTTGTGGCTTCAAATTTAGTTGAAAAATCAGAATTGAAACAGTAGAAAATCAAGTAATTTTTCTATTTAATTTTTCAAATTGAATTATATTTAATTTTTTTTTCAAAATTTTCAATTTTTTTTCATTTTTTATATTTGTCTAGTCGGGAATAATATAAATATATAATTTTTTTTACAAATAATTAAAAAAAGGTCATAAAAGACAAAAAATAAACAAAAATAAAATCACAAAAAAACCTATATCTAAACAACACTTACAAATTGAGAGGGAAAGTTGATTGAGAATTGTCAAAATAGTAAGTGACCATTAGAGCACCATTGCTATAATTTGGCAAAATAGCATTATTCATTGCCAAATTATAACAATGGTAATGGTATTATAGTAACAACCATTGGAGATGCTCTTAATGCCTAAGGAGCACGTTAACAAAATCTATTATAAGATATCAAAAAAGAAAAAACCTAAAATGTAGCATATTTGTAAATATGAGTCATTTTTATGGGTTTACATTTTAAAAAGAAAATTTTGACTTAATCATAATATTTTGTATATAAATTATTTATAGTTTTTATTTTTTATTTTTCATTTTTTTATTTCTATAGTATAATTAAGACATATTATTTTATAAAAATAATCTATAAATTATATATATAACTAGTCCAATAATGTGACTGCGGCATTATTGAAGGCGTAGACTTGTCTCCAGTTTTACTAATCGGACTAGACCATATATTTGACCTCTGTGGGCCGGCCAAAGAGCCCAAATCGATGATACGAACCGTTAATATGTAGAACTCGTCAAGTATTTCATCATTGTAAAAAATTACGTTGATCGGATATCGATAGCCATTTGATCAATTTACATTTGTGTCAACAATAAACATCATTTAAAAAACAATTGTTGACAGAAATGTGAATTAATTAAGTGGCTATCGATATCTGATCAATGTGGTTATTTGCAAGGATGAAATACTTGGTAAGTTCTACACATTGAACAGTTTGAATTATCGAGACGGACCCGAAATGGGTCCTAAATTAGCCAGACTAGACGGTCCAATTAGGCCCAATTGGAGACAATCTAGTATGTTATTGAAATATTGGCTATTGATGTTTGATCAATGTGATTTTTTGTAAGGATGAAATATTCGACAAGTTCTATATATTGAACAGCTTGAATTATCAAGACGAACTCGAAATGGGTCCTAAATTAGCTAGACTAGATGGTCCAATTGGGCCCAACTGGAGACAATCTAGTATGTTATTGAAATTATAAGTCATGATTGTTTGGATTTTCATGGCATAAAGGAACAAGAAATCTTACGGTACACATCTTTCAAATGGTGTATATCATATGCATATTATTACAAATCATGTAATTATTTATCACAAAATTTTTTAATATCAATCATAAAATTCATAATATTGCCACAAATTAACGTAATAAAATATCTAAAATTTTATAGTTCATGTAACAAAAGTTTGTAACTTGGTTACAAAATTTGTTATTACACTAATTTATGGTGAGATTACGCATTTTCTGATTAATGTTACAAAATTTATCGATAAAGTTATGCTAATTTGTAGTACGGTGCATATGGTACACACTTTTGGAGGGGTGTATACCATAGGATTTTCCTAAAAGAACACATCAATGTTACATAAAACTTAGGGAATGACTTGTTTCTAGTTGAAATTTCATATGGAGCAGACAGTTAAGCTCTCTTAATAGTTAAAATTAATGAATGAAGGTCATTTACCAATCAGTATTAATGAAATGATTCAACTGGACCAAAAGCTAGAATAATGAGCCAAGGCATTGTTGGAAAAAATAGTTTTATGGTGTAATTACATGATTTCTTTTTCTGTAAATCAATTTCATTTCGTATGAATCTATTTGTTTTATTTAATTACACAATTTGAACAACAAACTTAAAATAGATTATGATATATTTTGCCTGAAATGAAACTGTATGCTGTTGATTATAGATATAGGCACGCTGTTGTTTGTAGCATATAGATAAGCCCACTGTTTTCAAGATTAGAGAAGTCTATAATTGTTTCATGTTGATTGCTACCAATTTTGTTTTGGTTTATTTTTATAAACCACATGTTTCTTTGTGTTAGAACAAAAAGGAAAAAACAAACCTTGGCTAGAATTTTGTTTTGGTGTTTGTGTATTAGAACATGTACAGGATATGTGCACTGTTTGCTTTGAATTCATTTTCCTTCACGCTATTTCCGAGGCATGCCTACAATATTAAAAAAATAAATAAAAAATTACATGCCCTTAGTTACTATTGCATATATGAACTCCTGGTTACAAATTCATGTCTAATTTAATAAATTCATGTATGAAATGGTATGGTTTAATTTTTCAATGCTCATTTGGTTTAGTACAATTTTATGTTATGAGCTTGATTCATAATTTCCTACCATGCTTTGCATGTCTTATTATGTTATAATTTTATAATATAATGTTCATGCTCATAAATGTTTAAATTTATTTTCATGCCATGCTAATTAGTTTCTACTTTTCTAGTATCATATATATGTTCATTTTTCCTATATACTAGATTAATTCACATGTTTCCTAGATTCTAGATTTGTCGGAAATGTGCATGTTCTTTATTTTCTAGATTTTAGTTTGATACATGCTTATAATTTTCTAGTATGTTTGCATGATTTTAATTGCTAGAATTATTTACATGTTTATTGGGAATTAAATTAATTTTTAACTCATGGCAATTAATTTTAATTTAATTTTGGAGTTATAAAATTTTTGTAACTTGGCTATATTTATGTATATGATTATTGTGTAATAATTTCCTATAACTCTTGCCAATTAATTTAATTTAATTTTTAGAGTTATAATGTTTGTAATTTATTTGGGAGTTATAAGTTTAAGGGAGACTTATTTATAAGTCCAAAGATGTATTCCACAAGATGGGAACATTAAGTTTAATTATATAATTTGTCTACCATTTTAATTTTGCTATTAAACTAGTTTATTATTGTTACAGTTTGTTTAGATTATTTGTTTTGTATTTTTTTATGTTTTTCTACTAACTTTCTTTACAAGAATACCTATGTGAAAGAGAATAGAAAACAAAATACAAATCCAAATGGAAAATAAAATTTGGGATTGCAATAAAATTTGGACTACTAACCTTTTTTGATTGAACAGAAATACCTAAGTGAGGAAAGGAGTTTTAGACAAATAAGAATCCTTATTTGGTTTGGTTTCATTTCTTTTTAATTTGAAGCAATTGTTTGCTTGAGATTTAATTGTGGTTATTTACCAATGTGTTTAAGTAAGTTTTATTTGCTTGTATTGTTGTAGCAATTTTTTATATTGCTTGTAATTTGGTTTGCAATGTTTAAATTGCATGCAAGTTCGGAACTTGGTTTGGTTTTAACCTAATTCATCCCCTGGAAAACTTAATTCAGAAAATTGTTTCCCATGGACTAGCAGTCAACATGCTCTTGAAAGTTTTGTCAAAAGGTTAACCGAGTTTTAAGTGAGATCGATGTGACCCCTTCAGTCTTCTTGAGAACATTCCTAACCATGTTCGATTCTAGGTTAAGTGGTGAGACTAGTTTTGAACTAATTTCCAACTGTGAGATTTTTTAGTGTTAAGTTTAATTTCTGGAAACATAGAAAGTGAAATTTTGTTGTATTTTTCAGAAATGGCAACTATCACCAATGCTACTGCTGCTATTAATGCTGGTAGGGATTAGAATCTTGGGACAATTGGCTTGTCAACCCATGCTACTGTGACCTCTGTGGTCAACCCCATTGTTGCTCCTGTTGTTCCGGGAGGCCCACTCAACCATCATGAGCACCCGGAGAAGCTCACGAAAGTGAATTTCAAGAGGTGGTAGCAGAAGATACTGTTCTACCTGACTACTCTAAGCCTTGCAAGGTTTTTGAGTGAAGATCCACTTGCTGTGGAAAAGAATGAACAAGACAAACAGAAGCTCATGGCTCTAGATGCTTGGAAGCAGTCAGACTTCCTTTGCCAGAACTATGTTCTAAATGACTTAGCAGATTCACTTTTCAACATGTTTATGCCAAGAAGTCGGCAAAGGAGCTGTGGGATGCTTTGGACAAGAAGTACAAGACTGAGGATACTGGGGCGAAGAAATTTGTCATTGGCCGGTTTCTAGACTTCAAAATGGTGGACTCAAAAACCATCAGTAGTCAAGTCCAAGAGTTCCAAGTAATTCTGCACGAGATTCATGCAAAGGGAATGCTCTTGAGTGAATCATTCCAAGCAGTTGCACTGATTGAGAAGCTACCTAACGGCTGGAAAGACTTTAAGAACTACTTGATGCACAAGTGAAATGAGATGATAGTTGAAGAGCTCGTTGATAGGATTTAGATTGAGGAAGACAATAAGAGAAAATGGGGGAATACCTCCATTGTGAAAGCAAATGTAGTTGAGTATGGCCAGTCCCTAGGGATAAAGAAAACGCCACTGACAGGCAAAAGCTCAAAGCTGGAGGCAAGAGGTGGTGTCTTCAAAAGGTTGGTCTACAAGCCGCAAGAACCTACTTTTAGGTTCAATGGAAAGTGCTTCAACTGTGGAAGCGATGGGCATCGAGCGGTTGATTGCTGCAAAAAGAAGAAGCCTTACAACAAGTACCTTCTACAGAACAAGAGTCGTGCCTACATGGTTGAAATAGAGGATCTATCACAAGATGTGGACGACATGCATCTGGCAGCTATCGTCTCCGAAGTGAACATGGTGAGGTCTAACCCGAAGGAATAGTAGGTGGACACTGGGGCCATTCGCCACATCTGTGTGGAGAAGAAGATGTTCACAACTTTCGAACTAGTTTCAAATGGTGAGAAGTTGTTTATGGGAAATTATGTGACCTTAATTGTTGAGGGTAAAGGCAAGGTGATCCTAAAGATGACTTTAGGAAAAGAGCTGACCCTGAACGATGTCCTATTTGTGTCGGATATTCATAAGAACCTTGTCTCGGGGTCGCTCTTAAGCAAGCATAGCTTCTGCATGGTGTTTGAATCTGATAAGGTCGTATTCACCAAGAGCGGGTCTATGTGGGGAAGGGATATATGTAGAGTGGTATGCTTAAACTAAACGTAATAACTATTATCCCAAAACTTAATGAGAAAGCTTTTTTTTCTGCTTATATGTTTGAGTCCCTTAATTTATGGCATGGTATACTGAGTCATGTAAATTTTTACTCTTTGCGTAGATTAATCAAGTTAGATCACATACTATCTTTCAAGATTAATCCAAATCACAAGTGTGAAACTTGTATAGAAGCAAAATTGACAGGGACTTCTTTTCATTCTATTGAAAGAAGTACCGAGCCTTTGGATTTAGTGCATAGTGATTTATGTGACTTGAAAGTCGTACAATCACGTGGTGGCAACAAATACTTTATCACTTTTGTTGATGATTGCGCTAAATACTGTTATGTGTATTTGCTTAAAAGTAAAGATGAAGCGATTGATAAATTTATTCTTTTCAAGAATGAAGTTGAGAATTAACTAAGCTGAAAGATCAAGGCTTTAAGAAGTGATCGTGGTGGTGAGTATGAATCCCTGTTTGTTGAGATTTGTGCTCAATTTGGGATTATTCACCAAACCACAGTGCTTTACTCTCCTTAGTCAAATGGTGTTGCTGAGCGGAAGAATAGAACGTTAAAAGAAATTATGAATACAATGTTAATAAGTTCTGAATTGCCACAAAAATTGTGAGGGGAAGCAATTCTCTCTGCGAATTACATTCTAAATAGAATCTCTCGGAAGAAAGTAGACAAGACTCCATATGAATTATAGAAAGGTCATGAGCCTTCTTATAACTTCCTACGAATGTGGGGGTGTCTTGCAAAAGTGGCGGAACCTACACCCAAGCGGGTTAGGATAGGTTCGAAAATCGTGAATTGTATATTCATTGGTTATGCACAGAATAGTAGTGCATATAGGTTTCTTGTGCACAAGTCTGATATTTTAGATATCCATAAGAATACCATAATGGAATCAAGGAATGCGTCTTTCTTTGAAGACATATTTCCTTGTCGAACCTGAGGAGAGGATCAAAGTTCTGAGAAGGAACTTGAAGATGATCAAGTAGATAATTAAGATGAGAAACTAGATGAGCCAAAAAGGTGTAAGAGGGCTAGGATTGCCAAGTCCTTTGGCCTAGACTTCTTGACTTCTATATTAGAGGGAGAACCTCGAATTTTTCATGAAGCTGTGACTTCACCTGAAAGTCCCTTATGAAAAGAAGTAATTAAGAGCGAAATTGACTCTATCTTACAGAACCATACTTGGGAGTTGGTTGATCTATCCCCAGGCAGTAAGGTCTTGGGAAGTATGTGGATCTTTAGAAGAAAGATGAAAGCGAATAGGTCAATTTATAAGTATAAAGCTAGGCTAGTTATCAAAGGATACAGGTAGTGAGAAGGCCTGGATTACTTTAATACAAATTCACCTGTGACAGGAATTACATCCATTCGCATGGTGATTGAGACAACAAGCAAAGAAAATAAGGCTAGTAAGCAAGAACAAGGAGGGGTGGCTAACCCCTCCACCTTTGAAACCTTAAAGCATGATTTTTAGCCACTTTTAAACTCTGAAAATCAGTTTGAAAGGTCAAAGAAAAGAGTGTAGAGACAAGGGTTGAGCTATGAAGTAAGGTGTAAGAGAGGGTGTCAACCCTCTTTACCCGTTGGTAGCTATTCAAACCTAAGTTTCAACGCTTGAACTAAGATCAAAACAATACAAAGACACAAGACATGGATAGAAAATGATAGAAGATGAAAGCAAAAGCAAGAGTTACAAGTTTATACCTCTTAAATGGAGTAAGCTTTGGTTGTTGATCAAGCTCAATCCTAACCCACTCTCAAGCTTGAATTGTACTCCTCAAGGTTCAACCAAGATTCCAAGGTTAAGGTTTGAGGGTGTGTATGGAGTATGGAGATGGCTTAAGGGTGGTAAGCTTGCTTAAATATGACTTGCACAAGAAGAAGGAGCTCTCAATATGTGTATAGGCTCTTTTGAAATTGTTCAATCCTCAAAACAAAGGTATAACCTCATTTTTTTATAGAATTTAAGCAAAACAAGTTGGAAATATCTCCAAAAATAGACAGCTGGTAGGCTCCCACCCAGAACAGTGTCTATCGCCATCGAGGCACGGCCATTCCCAAAAGTGTTCCCCTGTTTCTCTATTTTAAGCTTAGTGTAGGGCAGCACAAGGTTCAAAAATAAAATTCAGGGGTTCAATCAGTGTAGACATGAAAGGTTTGAGATTGTTTTAAGTGCCCAACCTTGGTTGAGAAAGTGAATCATGCATAATACTATGTCATCATCGAGTGTACAAGACAAAGCGCACAAGTCTAGTGGGTGGTAAAAAATGGGGTGCCTAAAAGATGCGGGTTAATGGTGGAATGCGCGTGGGTGCATTGGAGTAACTTGGGAGGCTTTCGTTGACGCCTTCCAAGACAGGTTCTTACCTCCTACTATTAGGGAGAAGTTGAGGGAGCAATTCTCAAAGCTTAAGAAGTTGAACACACCGGTGGTTGAGTTTAAGGTCGCATTAACTAGTCTATCAAGGTTTGCACCAGAGTTAGTGGCAATACAGGAGCGCCGTTGTATGGAGTTTGAGAAAATGTTGAGAACCAGACTTCTTTTCAAGGTAGCTGGTTCAATGATTAGAGATTATGGGTGACTTGTAGAGTCGGCGGCTCATCTTGAGACCGTGATGCAAATGGAGGAGAAGCGGATGAGGGGCTCCAAGAGGAGTTAGGATGTTTAGGGGGACAATAAGAGGTAGAGGGGTTCTACTTCACAGCAGTCTTAGGAAGCTCAGTCAAGGTCCACTTTTCAAATACCTAGTTCGGGTTTTGGGAGAAGTGGTCAGGGAAATTTTACTTGCTTTAAGTGTGGCTAGTTAGGCCACAAGTCTCCAGCTTGCCCGCAAGGCCAACTGTTAGTTTCATCTGTGGCTCATTCTTAGAGCCAGAGTTAGGAAAGAGGGCAACCGTTCACTTGTTATCAGTGTGGGTAGGTAGGGCACTTGAAGAGGTTTTGCACTCAGTTGGGTGGCACACCTGGTGCGTTTAGTTCGAGGCAGACACAGAGCCACCAGCTTGTACAGTTAACACAGGCCTCAAGGGCCAATTAGGGAGCCTCTTCGGCTTAATCAGTACATCAAGCGTATGCTTCGAGGAGTGAGCAGGTAAAGAAGAGACTTTCAAGGCCTGTGTATGTTGTTACCACCTCGGACTTAGTGCCAGCACCTTCAGTTGTGAGAGGTACTTTCTTGTTATGCAATTTTATTACCAATGTGTTGAATGATATGGTGCATCCCACTATTTTATTTTGTCTGCATTTACATCGGCATTCGGGTTAGAATTGGCTCAGTTAGCATCTCTACTTCGTGTAGAGTCACCTATTGGTGGTGAGATTGTTTTGGAATAGGGGTGTCAGAGTTGTGACATAGACTTTGCCGATCATCAACTTCCTTTTGCATTTGTGTTGATTGATATGTTGAGTTTTGATGCTATTTTGGATATGGATTGGTTGTCATCGTATCGATCTGTCATTAATTGTTACCGTTAGAGGGTTACTGTATATACCTTGAGTGGTGATTGTTTTTATTTCATGGGGGACACAGTCGATAGAGTTTTATCATCAGTGTATGATCCGCATGGACGGAGTGAGCTTAGTTGTCTTCTTGCAAACTTCTTGGGTATTGAATGTGACGAAGTCCGAGTTGAGTTGCTGAGGGTAGTTTGTGAATACCCAGATGTTTTTTCCGAGGATATCACTAGTTTGCTACCTCATTGTGAGATCAAATTCTCCATTGAGTTAGTGCCTAGCATGACACTGATTTCTATGGCACCGTACAAATTTGCATCTGCTGAGTTGATTGAGTTGAAGATTCAACTCCAGGAATTATTAGATAAGAGTTTTATTTGCCCTAGTGCTTCGCCTTGGGGAGCACCGACTTTCTTTTCCAAGAAAAAAAATAGTGTATTGCGACTTTGTATTGATTATTGGAAGTTAAACTGGGTAACTATTAAGAACAAGCATCCAATGCTTTGCATAGATGATTTGTTTGACCAGTTGAAGGGGTCTTGTTACTTCTCTAAGATAGACTTGAGGTCAAGTTACCACCAGTTGAGGGTAAGAGAGAAGGATATCCAGACGACAGCATTCCGTACGCGGTATGACCATTATGACTTCCTAGTGATGCTTTTTGGGCTAACCAATGCACCAGCCGTGTTTATGGATTTCATGAACTGAATCTTCCGCGAGTTCTTAGACCACTTTGGGTGTGTTTGGTAACGTTTACGTTTTCAGTTTATATTTATAAAAATTTTATAAATTGATTTTTGTTTATTTTTAGCAAAACATAAACTACAAACGCGTTTAATAATTGACAAGATGTTTAAAAAAATTTAAAAATTTAAAAAACAGTGAGAAATGGCAAGTGGTGGCAAGTGGCAGCGGAAGACGGTGGGTGGTGGTGGTGGTGGGTGGGTGGCGGGTGGGTGGTGGTGGTGGTGGTGTGGTGGTGGGTGGTGGTGGTGGTGGTGGTGGGTGGTGGTGGGTGGCAGTGGTGGGTGGTGGCAAGGTGGTGGTGGTGCGATGTGTGGTGGTGGGTGGTGGGTGGGTGGTGGTGGTGGTGGTGGGTGGTGGGTTGGTGGGTGGGTGATGGTGGCGGGTGGTAGTGGTGAGTGGTTGTGGTATTGGTGGTAGTGGTGGGTCGTGGGTGGTGGTGGCAAGTGGGTGGTGGGTGATGGTGGTGGTGGTGGGTGGTGGCGGTGGATGGCAGTGGTGGTGGTGGTGGTGGTCGGTGGTGGTGGTGGGTGGTAAGTGGTGGCGGCAAGTAGGTGGCGGGTGGTGGATGGTAGTGGCGGGTCGTGGGTGGATGACAAGTGGCTGGTGGGTGGTGGCGGGTGGTGGTGGCATGTGGGTGGTGAGTGGTAGTGGCAGGTGGTGGGTGGTGGTGGCGGAAGACGGTGGTGGAAAATGGTAGCGGGTGGTGACTAGTGTTGGCTGGTAAAAAAAAAAAAAACTAAAAAATCAAAATGGAAACACATTTTTTGTGTTTTCATTTTTTGGCCAAATTTATAAATTGAGACCACTGATTTATAAATAAAAAATTTTACCAAACAAGTTTTTATTTGAGTTTTTAAAATTTTTGTAAATATAAACAGAAAACTGAAAATGTAAGTGTTACCAAACGGCCTCTTTGTGTTCATCTTTGTGGATGACATTTTGATCTACTCACCCCCCAAGGAGGAACATAAAGAACACCTGCGAGTTGTACTTGAGTTGCTTAGAGCCCACAAATTGTATGCTGAGTTTGGAAAATGTGAATTCTAGTTAAAAGAAGTTAAGTTCTTAGGCCATGTGGTATCCGGGAAAGGAGTGACTATAGATTCATCCAAGATAGAAGCCGTATATGATTGGGAACAACCTAAGAATGCCTTTGAGATCCATAGTTTCTTGGGGTTAGCCGAGTATTACTATCGGTTTGTGAAACATTTCTCTAGATCAGTTTCACGATTGACTAGACTAACGAGGAAATTAACTAAATTTGTGTGGAGTGAGATTTATGAGAAGTCATTTCAAGAGCTTAAGGTTAGACTTACCACTGCTCTAGTATTGATTATTCCGGAGAGGGGTTTGGGTTATTCAGTGTATTGTGATGCTTCACGGGAAGGTTTGGGTTGTGTATTGATGCAAGAGGGGAAAGTGGTAGCTTATGACTCACGGTAGTTCAAAACGCATGAGAGGAACTGCCCTACGCATGACCTAGAGTTAGCAGTAGTGATATTTGCCTTGAAGATTTGAAGGCATTTTTTGTATGGTGAGAAGTTTGAAGTATTTTCTGATCACAAGAGTATGAAATATCTGTTTGCACAGAAAAACTTGAATTTGAGGCAGAGAAAGTGGATGGGGTTTATAGAAGATTATGACTTTAGGTTGCATTATCATCCGGGAAAGGCCAATATTGTGGCCGATGCCTTGAGTAGGAAATCCATTGACAGTGTAGCTAGTATTGCCATTCGGGAATGGGAGTTGTTGGGCACTATTTGGCGAGTTTGACTTGTATCTTGACGAGTCTGTTGAGTTGGTAGCTTTGTTTACCATGGTTGCTTAACCTACACTTATGAGTTGAGTTGTAGAAGCACAGAGGGGTGACCTCGAGATAGAAACCCTTTTCTAACTCGAGTATTAGATACCTTGACCATCTTTTCATACTGGAGTCTTGCTGAGAGAAAGTACTCCGAGAGTTTCACTACTCACACCATGCGGTGCACCCGAGAGGCACAAAGATGTATCGTGACCTTAGTCACCAGTTTTGGTGGAGAGGTATGAAGAGAGATGTGGTCGTGTTTGTATCAAGGTGCCTTACGTGTCAACAAGTAAAGGCCGAACATCAATGGTTGATAGCTTTGTTTTAACCCTTGCTAATAGCCGAGTGGAAGTGGGAGCATGTTATAATGGATTTTGTTATAGGTCTTCTGAGGGCTCAATGGGGTAGTGACGCCATTTGGGTGGTAGTTAACCGATTGACGAAGTTAGCGTACTTTATATGTATGTGCATGAGTGACTTGGTAGATTATCTAGCCGATTTTTACATTAGGGACATAGTGAGGTTGCACAGGGTCCTTATAATGATTGTTTTGGATAGAGATCCGCATTTTACGGCTCGGTTGTGGCAGAGCCTACAGAATGCCTTAGGCATGAGATTGACTTTTAGCGTCGTGTATCACTCTCAGATTGATGGGCCGTTAGAGCGCACCATTCAAATTCTAGAGGATATACTTTGGGGTTGTGTTCTTGACTTTAAGGGGTTGTGGGAGAAGCACTTGCCCTTGGTGGAGTTTGCCTATAACAATAGCTCCGAGTCGAGTATTGGTATGACATCGTTTGAGGCCTTATATGGTCGACTGTGTAGGTCTCCTATGTATTGGGCCGAGGTGGACAATGCACCCATGTTGCGTCTATAACTAGTCTGGGAAATGACATAGAAAGTTGTACTTATCCATAGGAGGTTGGTCACAACTCAGAGTCGTCAAAAGAGCTATGCTGATCATAGGAGGAGACCGTTATCCCTTGAGGTAGGAGATCACGTCTTCTATAAGATATCACATAGACGTGGTCTGATGAGGTTTGGAAAGAGTAGGAAGTTATCTTCTAAATTGATTGGGCCTTTTGAGATCCTTGAGCAAATTGGAGAGGTAGCTTATTGCTTGGCCTTGCCGTCACAGTTTTCGGGGATTCATGATGTGTTTCACATTTGTATGCTCCGGAAGCATGAGCCAAATCCATCGCATGTGTTGAATTGGCCCGAGTTAGAGGTGGATGAAAATGCCTCGTATGAGGAGAGATCGGTAAGAGTCTTGGATACTCGAGACCAAGTTTTACAAGGCAAGACAATTTCTTTGGTGAAAGTGTTATGGAAACATCACGAGGTTGAGGAAGGAACTTGGGAACATGAGTTGGAAGTCCGTGAGAAGTATCCGGACTTATTTGTTGGTAAGTATGTTTTGAGAGTTTTGTTGTGTTAATATAATGTAAACATTGTATATGTTTTGAAAATGTGAATTGTATATTCAGTATTGAGAATTTGTTTTTCATGTTGATGAGAATAGATGACTAGTGGATGGGTCATGGTGATGAATTAAAATTAGTATCACTGTGTAATTGGCTTAAACTTGGTTTTAAATGTTTGGTTTCAATTTCGGGAATGAAATTCTTTGAGGGGGAGAGATTATAGCGATCCTGATTTAGATCCAACCCATTTATTACTTTTGAATCTAGGAAACCATATTCGTGATGGTCGTTCATTTCTCTTTATGCTTGGTTCTGGCTTCAGGGGTCGATACTATCCTTGTTGGTGTTGACACTGCCTCATTTTCTTTGTCTTGTTCTGCTCCTAGGGTCGACACTAGGTTTAGAGGTGTCGACACCATCTTACTGCTATGTTCTTGGAATAGCTACTAAAATTTAGGGTCGACACCAGCCTTGGTGGTGGCAACAATTGTCTTTGTTGTTGGCCTCAAGGGTTGACCCTTGTCTACTGCAGAACCTGGGTTTAGTTGTTGAAATTTAGTGTCGACACCTCTGGTCCAAGGGTCGACACATTGTCTACTGCCAGCATTGTCAATTTTGTCAATTCTTCCTGAAGGGTCAACACCACAGACACAATGGTCGACCCCTGTGAGTTTTTTTTCTAGATTTTAGTTTGGTTTTGAGCCCTACTTCTTGGGGATCTTGACTTGTTTTTTTGGATTGACTTTGGGTCTTTATTTCACTTTAACCTAGCACTATAAATGGGGCCTTCACTTACCCTTTCTTCACTTTATCTTTTCTTTCCTTTCTCTAAATCGTGAGTCACTCTTCTCTTTCTCTAAACTTACTTTTTCACTCAAAGATCTTCAGATCTACTCACTTAGAAGCATCTCCTCACTTTGGTCATTTGAGATTAAGTGTAGAGTTTGTCGAGGGCTTCATTTTGATTGAAGCAAATCGCTGTTTCGTCATCGTCAACTTTTGGGCTTTTTTTCCTTCTTCCTCTTTTAAGTTTGAGGTAGGAATTCTTCGACCCTCTTATGATTCTTAATTTAGTTGTTTGATATTTCAAAAACAATATTGTGATTTTTGGAGACTTTTGGGCAAATCTAGCGTTTTGGTTGGAAATAAAAAAGAGGGGTTTTCAAATGGTTTGTTGAAAATTCTTGTGGAAATGTGTTTATTGTTGATACATGATGAAGTGATGGATTTTTACCTTTGGAAATAATTTGTATAGAAAAAAGGGAATTTTTCCCTAGAAATCTCAAATGTTGATTTTGTAAAGAAAATGAAAATGATGTTGGGTTTTACGTAATTGAACTGATATCTTTCTCTACTCAAAAATGATTTTGAAAGAAAACGAGGTTTTGCTCTAAAACCATGGGTTTGACTTGTGTTAAAAAAATATTGAAGGATGATGTTGGTTTTGTAATATTGCTTATGTCTTGATGATGGTGATGGAGGATATTGATGATGATGGTGGAGTTGGATATGTTATATTGCTCACATCTTGGAAATGATAATAATGTATATTGTTATTGAAATTTTCTATTTATTAGAGATATCTGTTTTGGGCTATCAATGGAGGATATCTATAAGTGTTGTAGAAATTAAATGAGAATTAGGTGAACTAAAACTAATTTCTCATCCATGCACATTGCATATTGTTTCTTATTTAATGTATTGAAAATGTATATGATTTTGAGAAAAATAGGTGAACGTAGGAAAAAGGTAATCAAGTTAGCCTGTGTGGCCTGGGAATCAGCATATGGGTGCCGATTCCCACGGATGAAATATCCATAAAATGGCAATAGTAGCGCTTATATAGGCTACATTTACATGGGTGCTGTTTGATGGTTTCCCACGGACACAATATCCGTGAAAGGTTGTACTGGTTTGAGATTTTTCCTTTGTTTCTATTGTAAAGGGCATGATTTTGGGAATTGTGATATAAACTGGGCATGGCATTGTTTTTGAAAAGAAATGTAGAACGTTTTGAAATGGGCATTGCGTATGCATAAAATCTTATGGCTTTGTTAAGATTTATATATTGTGTTGTAGTGTTTTTACTTGGCTTTGACTCACCCTATGTAGGAAAATCATTTTCAGGTGCTGGGAATATGTCTCCACCAAGGACTTAGCTTGGGAGGACTGTGGAGCTGAAGGCTTAGTTTTGTTATTTTGTATTTAATTTTGTACAACCCTAGGGCTTTATTTGTATTGAGATTAAGACTCACTTTTGATGTACCCAAGCACTGACTTGGAAAGATGTAAGCTTTTATGGCATATGTTTATCTGTTTAGCTCTCATTTCTTTTCACTATCTCGTAACACATGCTGTAGATTTAGGATGTACTGTTTATGAAGTATATCGCATGTGTCACATTTTGTATATCAAACTCTGAATAATGAAAGCTTATCAATTCAATTATGTTGCTATTTATTGGTTATTATGATATGGATATTTATATTTATGGTGTTTATTTCGGGGGGTTACACTTAAACTATCTAACAATTATGTTTGAGCATCTAAACTAGCATTACCAGATTTTTTTCTAGTTAGAATTATTGTAGAAATCTCAATTCATATAAATAACCTCTAAATTTTTGTATGGGCACTCAATCCATAAATTCAATTATTAATTTTGTTTGGCCAAAGGTCCAGGCACTAGAATGCTTCGTTCAAAAGGACAATCTTAGACAAAATGATGAAAATTCATATATATATATATATATATATCGTATATACATGGCAGAACCCCCTCTTTCTTATTTCCAAACTCTCTCTCTCTCTCTCTCTCTCTCTCTCTTCAAAACCCTAACTCTTTCTCTCCTCTGCCAGTGCTTCTCCGTAGTTCTCTTTCGTCAGTGCTCCTCCGCCACTATTCCTCATCTTCTTTCTCCTCTACCACCATCGTTGTGTTGTCATCATCAGCCACCCTCAGTGGTTTCAAGATCCAAATCATTTCTCTTATCGCCGACTCCATCGAAGTATTGATTCCGTCGAAGTGCTCATTACAGTCCCAGATTGACTCGCTTGACTCTTTTTTCTCAGATGCTACCAACAAGCTCACTCGAGTCGCTATGGCCCTCACAATCCCAGATCGACTCGCTCGACTCCTCTTTAACGAGCTTCTGTTACTCTCTCATTACACTTTTTCTTTCTTATATTTGAGCCTGGATCTGTGTTAGATTTGCTGTTGATCAAGATGATATGTTATTTTTTTTTTCTTTGTTATCTGTTGTTGATGGTTGGTTGGTTGGTTGTTGTTGATGATTATGAAACATATTGCAACAGAGAGGGGAGCGAGAAGGATTCCAATGGATAGTAGATTCATGAACACATATTTTTAGCAAATACAAAAAAAATAAAAATAAATAAATTTAAACATATATATTTTTTTTGAATAGTGGATATGATCTATTCAAAATGATAATTTCAACAGATAAGTTAAAATGAGAATTTCAACAGATAGATAGAGAGAGAGAGAAAAGAGAGAGAGGAGAGCAAAGATGTGTAAAAATTCAACAGATAGTAAAATTTTAAACAGATAAGGGAAATAATTGAACAGATAGTAAAAAATTTTGAACAAAAAGATAAAATTTCAACAGATAGAAAAAATTTATACAGATAGATATAAATTTGGACAAATAGATATAAATTTAAATAAATAGAAGTAAATTTGAATAGATAGTCAAAAAAAGACAAACAGACAAAAAAAAGTTAACAGATAAATTAAAAGGTAAAATTGAAAATAAAATGTCTTTCAAAACAAATAAAAGAACTTCTCACCAAATTTTTGTACAAAAGGTAGACTTCTTACCAATAAAAAATATTCACTGAATTTAATGCCTTATACTCTTCTTAGGTTGGATTTTTCAATAATTTTCTCTTTTTGTATTTGGTCTAGTTTTATAGAATGATCTATTAGTGATTTTATAATAAACATTAGACCATGTATGCATGAATCATATACAAGCTAGAGATAGTAAGTAACTTTAGGGACAATTAAAAATAAATAAATAAATAAATAAAATTCTAAGATTTAAGTATTGTAAGAAAATAAATCTTAAAATTTTAATTTTGTCAATTTAAACTCTTATATTTTGATTTATTTTCAATCTAAATTATTTATCTATTTTCGTTAAGTAAAGCCAATAGGAAAATAGTATTTTAGCTATTAAGCTCAATATACGTATACATAAAATATCTAAAATACCATTTTTCATTAAGTTTAATAACTAAAATATTCATTTTTTTATTGATTTTACTCAACAGAAATAGGAAAATGGTTTAGATTGCAAACAAATCAAAAGTTTAGGGTTTAAAATTTAAGATTTATTTTGTTACAAAGGTTAAACTATGATTTTTTTGGGGAGATTTATTTATAAATCCTACTTAGTAGACTTATAACTCAATAAGTCCATAAAGTTTTTTAGTGTTCCATTAAGTCCAATATGTTTAGATTTCTATCCCATGAGATCATTTTTTCTTGATTTATAATTTTTTTGGGACTATAATACCCTTTTTTCTATTTTGATAATATGTATTACATGTTTTCCATTTACATTCTCTCTCTCTCTCTCTCTCTCTCTCACACACACACACACACACACACACACACACATACATACATACACACACACGTTTCCATATATATATATATATATATCGATGCTCTATTCTACAGCTATCGCTCTAATTGGACCAAGTCTAAGCTTCAAAAATCAATTTCCTTGTTTTTCTCACCAAACACATTTTGATTTTCTTCTGAATTCTTCAATTTCTTTGCTTAATTCCACATCCAAACCAGTATACTTTTATTTAGATCGCAGTAACACTTCAACATGGCTTGTGCTTTGTAGTTTGAGATCGGAGCATTCTATGGTAACCTTATCCCAAAAATCCCAATCTGTTCATGAGTTCACTGTTGAAGGGGGTTTTTCTTTCTTTTTTTCTTTGTGTGTGTATTTAGTAGACATATATGTATATATATAGTTTTTTGAGAAGTGGAGTCAAAAGTGTTTTCGAAATTGATGAAAAATGTTGAGAAGAGTTGAAATTTGTAAAATGTATTATGAAATTGGTGAAAATTGATTAGTGTCTTATGGTATGGTATAGAATCGAACCAAGGTTTGCAGATAGATTGATATGGTATTATAGTGTGTCTTATTGGTTGGATATTTTAGTGAATGTGAACGTTTACACCCACTGAAGTAATTGTTGTTGTGAATTATCAGATTTTAATATTTTGCATTTGGTAACGTGAACAATACAACATAGAAATGTGAATGTTCACATCAACATAATATTTTAATAGTACAAAATAGAGGTGTGAATGTTTACATCAACATTGTATTTATCACAATGCACACTAAATCAATGGTTATGTGTACACAATAACAAGCAATTACTAACAATGTGAATGTTCATAGCATCTCTATAATAGCAAAACAACATGACAATATTAACAATGTATTACTCACAAATTACAATCAATGTTAATATTTATATTAAAAAATAGTCGTACTAGTACAAACAATAATGCGTTATTTTGGTTACAAACATAGTGCATATATAGAGATGTGAATGTTCACATTAATTTTGTAATACAAATAGGTAGTCGCATCCAATATTAATGTTCATACACTCATGTGTATGGTTCTATGAGGGGATAATATTGATAATATTTTGTTGATTTAAATGCAGTTCATTACAAGTTAAATGATATTATTGAATCATCTGCTCATGTATTTTTTTCTTTAATAATATTTGGCATGTTTATTAGCTGATTTTGTCTTTGTCATTCGTTCTTTTTTTTTTTTTTTTAAATCCTAAAATGGGAGAGATTTTCTTCTAGAATGACAGAGATATTTTCTCCATCTAATAAGGGGGATATTTTCTTTTGGAATGAGGGAGAGATTTTTTTCCCTAAAATTAGGGACTCTTGTTATTTTAATTTTTTTTTTTACTGTATATTGGTTTCAAAATAGAAACACATGCAAAAATTTTGGAAAGGTGATTTGGTCATATTATCCTAAATAGTATCTAATGGAATACTAAAAAAGAATATAAGTTAAATGAAACATAACTATCAAGAATGGGATTTACTAAAAAAGCTCCTTTTTTTTTGTGTGTGGATATTTTTCCCCTAAATTTATAATAAAAAATTGATCTGGGTAACAATGCTCAATACACAAAATTTTACGATTTTTATAAATACATTAGAAATGCTATGGTGTGCACCTATACCATATATACCCTAATACAAAATATGTAATCTTGCTACAAACTGGCGTAACAAAAAATATTGTAAGTAAGACACAGACTTTTGCAATATCAACCACAAAAATTTAGATATTTTGCTATGTCAACTTATGACGAGATTACGTATTTTGTAATTGATATTACAAAATTTTATGATAAACTTGTACATTTTTATGATAGGATACATATGGTATACACCTCTAAAAGGGTGCACATACCATAAGATTCCCTAAATGTATATATACCTATGTACTTTTAGTATCTTATTTTGGTCTTGTCTTGTCTACGAATTAATTTTAGAGAGCTGATATTTGCACCACTTTTTTATTTTGCACCCTACTGAGTAAGTGTATTCTATGCTCAAACAGAACAACTTATTGTGTTTGGACGTTCAAACATCACTTCTTGCGCTCGAGCGGCCTGTGGGTATATCAGTTCGTAAAAGTTACTTTTTACACCACTTTTTCGTCTCTTTCTCTCTCTAAACATTTCAAAACCCTAAAGTTGAGACCTTCTCTTTCCAAGACTTACTCTCTCTCTCTACATATACACCAAGATCTACCCATTTCTTTACCCTACTCTCTTTGTTAAAAAGGTAGAGCTCACCTAGAGCTTTGTTTTTATCGAATAGAGTTGGATTTTAGGTTCCTTGAGGTTTCTCCGCTCTCCTCTTGGTCTTCTAGCTTCGAGATAGGGATTCTCTACACTTTTTTATGTGTTTTAACTTAGCTATTTGTTTTTCATAAATAATATTGTGATTTTGAAGAATTTTCAACAAACCTAAGGTTTTGGTTTAAAATTAAAAGAGGGGTTTTCAAATGGTTATGAGAGTGGAAATGATGTTGAGCTGTGAACAATTGTTGATTTTGACCTTTAGGTTGGATTTTGGAAGAAAAGGGGTTTGCCCTAAATGTTCCAAATATTTATTTTGTATAAATAAATGGAATTGATGATGGAAATATATTGCTTACATCTTGAATTTTGGAAAGTTTATCTGTAATGGAGATTTTATATCTGTTTAGAAATATCTGTTTTGGCTTATCGGTGGAGGATAGCTATGATTGTTGTAAAAATTGCATGAGGATTAGGTGAATTGAAACTAATTTTTCATGCACTTGCATTGAATATTTGTTGCTCATTTAATACATTATAAATGTATATGATTTTGAGAAAAATGGGTGAATATTGGATAGAGGTATGTATCACTAAGTTAAGTTGGCCTGTGTGTCCAAGGTAAAAGTCTCGAAAAACATGTGTGTACATGGGTGTCGATTTCTGCGGACGAAATATCCGTAAAATAGTAATAGTAGTGCTTGTATAGACTACGTTTACATGGGTGCCATTTGATGGTTTTCTACAGACAATATATCCGTGAAAGGTTGTACCGGTTTAAGAATTTTCCATTTGTTTCTTATGGTAAATCACATGATTTGAGAATTGTAATATAAATAGGGCATGGCATGATTTGAGAAAGAAATGTAAACCATTTTGACATGGGCATTGCATATACATTTCGCCCTTATATCTTTGTTAAGATTCATATATTGTGTTAAATTATTTCTATTAGGCTTTGGTTTACGATATTTGGGAAAAACCATTTTCAAGTGCTAGTGATATGCCTCTACCAAGGACTTGGCTTGTGAGGACTGTGAAGTTAAAGGCTCAATTTTGTTATTTCGTATTTATTTTTGTATAAGCCTTGGGCTTTATATGTATTGAGTTCAAGACTCACTTTTGATATACCCAAGCTTTGACTTGGAAATATGTAAGCCTTTAGGGCACCTGGTTATCTATTTAACTTTTATTTCGTTTTACTGTTTGGTAACACATGCTGTAGATTCAGAATGTACTATTTATGAATATATATCGCTATATCACCATTTTGTACAATCGAATCTTATGGAATAGAAGGACATCATACTTTGATTCATATAGTTATTTACTTATCGTTTGGATGGTTTATTGCATTTATTTTGGGGCGTTACATCTCCTATCGGCGACCAACCTTCTATAATCTCCTATCGCGACCCCTTTCCTCTTCTATTTTATTTTTCCAAATTTGCGGTGGAGATTAGAACAAGGACTCTCTATTTGCGGAATCAGTTTGGGGAGTTTTTTTTTTCCAGATATGCGATGGAGATCAGAGCAGTGACTTTTTATTTGCTGAATCAGTTTGGGGAGGAGGAAGAGAAGAAGAAGAAGAAAAAGAAGAAGAAGGAGGAGAAAACCAGACCCATGCGGTGGTTAGGGTTTGGTACTCGATCTCTGTGGCTGGATCTCTTTCCCTCTTGCTTGACCTCTCTTATTTTGTTGCTCGCTCGCTCGCTCTCTCTCTCTCTCTCTCGCTCTTTTTTCCTCTCGGGGGCTAGGGTTTGGCGGCTAGGGTTTTGTGAAGATGTGGTTGATGGTGGTGGTGGACAGTGATGGTGAGAGTGAAGATGAGAAAAGGATGAGGAAGAAGAATGAGGGTTGCTGGTGAGGATGAAGATTGGAGGGGCGATGATGGCGGGGTGGAAGGTGGTTGGATCTACTAAAGAAGAAGAAAAAAAAAGAGAAAGCAGAGGCTGCTAGAGGATGTTGCCAGCCGGAGTGGAGGTGGAGGGTTAGGGTTAGGGTTAGGGTTAGGGTTAGGGTTGGAAGGATAGAGATGGGTAAATTAAAAATGAAAATTAGTATTAGGGCAAAATTGTAAAAAAAAAATAGAAGAGGTGGGAGTCCAAAGGAAAAAAGGTAGATACTAATCACCTTGCTTGTTTTCACTTTTCAAAAAATACTTTTCAGAAAATTTTACTTTCTTATGTTCCGTATTTTTTTTGTTTTTACTAAATTTTTTTAAATATTTTAAGCAATTTTTTTTTTACTTTTTAAATACACCTAACATAAATACACCTAAAAAGTAAAAAAATTGTAAAAAAAATCTTTTAAAAATTCACTAAATACCAAAAATACAAAAAAAAAAAAAAAAGAATTCAGTACATTTTTTTTTGGTATTTTTATGTATTTATTAATTTTTTAAAATAATTTTTCACAAATTTTTTACTTTTTAGATACATCTAAGTAAGGTGCATCTAAAAAAGTAAAAAAAATGTTTAAAATTTAAAAAATAATTACTAAAAACAAAAAAACACGAAAACTAAAAAAGTCAATTTTCAAAAAACTTAATCCAGAAAACTCAAATCAAATACACTGAATAGTATTACTCTAATTTTATTAGTGATTTTTTAATTTTCTAATGACATAATTTTTTTTTAATTGTATTAAAAATCGTAATTATTGAAAAGTTTGACTTTTTTTAAATATTTTTTAAAATTTTTGATTTTTATTTTTTTATTAAATAACTTTTTGATATTTTTATTAAAACAAAAAATTAAGAGCTTGTTTGAAATTGATTATTTTTATTTTTTATTTTTTATAAAAAGACATCTAAAAAAGTGAATACTCATATTATAATTTCTATATATATATATATTTTTTTTTTGACACTTTACCCATTTTATCTTGTTGACAAACAACGCTTTTAAAAGGTCGTTTGAGAATAGGTTTTTTTTAATATTTTTCTGATTTATTTATATTTTTTTTTGTTCATTTTTATCACTTTTTAACTTGTTACTATTTTATTAACTTTTTAAATAAGAATAGTTATTTTAGTCTGATTCGTGGGGTCCGTCCATACCCGTTCAAATGGGACAGAGTTTTCCGACCCGGCACTTATGTTGAGCGGAAGTGAATTATATTTTGATCATCCACAATGGGCGTGTGGTGGGGGTAGGTATCGTCTTTCTCGATCCAAACTCAATCCGATATAATTATAATAAATTAAATAAATAATATATGTATGTGTGTGTATATATATATATATATAATATAATTAGATATAAGAAAGAAATGCTAAAAGTTTGTGGTTTTCTGTTTAAATATAAATAAATAATAATTCTAAAAGTCTTACAGTTTATATATATGGAAATAAGAAAAATTATTTAGCATGTTAAGAATTTAAATAGTTTTTAATTTTTTTGGCTATTTAAAATATAATCAGATATCCATAGATATTTGAGAGGGCAGACATGAGATTGAAAAATTTCACGTGTAATAGAATTGAAATGAAAATAGGATAATTTTGTTTCCACACACTAATTCCACCCAATTCGCACACTTAATGAAATTTTTTATTAATATAATTTTATCTTAAAATAAAAAAACCACAATATCCTCATCTTCTTCTACTCAAACCCTATTTCTAAAATGCCATAAAATTAGACTCTGTTTGGTATAGTTTTAGAATATGTTTTCAAAAATAAATAGAAAAAAAAAAATTTCTTATTTCTATAAGGTTTCATTTTAGGGGCAAAAAAAAAATTTAAAAATTAAAAATTAAAAAAAAATTTGGTATTTATTTTTATCAAATTAATTTATATTTTTCTCATAAAAATTTTAAAAACTTGATTCAAAAATTGAAACCAAACATAATTTTATGATTTTGAAATTGAAAATAAAAATAATATTAAAATATAGAGATATATATTTAAAATTGATATTTTTATAATGTGTGGACTGAGTAAATATTTATTAAATATATGTATTAAAAAAATTAATGCGTAAAATTAGAATTATCCATAAAAATAGGGATGGAATTTAAAAGCGACAAACCCATCCCAAACCCCGCAAGCTTCCCTATTTTCGAACTAAAGTCTCGTTTGACAAATGTTCATTTTAGTTAAAAAAAGTAAAAAATTATTAAAAAAATTAAAAAACTAACAATTTATATTAAAAAGTTAAAGATTTTCTTTTCTCTCTACTTTTTACACATCTTTTTATAAAAATTCAAAAAATTATTCTAAACATACTAATTTTTTTTATATCACATTTTAATCAAAAAATTAAAAAATTACTAAAAAAAACTTGTCCAAACGAGGCCTAACTCTAAGCTGCCAAAACCTTTGTAGTCCTTTTCCTTTTCGTGCATAGTGCATAGTTGATTGCACGTACCTCTTTACAAACCACAGAAAAATACCTTTATAGATACCAATTAAAAACACACCAGCCTAACACATCCACAACAATTCTAAACCTTCCTTGCTCTCAAATGCTCTAATTAATGGCTTCATTTCTAACATAAGCTCAATTCCCTCTCTCTCTCTCTCTCTCTCTCTCTCTCTCTCTCACACACACACACACACACACACACAGAAAAAACAAAAATTGAACAAAGTATAGCAGTGTAAACCATCTATCTCTTCTTACTTTCTTCACAACAAGCACAACTTTCCCGGAAAATGAGCCAGTGTGTTCCAAGCTGGGACATGGATGAAAATCACACCCCTCCCACTCTCACCCTTCGTGCTCACTCCAACTCCAATTCCTCATGCCCTGACGTTCCTTTGTACTCTCTCTCTCTCTCCCTATATATATATATGCTTATCACGTTTTGTAAATTTTTTAATTTTAAATATAATTATTTATAAACGGCCGATAATATCTGTTATTCTCGATATAAGCAATTATCACCGATATCGATATCATGGTGAAATATGGTGTGCAGGTTAGACTACGAAGTGACGGAGCTAACATGGAAAAATGGACAACTCGCCATGCACGGCTTAGGACCACCGCGAGTGCCAAACAAACAACCACTCGCCGCCGCGAAGTACCCATGGGAGAAGCCACGCGCCGGCGGAACCCTAGAATCCATAGTCGACCAAGCCACCACCACTTGCTTCCCCCACCCCAAAACCACCGCTGCCGCCTCCGATCTCGTCCCGTGGTTCGATCACCGCGCTGCCTCCGCCTCATCCTCCGCCGCCACCGCCGCCGTGACTATGGACGCTCTGGTGCCCTGCTCCACCGCCGGAGCAGCGCAGGAAGGGATTAGCACGTGCGTGATCGGACGCTCCACACGTGTGGGGTCGTGTAGCGAAGTCGAGGAGGAGGAGAAGAAGAAGCGTGCGAGGGTCGCACATGTGCAGGAGTGGAGCAGCCGAGACAACAGTGACAGGCGGCAGTTGGCGATTGACACGTGTGAGAGGGAATTGGGTGTGCGCGGGCTCACCTCTACTTCTATGGAAAACACTAGCTCCGGCAAGCACTGGACCAAGGTCACCGCAGGTGACGACCACGACTCCGTTTCTCACAGCAGATCCCCGGTAATATTATTTGCCACTTTTTGAATTTTAAAAATAAAATAAAATTTGTGTGAATTAGATTTACGTGTATTATGCTTAACATTAGTTTGGTTTTTTAACTTACTTTTTTTATATTGGGGATTTTTTTATTTTTATTTTTTTTGACTTTTGTAATAAAAAAAATTGTAATAATTATGATTTGAATGTGATATATTTTTTTTATTAACTTATACAATTAATTTTGTCATTTTATGCTCTTTTGTTTTTTTTTTAGCCAAAAATCTTTAGCCAAATGAGCTCTTACTTAAATTTGAATTTTCAACACCAGCATTAAGTATTTTTGAAAAATATGTTTTTAATTACATACATTTTTTTATGGTTAATTTACACTGATCTCGGTTAGGGAAAATACAATAAATGTTATAATTTTAGTATAATTATATTAGATTTTTTTATCAAGTTTTAATTTACATATAACATTCGGTCATATTTTTTTTTATTAATAATTCTTTAATCAGATGAATAAAAAAATTACCATGTTATATATAATATACATACATATATATTTCTTATTTATTATTGTAATTTCATATTATTTATATTAATTTTGATCATTTAAATTTAATTTATTAAAAAAAAAGTCAGTGTAACTTATCATTTTTAATTTTTTTTTTTATAAATATATTTATAGATAAGATGTTAACTTTGAGGAGTAAACTTTGAGGAAAAAAAAAAAAAAAAAAAAAAAATCTGACTCTAAATATTATTTGTATGGAAGATGGTACAGAAAATAAAAGGTTACAAATACATTAATGAATTTTGCTTAAAATATAAATTAGTTCTGGAAATTACATCCCTTTGAAGTTTCTAATTTCATAACAAATTATTCATTTTATTAATAAATCATCAAATCAATTAATAATTTTTAATAATCTTAGAAATTTATTTCAATTAATAATTCAAGTAATTTTATTATTGTATAGGAAAATTGTTAGGAATTTTATTTTTTTTCAATTAATTCTGTAAAATAAAAAATTCTGATAAGAGATTATTCATAATTTTTCAAACTACAGGAGAAAATTCCTATTTTAAGCAAACCTCAAGCTTTGTATTTGTAATTTACCCTAAATAAATTTTTGATGGAGAAATTTCATTCAAAATGATATCTTAATGGTATTTTAGAAATTATAAATCAGATATGTGTTTTGATATGAATAAAGGACACAAATGTAACATCATTTTGTATAAAAATTATATTTGTATAATGTTATTTTTATTATGATTATTAGATTAAGGGTGATAGATTTTTCTAACAATGGCTTGTATAATGTTGGAGTTTTTTAAAATTAATTATTAGTATTGATTTTTGACAAAAAAAACTCAAAAAAAAAAAAAAAAAGATCATTAAAAAAAAAAAAAAACTGAATGTTATTTGACAAAACTCGAATGAAAAAGTGAAAATTCAAATGCAAATTATATATAAATAGTTACATCTAAATTATTAATTAGTAGGTCTAATACCATAAAAATTAGTAATTTAAAATTGTGCTTAATAATAATTAAATCTTAATCAATTTATATATTCATTTTGTTTTTTGGTTTAAAGATAGAGGCAGGGGAGGAGGAAAACAAGAAGAAACCAACCGGGAAATCTTCTATCTCAACTAAAAGATGTAGGGCTGCTGCCGTCCATAATCAATCTGAACGTGTATGTTCTCTCTCTTATATATCATACATACAATCTATACTATTATATATGAAGTTTACAATTAATTTGGTGTAGGCATGTGATATTTTATTTAAATTTTTTAAAATATCCACAAGAGCAATTACATCAAGCAATAGTTTGTTTGGTTTTGGTTTTCAGAAAATACTTTTAAGAAATTTTTTTATTTTTATTTTTCGTATTTTATTTTTGTTTTGAATGAATTTTTTTTTAATATTTTCAGCAATTTTTTAAAATTTTTTTAGATACATCTAACATAAATACACTTAAAAAGTATAATATTTGTGAAAAAAATCTTTAAAAAATTTACTAAATTCCAAAAATATATAAAAAAAAATGAAAATTCAGTATATTTTTCATATTTGTGTGTATTTATTAATTTTTTAAAATTTTAAAATATTTTTTTTCAAATATTTTACTATTTAGATGCATTTAAGTAAAGTGCATATAAAAAAGTAAAAATTGTTTAAAATTTAAAAAATATTCACTAAAAACAAAAGAACACGAAAAATAAAAGAACTTAATTTCTAAAAAACTAAAACCAAACACACTAAATAGTAATACTGCCATAGATTCAATTTCTTTTATTAAAAAAAAAAAAAAAAAAAAAAAAACCTCTAAACTGACCTTGTTATAAATTTTATAGCATACACCTGATACTTTCAATTGCATATGTTCGTGTGCTTATTCTTCTTCACAAGTTTACTTGATCAAACACATGCAAACACACATTATCGAACTCGAGATCATCTTAGGCTCTGTTTGGGAAGAGAGGGTTTGAGCTTTTTTTTGTGTGACTAAAATAGTCACAAAAAACAAAATAAGCTTTTTAGCCTAATAAGACAAAATATTACATCCAACACATAATCATTACATTTTTTCTCTCATAAAAAAGTCAAAAAGTCAAAAAAGACAAAAGTCCTTCCAAAATCAGACTTTTTAATCCCAGACTAAAATAGTCAAAAAAATCAATCCACTTCCCAAACGAAGCCTTAGTGAGACATACAGGTTCTAGCTACTAAACTAACCTAGTCATTGTGAAACACACCTACACTACGTGAATTTGTACTTTTGTCAATTAAAAATTTGGTCAGTAAAAATCTATTTTTAGTCGACAAAAAATTATTCGCAACTAATTTTTTTAGTCATCACTTTGGTCGCTAATTGAGAGTCGCGAAAAGTAATTAGCGACTAAAAAATTTTTTAGTTAGGAAAATGTTCTATTTACCAACTAATTTTTTGGTCGTTAAGTATATAATTATTGAGACTAATTCATTTAGTAGCTAAAACACTTTAGTCACGAAAAGTTATATTTTCTCGACCAAACATGTCAATTGTCAATTATCACATTCTTTGACTAAATATGTTAATCACCAATTGTCACATTCAACGACTAAAACGTCTGGTCGGCAATTGTTACATTTCACAACCATATGATGTAGGTAAAGATCTTGAAGCATTTGTTCTTCTTGGGTTACCAAGAGTTTATGTATAGAAATTATCCGCTGTGTGTGGGATGGAAAATGTGTATATACTCGAGAATTAATTGGGGCCAAGCTCTAAATACTCTTATTATTCTTGAAAAAAAGAAAAAAGAAAAAAGGTTAATATATATTTGTCCAGACCATTTCTCTCTCCCCTTTTCTATTTCGCCTTTTTTTCTTTTTTTTAAAAAATAAAATTATCGAGTAGGGGAAAGGAATCAAATTTCTCAATAAAAATATGTATTTTTTTCTTTTATCCAGTAGTATTAGCTAATATTAGAAATGTATGGGTGTATGGTTATTTTTAGAAAAGAAGAGATAAGATCAACCAAAGGATGAAGACATTGCAGAAGATGGTCCCAAATTCCAGCAAGGTATACTGCTCTCTCTCTCTCTCTCTCTCTCTCTCTTGTTATTTACTTATTTTCCAAGAGAGAGAAATCCCTCTCTAATGTGTGGTGACATTTTTTTTTTCTTTTTCTAAAAATTCTACATTCTGCTTGGTTTGATATTTTAAAAACTGTTTTTAAGAGATTTTTGTTTGTTTTTAATATTTTTTTAAAAATATTTTAGTCAATTTTTATTTTTAAATTTTAAACAGATACATCTAAAAAATAAAAATAATTAAACATCCTAATGAAAATGGAAAATAATTTGTAAATACTTAACTAGAATAGAGAAACAAATCAAAATTGCAGTCAATAGCCCCAATGTCAAGGCAAATAGAGTAAAAAAACAATAATTAGAACATAATGTGTGGCCCAAACGAAACCATTCAATGCTTTCGAATGATATATTGGGAATGATACATGTGATGATCCTAGTCCACACATACCACCTGCCATGGAGGACTATTTAATTATTTTTGACAGGGACAATCTCTTCTGCAACAAAATAAAAATATTCATAGATGTAGGCCCCAATAACTTGTGCTTTTCTCACCTCAATCAGTGTTCTTATAAATCCTCATCAATCAATTGTACCTCTCTATATATATATATATATGAAAAATGTTACCATAGGATAAATTACATTCACCTAGATTTGAGAAAAATATAGTCAAATTTTCACTTTTTATACAATTAAATTATTATTTTTTTGAATAAAATTAAAATGATTGAAACTAATTCAAATTATAAGTAAAATTGAAATAAACAATGATAAATATGCATCTTACTAAAAAAAAAATTATAGTATCATTTTTTCGTTCATATAATTAGGAGTGGATATCAATCCGTTAGCCTGTCCGGCCTAACTCTATTTTTTAAGGGTTTGAGAAGATTGTTTTAGTTCAGGGCCGATTTTCTTACAGTTTGTGGTCGGACTAGAGGGTACTGTTGGGCCGGTGGGGGTCTACCATGAGTCTCGTTTTGATAATCTGAACCTTTCAATGTGTAGAATTTGTCGAGTACTATATGTCTATAAAATACCATATTGATCGGATATTGATAGCTACATGATCAAATCAGTTTTGTATAAAAAAAATGACAATAAAAAATAAACGATTGACAGAAATCTAATTCGATGAGATAGTTGTTGATATGTAATTAATATGATTTTTTACAAGCATATAGTACTTGACGAGTTTTACACATTGAACGGTTCAGATTATTAAAATGAGACTCGTGGTGGCCCTTACGGGCCCAACAGTACCCTTTAGTCCGATCACAAACTAGATTGAAGTCCAACCCTTGTAGCTCATAGGATCGGGTTGGGTTAATATTTTCAGGCCGATATATTAATGTGGTGGGTTTGTGATTTGTACTTTTAACTCAGCTTGGCCCAACCTGCTATTAAATAAATAAATAAATAAATAAATTAATTAATTATAATTGACGAGTTATTAATAAAAAATGATCTCATTGTTATGTAAATTAAAATTTTAAGAGAGACCAATGTAATTATATACAAAGTATAAGACTAATTATATTTTCTTTAAATCTCAAGAAAGGTAAGTGTAATTTATCCAAAATATTGAAAACAATTTTTAGGATTGTTATTAGTATTAAAAATATGTAAAAAGTATATAAAAATATTTTAAAATATGTGCAAACAATATTGAGATCATAAATAGTTTGGCAATTTTGTTAACGTTTTTTCTAAGATAATATATTAAAAAACTTAAAAAATATTATACATTGCATATAAAAGTGAGTATAATAAAAAATATAATTTTTTTTTTAAATCTCAACATGTGTTTTAAATGCACGCATTAATAAGACTAATCTATGTCTATATCTCCTTGGTAGAAGTCATGGGAAGCCTATAATATTATTGCCAAAACAAAATTATACTTATAAACTTTAACTTTTTTTGATTTTTCAAATTAGCTTCTCAAGCATCTCCAAAGAATCAAAGAATTATGATTTACAACTTCCACAAACTATATATAAGCTAAATAAATAAAACCAAACAAAAAAAAAAAAAAAATTAATAAAATAAGAAAAGAACATCTACATATGTGTCGATTATTTTTATTCTTTTGCAGACAGATAAAGCTTCAATGCTTGATGAAGTGATTGAATACTTGAAGGTACTGCAAGCTCAAGTTCAAATGATGAGTAGAATGAACATGCCAATGCCATCTATGATGTTTCCAATGGCCTTGCAACAACAACTCCAATTGTCTATGATGGCTCCAATGGGTATGGGCATGGGTATGGGTATGGGCATGGACATGAACACTATCGGCCGCCCTAACGCTGCTGGAATCCCACCTATTCTTCACCCTACCGCTGCCTTCATGCCTCTAACTTCATGGGATGGCATCGGTGATCGATTGGTTCCTCATCCTACAGTAATGCCAGACCCCATGGCCACATTCCTTTCATGCCAATCACAGGTAAATATATATATCGATACACCACACTATACCGATAGAAAAGAAAATCGTTTGCATATCGGTCATTTTATCGTATGTATTAGTTTGTAGTTGATTCACGAACTAGTTCATGACTAATTAGTTTGTACGATGATTTTTTTTTTTTAACCGAGAGATCTAAATGTATGCTTTTAAAATTGAGGGGGTAAAGTGACGATCAATAATAGTTAGTGGGATAAATTACAATTAACCCTTATATATGAAGTGTAGAAGATGAATTGTAAGGGCATGTCATAATCAACCCTTATATATGACATAATTGGAGAATTGTTGTTGATTACTATATGATTTTGTTGTAGCCCATGAACATGGAAGCTTATAACAGGATGGCAGCCTTGTATCAGCAACTACATCAACCTCCACCACCTCCTCCTCCTAAGAACAACTAAGGATTATGCTTCAATTCTTATACAAATGCAATCAACAATCCATGGAGATGGAGGAATACAAATTGAATTGGTTTGGAAATCATCAAGAAGGCTTCCAAGTATAGTGTGAGGAGAGACTGTTAGATGCTAATTTTGATTTTCTTTTGGAATTAACTTACTTGGCTCCATATATCAAGTGAACCAAGTTCCTGTGTTGAATTTCTCTCTCTCTCTCTCTCTCTCTCTCTCTCTCTCTCCATATAGTGCAACTTGTCATGGTTTTGTATGGTAGGGACTTGGAGATAGAATCTATCTTGCTTTGACCTTGTCATGTCTTTTCCTATGTTCTGGCAAGCAGAATCTGAGAGGATCACTAATGCACAAAGGAAAATGATACATCATCCAAAATTTTTATACAAAAGTAACTTTTACAATGACTTGCCAATGACATATTTGTGAATTATATTGACAATGATGACATTGTGACTTTAAGTATACGCATTAGCGTATATTTCTGAATAATAATTAATTTTGTATAGTGTTTCTTGTAAGAAATGGTTTGAAAATGGTTTGGGAAAAAATAGATTTTTTTTCAAACTTTGGTCTAATTTTTAGGTGGGACATGCGTCAAAATTGGCGGGTCCTAGTGGCAACGTGTTTTTTGCTGCGTAAAGATTCACGTCGTATATTTGGTTGCTCAAAACTATTATCGGGTGAATGAGAAATTAATGCTAAAGTAAGCTCCATGAAAATTGTGTGTTTGGTGAAATTTCCATAAAGGTTGGGTTAAGGTTTGTCCCACATTACTTTGGTGGGCAAACTTGGTATGAGTTTATAAGCTTTGAGTTTGGAACTTGGGGTAGATTCCAAGGGGCACTCAAGCTTTGTAGAGGGGGAGGTTATGGGTTAAACCCATTGGATCCAAAATAAACACACGCGTATGCCGCCGTCCAGCTTGGTTGGGCTTGGGCACAGGTGCATGGTGTGAGGTTGGGTTAGTCTGGTCCAATACTTATCTTTTCGGGCCAAAAACATTACATTTGAATTTATTTTTATTTTTTGTTTGGAAAATTGAAAATTCTAGAAATTCCCTAGATATTGATTTGTGATTATGTATCAATTTTAAGCAGTATATAACAATCCCAATCAAACAATCAAGACAAATCAACACAACGATTTTAACGTGGAAAAACCACTGGCAATAGTCACAAAACAATCCACTAAGAAGATATAAAGGAATTACACAGGTATACTCTCAATTACCTAGTGAATCCACGCCCGAATTGAACCAACTCCTATGTGCCTCTCCCAACTTTGTCTTCACCTCGGAATTGTCTTGATGATGAGTCATTCTAGAATCTACCAAAGCTTCAGGTTAGAATTTCCCAGAATCTACTGAAGAACAACTCTCTCTTTTGTGTAGAACAAACAAACAAACTTTTGATGTATGCTTCTTAAACCATAAGTTGAATACTCAATGAAAACATCAAAGAAAACTAGTAAAATAGCCTCAGATATAAACCCTAGAACCCAAGAAGAAGATCTGGAGGCGTTGCCCTAGATTTGGACTGAAGCACGTATTTATAGAAAACTGTCCCGCGATCTCCGCTCGAGTGTTATATTGGCCGCTGGAACGGACCTACGCTCGAGTGGGAAAAAATAACGTGTAGTATTTTGCTGGCGAATAAACTTCTGGAACTCATCATTCTCCACTCGAGCGGACAAGCAACTTGGAATGCATTTTTGCATTTTGCTTCGGGGGCGCTACCTCTCAACCTCGCCGTGGCATTGCCCCGGACCTGCCAAGGGGGGTTGCCCTATGGACCTCCGTGAGCTAACCGGATAGCTCGATCCCCATCATAATCAGCGAAGTGGCAATCTTGAAAGAATTAACATCACAAAACTTCTCTGAAAGGCACGATTCGGGTTGGATTCGCATCTAATAAACTCATAGCCTCACTAAACTAAAAATGTGAAAACAAGTACAACTGAAAGGAGTTTTGTCAAATGAGATTGCCAAGAATAAAAACCTAACAAAAATAAATTCTGTCTGGTTTTGATTTCAAATTTCGATTGGAAAAATTCAAATTTTGGCTTGCACATCTTCAAACTTTGCTGTACAAGTTCCATACCTGTCCGAGCAAATTCATATTTGTTTAGTTCTAATCTAATAGGTTCCTACTTATTTAATTTAAATCTAAACAGGTTTTTATCTGTTCAATTCAAAACCAAACAGGTTTGTACCTATTCAAACCTGTCCGAATAGGTTTTCTACCTATTCTGAAAAGCCACTATTTCATCTATAAATAGGCAGTCCCTTATTTGGATTTTGCATTTACAAATTTCGTTCTTGCCTTTGCTATTGCTCTCTGCATTTTGCTGTATTAATTTTTCCTGTGAGAAACTGTATAAACACAAAGTATGTTCGTTGTGCGAATAGTTTGTAGTGATGCTATTATTCGTTGTAGATCATTTCATCTCGGGAGATAGACGTCCATATTCTGTGAACACTTTAGAGAAGACGGATCCGTCTTAAAATGACTATGTTAAACGCTAGACTTGATCACTCTAAGAAAATATTTTCTATAAATATTTTTTGTTCTTATTTTATTTTCTTCTCTCTTTCTCTTTTTCCATTTTTTGTTTGATTTCTGTAATTAAACAGATTTTGGAATCTCTTTCTTTTAATTTATTTCTTGTGTGTTCTATTTGTTGTTGAGTAGACAAACAAAATTTAATCTTAATACAGTGAAGATTGTCCAACAATCTTAGGACATAATATTTTTGTGTCTTCATTGTATTAATAAAATTCGTTTTATAAACCTTTTTTATTTGAATCCAATAAAATAATTTTTTGGTTTTTGTAACTAGAAAATTATTGTGTTGTATTTTATTTTTCTGATTTTAGTAACTAGGAAATTAATTTGTGTTTTGGTTTTGGTTTTTTTTCTTATTTTTTGTAATCAGATATTATGACTGCTGAAAGTAGTACTCTAAATCTGATTATTACAACAACTTCGGTTCTTACCTAAAACCATGTTCAAGTTCCAATGAGTCATAGGGAAAAAGGGAAAAAATTTAATGGCACTGAGTTTAAGAGATTGTAGCAAAATATGCTGTTTTATCTTATAACTCTGAATCTTGCCTGGTTTCTCCGTGAAGAGGTTCTAGTGCTTAAAGAGGATAAAAGTGATTGACAAGTTCTTGCCGCTGTAGATGCCTAAACATTCTAATTTTCTGTGCAAAAACTACACCCTCAATAGCCTAGACAACATGCTGTATAATGTTTACAATACTTTGAAAACAGTAAAAGAATTGTGGGATTCTTTGGAGAAAAAATACAAGACAGAGGATGCTGGTACAAAGAAATTTGTTGTTGCTAAATTTCTGGACTTTGTTATGGTAGACTCCCAAACGGTAATTTCTCAAGTTCAAAGTTTTCAATTAATTTTGCATGATATTCATGCTAAAGGTATGTGCTAATCATGTTGTTTAATTTTGATGATGTCTAAAATATTAATTGAAAATTTGTAAATAATATACATATTTTATATTATTTGACACAAAACATTATCTGTTTAAAATATATATTGTATGATACATTTGTTATAAATATTATTTAAATAAAAATATTTTGAAAATTTTACTATTCATGTTTTGAATAATTCGGTTGATCACTATTCATCTTTTGACAAATTTGATGTCATTATCTCTTTTGAGTAAATTTGTATTATATCATTTTGATACATATTGCACTAAATTTAAATTTACTTTACAATCATATTTGAATGTATCGATTATAAACATAGTTAATTTATACGAAACATCTTTTAAATATATTAAAGATTTATAAATAGTCGGTGGCGGTGCGGTGCATCAAATATGTATAGTCAAAATCTTGAAATTGATATACTATAATGATTGCAGGAGAAGACCTATTTAATTTTTTATTGTAAACAAATTCTTGAAGATGTTTTGCCTGCAGATTGAAAAAGAAAAAAGTTGAAAGTTGATTTGAATTTGCTTGCAAAAAGAAAAAGAAAAAGTTGAAAAGTAGACACAATTTTCATATGGCTTTTGACTTCAAGCAACCCTTAATGATGGAGCTTTGTGCTAACTTCTCATAATTCGAATGAGCATCTGTCTCTTCAACGGGTAGATTTTTTGGTATAAATAGAAATATTGTGTATGGAGAAAAATTAGAGAACTTGAAGAGAAAAAATTTTGTGTGCTCCAAAATTTTGAGTGTATCGTATTCTGCTTTTTCATTTTTAGATCTAAGGGTAGTCCTTGTTCTTACACTTTCATATCTACTCTTTATGAGAAAATTATTGTAAAAGAGAGTTAAAGTACCTCTTATTTTTTCATTATTTTGTGAGAGATTTTTGTAAAGGTAAGGCATTTATTGTTGAGTGAGGCTCAATAGATAAAAGTAAGACCTGTGAAAAATCCACAGGCTTGGTGAAGCTTTGGTAGTGTATTGATTCATTTCGATGGTGAAGATATTTTCAAGGAGGTTCTTTGGGGAGTGGACGTAGACCCGGCTTGCTGAACCACTATAAATCTCAGTGTTTGATTTTCTCTCCCTATCTCTCTTACTTTTATATTGATAATCATTGTTTTGAATTTTGTATTTCTTATTTTTTAATATTGTAAATTATTTTTTTTAATAACCCAATTCACTCCCCTCTTAGGTTACCTGACTGGGATAACAGTATATCTCTTAGCGAGTCTTTCCAAGTCGTTGCTTTAGTGGAAAAATTACTATTGGCTTGAAAAGATTTCAAAAATTATTTAAAATATAAACGCAAAGAGATGATCATGGATGAACTTATTGTAAGACTAAGACTTGAGGAAGATAACCGTAAGGCTAAAAAGAGGAATGATAAAAATCTCATTGAGTCCAAGGCTAATGTAGTAGAACGGGTGCCCAAACCATATAATAAGAAGATGAAGTTTGCTGGAGATGATCCTAAACAATGCGACAACAATGGCAATAAAAAGTTCAAAGGAAAATGCTATAATTGTGGCAAGATTGCATATCATGCTTCTGATTGCTGCCGTCCTAAGAAGGATTACGAAAGCTAATGTGACAGAATTAGATTATATCTTTGACGGGGTAAATAACATCAATCTCTTTGTTGTGGTGTTTGAGGCTAATTTGGTTAGAAATCCCAAGGAATGGTGGGTTGACACAAGGGCAACTCGACACATTTGCGCGAACAAAATAATGAGGCTGCAAATGGTGAGCAATTATTCATGGAAAATTCATCTACTTTTGCTATGGCTGGACAAGAGAAAGTACTCTTAAAGATGACATTGGGGAAGGAACTAACGTGCTACATGTACCAGACATCCGAAAGAATTTAATTTCTGGTTTTTTGTTAAGTAAAAATGGTTTTAGGTTTGTATTTGAGTCTGATAAATTTGTATTAACAAAGAGTGGTATATATGTGGGTAACAGATACATGAGTGATGGTTTTTTCAAGTTGAATGTAATGATTGTTATACCAAAATCTGCTATGAATAAGAATAACACATCTTTTGCTTATATTTTTGAGTCAAATTTATCGCATGGTAGATTGGGACATGTGAATTTTGATGCTTTGCATAGACTAATTGGTTTAGATTATATACCAAAGTTTGAAATTGATCATAATCACAAATGTGAGATATGTGTATAGGCAAAACTAAGGCTCCATTTAAATCAGTTGAAAGAAAAATCGAACCTCTAGAGTTAATTCATACTGATGTGTGTGATCTTAAATTTGTTCAAACTAGAGGAGGAAAAAAGTATTTTATAACATTTATCGATGATTGCACAAAATATTGTTATGTATATTTACTTAAAAGTAAACATGAAGACTTGGAAATGTTTAAATTTTACAAAACTCAAGTTGAAAATCAACTTGGTAAAACCATTAAAATAGTTAGAAGTAATAGAGGTGGTTAATATGATGTACCTTTAAATGAATTTTGTACATAACATGGCATTATTCACCAATCTACAACGCCTTATTCTCCATAGCAAAATGGAATTGCTGAAAGAAAGAATAGAACCCTTAAAGAAATGATGAATGTCATGTTACTAAGTTCAGACTTACCACAAAACTTGTGGGGGGAAGCAATATTGTCTGCTAATTATGTTCTTAACAAAATACCTTACAATAAAACTAATAGCACTCTTTATGAATTGTGGAAAGGTTGACCACCTTCCTACAAATACTTAAAAGTGTGGGGGTGTTTGGCAAAGGTAGAAGTTCCTGTTTTGAAAAAGACTAAGATAGGACTAAAAACAGTGGACTGTGTGTTTATTGGTTATGCACATAATAGTAGTGCATATCGGTGTCTGACTTATAAATCAGAAATACTTGATATACATGTGAACACTATTATTGAATCAAGGAATGCTGTGTTTTTTGAACATGTTTTTCTTACAAGAACGGAGAAGAATTAAGTTTACAGAAAATAACTTATGATTGTACACAAAGTCAAGAGACTAATGACAATCAAACGCAAGAGACCAGTAATGGTCTCGACTAATAGGATTTAACTGAAGATGAACCAAGACGAAGTAAGAAAGTGAGAACATCAAAATCCTTTGGTTCAGATTTTCTGACATACTTGTTAGAAAATGAGCCTCAGAGCTTGAAGGAAGCAATGTTAGGTCCTGAAGCACCTTTGTGGAAAGAGGCCGTTAATAATAAAATTGAATCCATTATACAAAATCATACTTGGGAATTAGTGGATCTTCCAAACCTCTTGGATATAAATAGATATTCAAGAGAAAATAAAAGCAGATGGTTCAATAGACAAGTATAAAGCAAGACTTGTGGTAAAATGTTACAGATAAAAAGAAAGTTTGGACTATTTTGACACATTCTCTTGTGACAAGAATAACGTCCATCCACATGCTTATTGCTATAGCAGCGTTGTATAATCGAGAGATACATCAAATGGATATTAAGATAGCTTTCTTAAACGGTTATCTAAATAAAGAGATCTATATAGAGCAACCCGAAGGGGTTGTAGTGCCAGGACAAGAAAAGAAAGTTTGTCGGCTTGTAAAATCCCTCTATGGATTAAAACAAACTCCTAAGCAATGGCATGACAAATTTGATCATGCTATGCTAACTAATGGATTTAAGATAAATGCATGTGACAAGTGCGTTTATGTTAAGAACACTGATAGAGGTTATGTCATCGTTTGTCTTTTTGTGGATAACATGCTTATCCTTGGAACCAGACAAAACATGATCAAATCAACCAAGTAAATGCTGAACAAAAGATTTGATATGAAAAATATGGGGGTTGCAGATGTAATATCAGGAATGAAAATTATTAAAATATTTGATGGATATGCATTATCTCAGTCTCATTATATTGAGAAAATTCTTGGTAAATATATCAAGGATGATAAGAATGTAACAAGAATACTTGTAGACATTAGTTTTTATTTATCGAAAAATAAAGGTGATGCGGTGTCTCAGCTAAAATACTCCTAAATCATTGAAAGCCTAATATACCTAATGAATTGCACTTGTCCTAATATAACTTATGCTGTCAGTAAATTAAGTAGGTACACTAGTAACCCCAGATAAGACCATTGGAAAATGATCATTCGGGTTCTTAGATATCTAAGATTTACCCATGATCATGGCTTAAACTTTACTTGATATCCAGCAGTACTCGAAGGCTATTATGATGCAAATTGGATATCGGATATTAAAGATTCAAAATCCACTAGTGGATATGTTTTTACTTTGGGAGGCGCTGCTGTTTCTTGGAAATCCATGAAACAAACATGTATCACACAATCCACAATAGAATATGAGTTCATTTCTTTAGACAAAGTAGGAGAAGAAATATAATGGCTTCGCCACTTCTTAGAAGACATTCCAATGTGGCCAAAACTTGTGCCAGCTATTTACATTCATTGTGATAGTCAATTTGAAATAGGCAGGGCACATAGTGATATGTATAATGGTAAGTCACGACATATTCGTCGTCGACATAATACCGTAAGGTAGTTTCTCTCAAGTGGAATAATCTCAATAGATTATATAAAATCTAAAGAGAATATTGCGGATCTGTTAACAAAAGGTTTAACAAAAGAGCAAGTATATAGTTCATCAAAGGGGATGAGATTAAAGCCTATTACATAAGAGTCATCATAATGGTAACCCTACTTAGATTACTAGAGATCCCAAAAACTAAGTTCAAAGGGACAATTAAGTTATGTGTGGCTCTTCAGAAATCATTAAGGGATTAAAATTCCCTACCCATTCCTATGGTGAGAGTGATATTTGCAACATGTGTTGTATGCAGGGGTTTAAGGATAAGCTTTTCTTTTAATAATTACTTATATCTTGATTTAGACATAAAAATCAAGACGAGTGTAAGAGATACTCACAATAAGAATCACCTATATGAGTATAGAACTGGGGCTAGTTCTATGAGAATAAAAAGGCTAAATTCTCTAGAAACATTCACGAATAACCAAGAGTGTTCAAGGCTAAAATGAACACAACAGTGAGAACTATGATGTGTTAGAAGATATTTTGTGTGAAATCTATTGTCTTGGCTTACACAAATGGCTGAACAATTCAAGGCATCGCGTCCATTGATTAGCTAGTAAGTCTGATAGGTTACCACTAGGGAAGGTTCAAAGCTGAAAGCTACCAATCCTGATGTAAGATATTTTCAATTTATACTCTTTCGATAAATTCTGCATATTGTTGCATTTCCGTTGTCATCAAATTCCATTCATGTAGGGGATTGTAAGAAATGGTTTGAAAAATGATTTGGGAAAAAACAGATTTTTTTTCCAAACTGTGGTCTAATTTTTAGGTGGGACTCATGCGCCAAAGTTGGCGGGTCCTTGTGGCAACGCATTCTTTGCCGCGTAATGATTCAAGTCATATATTTGGTTGCTGAAAACCATTATCGGGTGAATGGGAAATCGATGCCAGTTTGGTGAAATTTAAATAAAGGTTGGGTTAAGGTTTGTCCCATATTGGTTTGGGGGGGGAAACTTGGTGTGGTTTTATAATCTTTGAGTTTGGAATTTAGGGTAGGCCCCAAGGGGCACTCAAGTTTTTTAAAGGGAGAGGTTATGGGCAAAATGGGTTAGACCCATTAGACCCAAAATAAACACACGCGTGCGCATCGCCACCGTCCGTCCGGTCGATCGAGCTAGGATGGGCTTGGGTGCAGGCGCTTGGTGTGAGGTTGGGTTGGGCTTGTCTGGCCCAATACTTATCTTTTTGGGCCAAAAATATTAAATTTGAATTTATTTTTATTTTTCGTTTGGAAAATAAATTTTGTCCGGTTTTGATTTCAAATTTCGGCTGGAAAAATTCAAATTTTGGCTTGCACCTCTTCAAACTTTGTTGTACAGGTTCCATACCTGTCCGAACAGATTCATATATGTTCAGTTCAAACCCAACAGGTTCTTACCCGTTTAATTTAAAGCCGAACAAGTTTTTATCTGTTCAATTCAAAACTAAACAAGTTTGTACCTGTTCAAACTTGTCTGAATAGGTTTTCTACATGTTTTGAAAAGCCACTATTTCATCTATAAATAGGTAATCCCTTATTTGGATTTTGCATTCACAAATTTTATTCTTGCCTCTGCTATTGCTCTCTGCATTTTGCTTTATTAATTTTTCCTGTGAGAAACTGTATAAACACAAGGTGTGTTTATTGTGTGAATAGTTTGTAGTGCCACTACTATTTGTTGTAGATCATTTCATCCTGAGAGATAGACGTCCATATTCTGTAAGTGCCCTAGAGAGGACGAGTCTGTCTTAAGGAAACAATGTTAAACACTAGACTTTATCACTCTAGGAAAATATTTTCTGTAAGTATTTTCTATTCTTATTTTATTTTCTTATCTCCTTCTCTTTTTCCATTTTCTGTTTGATTTCTGTAATTAAACAGATTTTGGAATCTCTTTCTTTTAATTTATTTCTTGTGTGCTCTGTTTGTTGTTGAGTACACAAACAAAATTTAATTTTAATACAGTGAAGATTGTCTAACATTTTTATATGCATAACAGTACTCATGCATAAATTGAAAGGGGAACATAACTTAGTCATCAATTGTATAACTGATCAGTAAAGTTATATAGGCACCAGCTTGTTTACTAAAATTTTTATTGGACTTTATTGTTAACTTTTATTTTTGGGAAAATTATTTTTGACTTGAATATGAGTGCAACAATATTTTTTGTTGGGATAATTATAGAGAGGTTTTCTTAACTATAATTAAATATAAATTTAATTATTTAAACTATAAAATTGTACATTTAAACACTTCAATTATTAAATATTACACAAATAAACTTTTTTAGATAGAGTGAAAGTATGTTATTTTACGATTAAGAAATTCAAATTTATGATTTAAAAGTTGAATAGGGTAAAGCAATATGTAGTCATATTTATTTTACATGAATAATAAAAATGACAACACCGAACATATATATATATATCAGTCGTGCTAGAGGCTTTGAAATTTCGAGGTTTGAATGCCTCGAATCATGTTTATTTATTTATTTATTTATTTTGAAGGGTGGTTATGTGTAGGGGTGTGTTAAAAAACTAAACATCTTGCACCAACTTAGCCTGTGTGGTTTGATAAGGTAAGTGAGTTGTGTTGGAATGGTTTGGTGATAACATTGACTGATCAGTTAAGCTATTGGTTAAAATTTGTTAATTCCATACAGTTTTCCACGAGTCCTTACTATATTTTTATTTCAAATCAGGAAGACTCGGAGGAAATTGAAATGGTTTTGATTCCAATTTCCTTCGAGTCTTCCTCATTTCAAATAAAAATATAATATGGACTTATACAAAACTATTTGAAATTAACAAATTTTAACCAGCAGTCTAACTGATCAATCAATTTTATCATCCAACCAGTCCAACCCAACTCACTCACCTTATCAAACTACACAGGCTAAGTTGGTGTAGGATGTCTAGTTTTTTAGCACACCCCTACACATAACTACCTTTGCAAAAAAATAAAAAATAAAAAATAATAAAATAAAATAAAATCAAACCAACACAGCCCAAAAAAAAAAGAAAAAACAATTTCGAGGCATTTGAGCCTCGAAATTTCAAGGCCTCAAGCATTTTTGCTCTATGTATATATAAATGTGAGAAAAAAAAAATCTGTGGGGCATATTTTTTGTCTCGTTCACATGGCTAGGCTTAAGGTCGGGGTGTCATGTGGCCAAGTGTGACAAGCCAAGGTGTAGATAAAGTTCATAGTCTCGTCCGAGATATTCAATGAAGGACCAGAGTCCTGATATAAGTTGACTCCTAGGTTGGGTAAGATGTGAAGAGTTATGTCCTAGTCCAATTAGAAAAGATGAGTCCTAGCTGATTTGTTATTCGTAGAGAATAATAGTTCAAATGGAATATGATCACTAGGAAGAGGCAGAACACTCTATATAATGACAAACACCCTGTGGATCAAAGGTATGTGTAATATTGTGTGAGTTATTGCTTGAGTTATTGTTACTCTGTCGATTTATCTTTGAGAGATATGATTATTGCCTTGATCATCAAAATGTTCTCCCATTTGACGAGTATCTGGATTAGTTGTTTTACTCATCCTTTCAAGTGTGAATCTCATCTAATGTACATGCTCTTCGACTTTATTCCCAATATCTTAAGAGAGAGATTAGAGTTAATTGTGCAGTCATATTTTACCACGCACAAAATCTGTTCACACTAATTGATGTAGATGAGCAAGAACTCTGACAAAAGAATAATATCTTTTGAACTATTTTATAATATATATTGTTTTTCATTGGGTTGAAAAATATATAAATTTATGGGAAAATTAGTCTAAGGTCCCTCTCCTACTTTTCGTAATGGAAGAGATCCACAAAATTATCTTTTGATGTCTAAGGTCCCTAAACATATATCAGAGAAATTTGACTCTTTGCCTATGATTCCTCTCTCTCTCCTACAACCAAATGAACACAAGCTTCAAGATCTTCCCCTACCCCCAAATCCCACCCCTTCGGCAACGCCCTTCTCCCAGTCTCCGTTGATCGAGATTGCTTTCTGTACAAGCAGCGGCAACCTGGATGTTGCTGTGGAATTTATGTAATCTAAGATCCATACTCCAGCGAAATAACTCACATGCGATGCAGGTAGGACGTGAGCATCGGCTAGTGTACTATACCCATCGGAAGCGATCAACAACGGCATTGAAACAGGTGGCTCGTATTTCACCTCCTGCCAAAAATGCCACAACCACCTTAATTTGTTCAGCAAATCAGTGCTGAACAAAACTGTTACAAATCTTATTTATTTATTTATTTTCTCATTGGAATTTCCATCTTTTGTTAAATCTGAACTTTTTGACTTATGAAAGCTAATTCTAATATCATTTGAATTTGAAATAATCCGACCAAATCAGAGGTCTAATTGATAAAAATATCTTAAATTGTCAATTATAGTTCAAATTTCGAATATATGAGTTCTGGGATTTTGATGAATATGTTTTTATTTTCAGGTGAAAATTTCACTAATTTCAAATTTTTTGTCTTGTTTGGGTATATTTTTTTGTCAAATTCTTCAACAAATTTTAAAACCATTTGCAAGAAGGTCAAAGGAGAACACCTTCCCATCTCCCCGGGCATTGTTGTAATGGCGGATCTCTCATTTTGCAGTTACTCTTGCCTTGATTGCCCACCGACCTTGATAAGGATTAAAAGCAGCAATTGGAATTATTCGTGCTGGTGCTTCATTCTTCATAATTGACCCATGGGCTTTATAATTTGGTGGCAGTTGGTATGGAGGTTTAACAGTTGGGCGAAAACTCTGCATATTGTTTCTAGCATTTTGGGCAACATTGAGGACTAGTTCAATCCAAACAACCCAGAGAAATTTCAGTTCAAATCATAGAATTTCTCTGGACCAATCCAGAGAAAATTCAATTTAAACCCGAGAATTTCTCTGGACCAATCTAGAAAAATTTCAGTTCAAATAAGAAAATTTCTCTTCACCAATCCAGAGAAATTTCAATTCAAAGCAAAGAGAGAAGATCATTTCATTGAATGAATAAGCAACAATATCAACCTATATACATATATTAAACAAATTTCTTTGAGTTTGTTTTTTTGAAATTTCACTGACTTGTGTCAATAAATTTCACTGGGTTTGACTTATGCCAAAGAGGTGGGTTGGTAAAGTCTATTTGATATCAAAGGGTAGCTTGAAACCCACACAGAAGAACTTCAACAATCTGAAAAATGAATGGGAGATATATTTGGAGGCAACTTCAACGATCGATCTTTGCCTTGATGAAAATGGTTCTATACCACAACAGCAATTCTCCTTCAGACCTATTAGTGAAATTGAGGTTGCTGAAAATAATTCAATTATAGACAATATTGGGGTTGTAATATCTGTGAACCCTTCAGTCCCTATCTTGAGGAAGAATGGTATGGAAACTCAAAGAAGAATTGTAGCCTTGGTGTGTTACCAACTTTAGTTTAACAATTGCTTGTGGATTTCATGTATGATGTACCTAAAATCACTAGAGAAATACTCTGATTTGCACTATTTTGGGAATTGGATGAGACATTTTCAAAACATAGAAAATAAAAAAAATTGAATGTAAATTTCAAATTTCTCATTCCCAATTTCTTAAGATGGAAATTTCTCAGGTTGAAATTCTGCAGTCATATTTTACCACGCACAAAATCTGTTCACACTAATTTCCTTGGATCAAATTGAGGGACCTTAGACATTATGAAAATATTAGATGTCCTTTATAATATATATTGTTTTTCATTGGGGTGAAAAATATATAAATTTATTAACTTCATCAAATGTCGCGAAATACACTTGGTCATGGTTTTGCATAAAGAGGAAAGATGCATTTAAGTAAAGTTTATACGTAAATGATTGAATGAGAGTGAAGAAAACACTTAGTTTGAGATCACCACAAGCTTTTTATGTTGAAAATCTAGAATGCTTGTCTCATGTGAAGTTTTGTCCATTTTAGTCTCATTGAGAATTCAATCACATGTTTTTAGATTCCCATCTTCAATATATATTATATGTAGTTAAAAACAATAGTATTCAAAATTTGAATTATAATATAACTATAAATTTAATATAACCTGAGTAATGTGTGTCCTAAAAATTGATCACAACTAATACTTTAATCTTCTTTTTAGAATTCTAAGAACAAAACTTATGAACACACAACTATTGTCGATATCTACGCCTGTAAAACTGAAAGAACTAACCCAGATTCTCGTCAATCCGGGGAGAGGGGGAAGGGACTCCACAATAAAGTTTGTAAACAACTTTCGAAACACAATTGCAGAGAGTAAAACTAGGTACAAAATGTCATATACCTTTGACTCAAGGTGTACCTGCTTTTAATCCCAAGGTAAGTGGCTGAATGGTAAAGTCTGGAGGATAAAATCCAGGTCCTCAGGATTAGTCTTGGCTTCCCTTAAAATCAGCGAGTTGGAAATACCTGAGTTATCAAAACAAAAAAAAAAAAGGTGTACCTGCTTTTTCATAAAGTATCTTGACTCCTAGAGATTTTATTCTTATCAAACACTTATTCCCTTTAGAAATAATATATCATCTAGGACTCAACTCTCCTAATTGGATTAATATTACCTGTCAAAAAAGTCTTAATTTACCCAACTTAAGAGTCATTCTTTTATTAGGACTCTGTTGGAATTTTTGACTTTATAAGCTTATTTTAGGCCATCTTTGAGCCCAAATTTAAGTGGGGCCGTCATTTGAGGTGGGTCCAAGGGGTGATGTTTTCCTTACTGTATGGCAAGTCATACGGTGAAGATGGATCGTCAAAACCGTTTATGAGTGAATGTCAAGTTGACGTTGTTTTTGGGTTTGTGAAATGGAAGGTTGAAGAGTTAAATGTGGGTTGCCTTGTTTTGGGTGTCCCACATAGAAACAAATAAGAGAACTTATATGAGTATATAAACTTTAGGCTGACATACTTGGGTTAGGCCCAAGGGGCACCCCAAGTTTTGTAAGGAGGGGAGTTATGGACAAAGTGGGCTTGACCTAAATCCACGCGCACACGTGCCGCTGACCGGGTGTAGGTTGGGGATCGGGTCGGGTCCTAGCTTAATTTTTTGGACAAAATTCATTTGAATTTTTTTCAATTTTTTTGCGGGAAAATTTTGAAATCCTAACGAATTTATTCAAATGTTTGCGCCAAAATTCGAATTCAAATTTTTGCTTTCCAGAAACAGTGCCTCTTTGGTAACTTTTCTTCAAATTTTGGTCACGCTTGTTCGAAGGGTTGTCTGCCTTTCCAAATAGACACCTCTTGGCCTATAAATATAGGTCCCTAATTCATTCAAAATTTCCTTTTCTTTTTCCTTCTGTGCTACATTGTTATTCATATTAGTTCACAAAGATTTCAGAGAGTTGCAGAACTCAGGTTTGGCTTGTTTGACAGATTGTTTGTGGTGCTACTATAATCTGTGGTGTTTGATCATTGTATCTTGGGAGATAGACACCATTAATCCGTGAGCACCTTTATGGCAGCGAATTTGTCTTAAGGACAGAGTGTCATACACTCGATTTGATCATAGTCTTGCTATTTTTATTTTCTGAAACAAGAACTTTCTGTAAGTGAATTATTTTATTTGTTTTAATTTTATTTACAGAAAAGATTGTTCCAACAATCTGAGGACGTATTCGAATTATTCTGTTTATACAGAATTTTTCATTTGTTTCCTTCAAACATTCTTTTTAGTTGTATCATAGAAATTATTTTATATGTAAAGTTTATCAGAACTTCATTATGAATTTTTAGAAATAAAATTCTAGGTTTTCATTAAGTAAAATTTTGTTTTCCAGTATTTTAATTTTTGAAGTTCGCAAAAATAATATTCTGTGTGGAATTACTTTGAAATAAAAGTTACAACTTTGTTTCTTTTATTTTTTACATAATTATATTATGTGTTTTTGGTTTAATTTTTTTGTGTAGTATACAATTCTAATTATAATTTTGTTTTATAATTTAGAATTCAATGGCTACTGAAACTGTTCAAACGTCCAATCTGACCGGTGTTGTGACTGCCCTTGTCCCTCATGCTGTAGTGACAATCCCAGTAAAAGCCAGAAAAATTCTTAGGAGCTGACTTTAAAAGATGGTATTAGAAAATGTTGTTTTATTTTACAACATTGAATCTGGTATGTTTCCTTCGTGAAGATGCTCTTCTTCTGATAGAAGATAAAACCGACCGACAAGTAGTTGATGCGGTTGACACTTGGAAGCATACAGATTTCCTTTGCCGCAACTATATCTTGAATGGGCTTGATAATACTTTGTACAACGTTTATAGCTCTATCGAGATGACAAAGGAATTATGGGAGTCATTGGAGAAAAAATACAAGACAGAAGATGCTGGCTTGAAGAAATTCGTGGTGGGCAAATTTTTGGATTTTGTGATGATTGATTCAAAGGCTGTGATCAGCCAAGTTTAGGATCTCCAACTTATCTTGCATGATATCCATGCAAAAGGCATGTTACTAAGTGAGTCCTTCCAAGTTGTTGCCTTAATAGAAAAATTACCACAAGGACGGAAGGAATTCAAAAACTATCTCAAATACAAGCGCAAAGAAATGACTTTGGAAGAATTAATTGTGCAATTGAGAATTGAGGAAGATAGCCGGACTTTTGAGAAGAGGGGTGGAAAGCATCCTATGGAGTCCAAGGCTAATGTGGTGGAACATGCACCAAAAGCAAAGAAACGAAAATATACTGGAGAAAGTTCCTCACAAGGCTCTAAGGGAAGGGAAACTAAGAAATTCATGTTTAATGGCAAATGCTACATCTGTAACAAAAAAGGACACCGGGCCAAAGATTGTTGTAGCAATTGCAAAGGAAAAAGAAGTTCAAGTAAGAAACCTGCTCAAGCTCATGTCACCGAAGTGGACTGAATCTCCAATGGTGTTGATGACATAAACCTTTCAATCATGGTGTCTGAAACTGACCTTGTAAAAAATCTCAAAGATTGGTGGGTGGACACTGGTGTTACTCGCCACATCTGTGTCGACAAAAAGATGTTCTCCTCCTATTCCGTGGTGGACAATGAAGAACAATTGTTCATGGGCAACTCTTTGACATCTAAAGTTGAAGGACAAGGAAAGGTAATTCTAAAGATGACATCTGGAAAGGAACTCACCCTCAACAATGTGCTGCATATACCGAACATTCGCAAGAATCTTGTTTTCGGATCTTTGTTGAGCAAGAATGGGTTTAGGCTAGTTTTTTAGAGTAACAAATTTGTACTTACTAAAAATGGAATGTATGTAGGAAAATGTTACATGAATGATGGCATTTTCAAAATAAATGTAATGACGATTGTATCTTTTATGATTAATAAAAATACATGTTCTTCTTATTTGCTTGTGTCTTCAAATTTATGGCATGATAAACTAAGACATGTTAATTTTGGATCTTTGCGTAGATTAATTAATATGGAATGTTTACTTAAATTTAAAATTGATCCAATCATAAATGTAAAATTTGTGTTGAGGTAAAATTAACTAAAACTCCTTTTCATTCAATTGAAAGAAGTACTGAATCAGTTGAACTCCTTTTTATCACTTTCATAAATGATTGTACTAGATATAGATATGTTTATTTAATTCGAACCAGGGATGAAGCTTTGGAAACTTTCATTCAATATAAGAATAAAGTTGAAAATCAACTTGGCAAGAAAATTAAAATTCTAAGAAGTGATAGAGATGGTGAATATGAATCTCCTTTTGGTATTTTTGTAAAGAACAAGGAATAATTTATCAAACCACCGCTTCTTACTCACGTTAGCAAAATGGATCTTTCTTGGGGGACCGGGTGGATAGAGTCTTATCACTGGTATATGATTTGCGTGGGCGGAGTAAACTTAGTTGCCTTCTTGCTAGCTTCTCGAGTAGTGAATGTGATGAAGTCCGGATTAAGTTGCCAAGGGTGGTTTGTGAATACCCCGATGTCTTTTCTGAGGATCTTATTAGTTTACCACCTCACCGAGAGATCAAGTTCTCTATTCATTTAGTGCCTGGCATGGCATTGATTTCTATGGCACCGTACAGATTTGCACCTACTGAATTGAGTGAGTTGAAGATTTAACTCCAGGAATTGCTAGATAAGGGTTTCATCCGCCCTAGTACTTCACCTTGGGGAGTGTCGGCTCTCTTTGCTAAGAAGAAAGATAGAGCGTTGCGACTTTGTATAGATTACCGGAAGTTGAATCGAGTAACTGTTGAAAACAAGTACCTAATGTCTCGTATAGATGATCTGTTTGATCAGTTGAAGGGGTCTTGTTGCTTTTCTAAGATAGACCTGAGATCAGGTTATCATCAGTTGAGAGTAACGGAGGAGGATATCTCAAAGATGGCATTCCATACACAGTATGGCTATTACGAGTTTCTAGTGATGTCTTTTGGGCTAACTAATACTCCAGCTGTGTTTATGGATTTGATGAACCGGATCTTTCATGAGTTCCTTTTTGTGGTCGTCTTTGTGGACAACTTGATTTACTCACCCTCACGGGAACACTTGTGAGTGGTGCTTGAGTTGCTTAGGGCCCACATACTATATGCTAAGTTTGGGAAGTGTGAGTTTTGGCTGAGAGAAGTTAAATTCTTAGGCCATGTGGTATCCGAGGAAGGGGTGACTATAGATTCATCCAAGATAGAGGCAGTGCAAGATTAGGCATAACCAAAGAATGCTTTTGAGATCCGTAGTTTTTTGGGGTTGGCCGGGTATTATCGTAGGTTCGTGAAGGATTTCTCTAGGCTAGCCTCACCTTTGACTAGGTTGACGAGGAAAGAAATCAAATTTGTGTGGAGTGAGACTTGTGAGAATTTATTTCAAGAGCTTAAGGTTAGACTTAGCACCGTTCTAGTCTTGATTATTCCGAAGAGGGGTTTGGGCTATTCGGTATATTGCGATGCCTCATAAGAAAGCTTGGGTTGTGTATTGATGCAAGAGGGAAATGTAGTAGCCTATGGCTCACTATAGTTGAAGACACATGAGAGGAATTATCCTACCCATGACCTACAGTTAGCAGCGGTGATATTTTCCTTGAAGATTTGGAGGCACTATCTGTATGGTGAGAGATTTGAAGTGTTTTTTGATCACATGAGTATGTAGCATTTGTTTACACAGAAGGACTTGAATTTGAGGCAGAGAAGGTGAATGGAACTCATAGAGGATTATGATTTCGAGTTGCATTATCATCCGGGAAAGGCTAACGTTGTGGCCGATGCTTTGAGTGGGAAATCAATTAGCAGTGTAGCTTGTATCGCCATCCGAGAATGGGATATATTGGGTACTCTTGCTGAGTTTGAGTTGCATCTGGGCGAGTTTGTTGAGTTTGCAGCCTTATTTTCAGTGGTTGCACAACCTACACTTGCGAACAGAGTGTTAGAAGCGCAAAGGGGTGACCTTAAGGTAAAATCCCTCCGAGAGAAGATTTCCAGTGGAAAGGTAGAAAGAGGCTTGACTGTGTATCCCAACCTGAGTGTGAGATACCGTGACCTTTCGTTCGTTCCGGAGTTTTGCCGTGAGGAAGTACTCCAAGAGTTTCACCATTCATGCCTTGCGGTGCATCTAGGGGGCACAAAGATGTATCACGACCTTAGTTGCCAGTTTTGGTGGAGGGGTATAAAGAAGAATGTAGCGGTGTTTGTATCGAAATGCCTTACTTGTCAGCAAGGGCTTTCCGAGGACTCAATGGGGTACTGATGTCATTTGGGTGGTAGTTGACTGGTTGACTAAGTCAGCGCATTTTATTTCTATACGCGTTAGTGACTTGGTAGATTACCTTGCCGACCTTTACATCATGGACATAGTGAGGTTACATGGGGTCCCTGTTATGACTATTTCGGATAGAGATCCGTGTTTCACAGCTCGATTGTGGAAAAGCTTGTAGAGTGCCTTGGGCACTAGCCTGACTTTTAGCACAGTGTATCACCCTCAGACTGATGAGCAGTTCGAGCGTACTATTCAGATCCTTAAAGATATGCTTCCAGGTTGTGTCCTTAACTTCAAGGGGTAGTGGGAGAGACATTTTTCCTTAGTGGAGTTTGCCTACTATAATAGTGTCCAATCGAGCATTGGTATGACACCGTTTGAGGCCTTGTACGGCTGACTGTGTAGATCTTCGGTGTGTTAGGTCGAGGTGGTTGATACACCTTTGTTGGGTCCAAAGTTGGTTTGAGAAACGATGGAGCAAGTGGCATTTATTCGTAAGAGGTTGGTTACGGCTTAGAGTCGCTAGAAAAGTTACGCCGAACGTAGGAGGAGACCCTTGTCTTTTGAGGTGGGAGATCATGTCTTTTTGAAGATATCACCTAGATAGGGTTTGATGAGATTTGGGAAGAGTGGGAAGCTGTCCCCTCGATTTATTGGGCCTTTTGAGATCCTTGAGTGGATTGGGGAGGTAGCTTACCATTTGGCGTTACCGCTACAGCTTTCTGGGGTTCACTATGTGTTTCATATTAGCATGCTTTAAAAATATGAGCCGAATCCATCGCACGTGTTGGATTGGATCGACTTAGAGGCAGATGAGGATGCCTCGTATGAGGAGAGACCGGTGAGAGTCTTTGATATATGGGACGAAGTCTTGTGAGGCAAGACGATTCCCGTGGTTAAGGTATTGTGGAAACACCACAAGGTTGAGGAAGCAACTTAGGAGTGTGAATTGGAAGTTTGAGAGAAATCCAGACTTATTTATTGGTGTTTGATTATATATGGAGATTTTGATTATGCTAATGAAATGTAAAAGCGTTGTATATGTTATGGGTGCTTGGAAACATGGATTCAATATAAGTATTGTATATGTTTTGAGAATATGATGTATTGTATGTGTTGTATCACCTTTGAAAACATTGTATATGTTGCTTAACTTTTGGAAATACAAGTTTATTGTAATCATTGAAAATGTTGGAAATATGAAATGTATATTGATAATGTGATAGGATTAAATGACCAATAGATGGGTCATGGCGTTGGAATTGAATTGTAATCATTGTGGTAATGGCTTAAAACATAGTTTTGAAACTTGAATTGTAATTTCGGAGAAGAAATTCCTTAAGGGGGGGTGACTCCAGTTTTGACCTGACATTTTATTATGTTATAGACTCAGGTTTCATGGTTCAATGTTGTTGTCCATCTCTTATTACCCTTGTTGTTCCTTCGATTAGTTATTTGGATTGTAGTTATGTGTTTGGAACATGTTGTTTGTTTGATTTTCCAAACATTTATTGCCCAGATTTTTACTCCTCCGCTTGAGTGGCCATTCTTGTACTTGAGCGGGTTTTGTAATTTTTCTCCTTTGCTCGAGTGGCCATTCTTACGCTCGAGCAGGGTTTGCAAACTCTTAGTATTTTTTTTTTTGCAGACCTACAAATGCTAGAAGAGGTTACGCTCGAGCGAAACTTTGTGTCTAACGCTCGAGTGTCACTTTCCACGCTCGAGTAGACTGCGTGTATAACAGTCTGTAAAGATGACCTTTTTCATCACTTTTTCATTTCTCTCTCTCTCTCTAAAACTCTCCAAAACACTAGATCTTGAGTTTCTCTCTCTAAAACTCGTCTCCTCTCTACTATTTCACCTAGATCCATCGGGTTCTTCACTTTAGTACCTTTGAGAAAAAGGTAGAGCACGTCGTGGTTTTTTTTTTTTTTTTTATCCGAACAAAAGTGGGTTTCAGTGTCTTTGGAGTTTCAACCTTGCTTTGCTCGTCTTCTCTTCTTGAGGTAGGGATTTTCTACACTTTCATATAATCTTTAGCTTAGTTATTTGTCGTTGTGTAACAATGGTGGAATTTGGAAGTAGTTTGGACAAACCTAGGGTTTGGGTGTGAAATAAAAAGAAGGGTTTTTGATGAATGGAAAATAAATGGTTATGGAGTTTGTAAATGAGGTTGTATGTTGTCAAAATTGTTGATTTTGGAACTTGGGTTGATATTTGGAAAAAATGGGAAGTTTGTCCTAAAATGATTATAATATTTATTTTGTATAAATAAATAAAATTGGTGTTGTAGACATCAAATTGTGCGGATATTGAAATAGATGGTGGAGTTGAGTATGTAATACCTCTCACTTTTGAAAGTTTTGAATAAATTATATGTCTTGATATTGAATATCTGTTTAGAAATAACTGTATTGGGCTATCGGTGGATGATAGCTAAGATTGTTGTAGAATTTGCATGAGGATTGGGTGAATTAAAACTAATCTATTGTTGATTGTCATTGAATATGACTATATTTAAATACATTGTATATGTATGATGTTTGGGTGGAGAAAGTGGATGTACTCCAATGTTTGGGAGGAGATAGGGGATGGACTTCATTGAAATTAAGTTAGCCGGAGTGTCCAGGGTAAAAGTCCCCAAATCTTGTGTATATGCCGATCCTGCGGACTAAATTTTCGCAAAATAGCAGATTGAAGTGTTCGTGTGGTAATTGTGTTGATTAGATAACCACTGAGTTGTAATCTTAGTTGGGTTGTTAAAAGAAAATGGAATTGGATCCTGAGTTGAAAAGGGTAAATTGACTTGAAAAGAATGGATGGAAAATGAATTGAAATACGAACTCTGGTACTTTACAATCTTATAAAAATGTGAATGTTTTGTCACAAACATTGTGTATGCACATCGTACTTATATCTCTGCTAAATCTCATATACTGTGTTAGATTATTCTTACTGGGCTTTGGCTCACCCTATTTGGGAAAACTATTTTCAAGTTCTTGTGACATGCCTCCGCTACGACAATAGCTTGGAGGATTTTTGAAAAGCAAGGGCTCTTTATTTTGTTTTACTTTTTATATAGCCAAGGGCTTAAATTGTATTGAGCTAAGCTCACTTTTGTTGTAACCAAGCAATGACTAGGAAAGACGTAAGTCTATAGGGCATTTAATTACTTGTTTGGCTCTCAGTCTCTTATCACTGTAACACACGCTATAGATTCAAGATGAAAGGTTTGTGAATGCATATCGCATGTGTTATCATTTGTACATGAACTTTAATGAATGAAAGCATATTATTTCTATTATGTTTCCTTTTATGGGTTGTATTTATGGTATAATTTTGGGGGCGTCACAGTCTTGTAAGGGCTACAATTCTCTAAAGCACTCATGAAGTACCAGGTTGTTCAGGGCCAAAATGAACATAATCGTGAAAACCAAACTATGTCTGGAAATATGTTGTGTGAGTTCTATTGTCTTGGTTTACAAAAATGGCTGAATAGTTCAAGACATCATGTTCACTTATTAGCTATTAAATTCGATAGTGTCTCACAAGGGAAGGTTCAAAGCCAAAATCTACCTATCATTTGCAGAATATCTCCGAATTGCATTCATGCGTGGGATTGTTGGAATTTTTAGTTTTATAGGCTTATTTTGGGCCATCTTTGAGCCCAAATTTAAGTGGGGCCTACACATCTTTTGAGGTAGGTCTAAGTGGTGACATGTTCCTTGCCGCATAACAAGTCACACGGTGAAGACGGATTGTTAAACCATTTATGAGTGAATTGGAAGTTGATGTTGTTTTCAGGTTCGTGAAATAGGAAGTTGAAGAGTCAAATGTGGGTTACCTTGTTTTAGGTGTCTCACATAGAAACAATTAGAGAGCTTATATGAGTATATAAACTTTAGGTTAACATACTTGGGTTGGGCCGCAAGGGGCACCCCAAGTTTTGTAAGGATGAGAGTTACGGACAAAGTGGGCTTGACCCAAATCCACCACACGCGTGCACGCCACCATCGTCTGCTTGTCTAACCGGCCGGGTACGAGTTGTAAGACAGGTCGGGTCAAGTCCTAGCTTAATTTTTTGGACAAAATTCATTTGAATTTTTTTTTTCAATTTTTTGCGGGAAAAATTTGAAATCCTGACAGATTTATTCAAAGCGCTAAAATTTGAATTTGAATATTTGCTTCCCAGAAACAGTGCCTCTCCAGTCACCTCTCTTCAAATTCTGGTCACACATGTTCGAAGGGTTGTTTGCTTTTTCGAACAGATACCTCTTCGCCTATAAATATAGGTCCCTCTAGTAGATTCAATTCATTCCAAATTTCCTTTCAGTTTTCCTTCTGTGCTGCATTGTTCTTCATATTAGTTCATAGAGATTTCAAAGAGTTACAGAACTCAGGTTTGGTTTGCCTGACAGATTGTTTATAGTGCTACTATAATATGTGGTTTTTAATCATTGTATCTTGGGAGATAGATACCATTAATTCGTGAGCACCTGTGCGACAACGAATCTGTCTTAAGGACAGAGTATCACACACTCGACTTGATCATAGTCTTGCTATTTTTATTTTTCGAAACAAGAACTTTCTGTAAGTAAATTATTTTATTTGTTTTAGTTTTATTTACATAGAAGATTGTTCCAACACTCATGTCCTTCATCGTTTATCTTGGGCTAGTTGTATATCGTTTCTACACCTTGACCAATTACACTTCGCCATGTGACATTTTAGCCCAAGGGTCTACCATGTGGATAAGAAGAAAATTAGAATCATTGTCACCTATGAAGTTTTGTCCATTTTAGGCTCATTGAGAATATTTAGCCATATGTTTTTTGCAAGAGTTTTTTTTGGCTAAAATAGTTAATAAGATAAAAAGGGTTAAAATAGCTAATATGTCAAAATGTCACATCCAATACATCAATCAACACTTTTTCTCTCACAACTATCTATTCAACTACCAAAAAATAAATAAATAAATAAATAAATTCACAAATCATCTCAAACATAACTTTTTTTCATTTAATAAAATAATCAAAAAATTAAAAAACCAACTAAAATAGCCAAGTTACTAAACGGGGACATAGTATTCAAAATTTGAATTATAAAATAGATAAAAATTTAATATAACATGAGTAACGTACAAAATTAATTTGAAACACATTTCAAATTTTGATTTTTATTTTATTTTATATAGTGACTGATGTTTGATCATCTTATTTTTTATATGAATATTCTACTCAACAAATCTTAAAAAGTGAATGTTCGGATCATTGAAATCGGTCATAAAAAGGGCCTTCCAAACCTAAACGCTCTCTTAAGTTGAAATGGCCAACTTGAGAGAAGCCAAACCTTATGAGCATCATGTTTGTTTGGACAAATAGTCAATCCCATGAGATTAGAAATACCTTATAGTGAGAGGACTAGCAATTCATGGGAGAGATGGTATTTAAATTCAATTCCATGAGATTAGAAGTGAAATGTTTGTTTTATCCCTCATTTTATAAAAACAAAATGATTTAATATAAAAATAATTTTTAATATTAAAATATAATAATATATTTATGCCCAAAAAATGGGATAATTACATTTTACCCCTTATGGTTTCACGCATTTTCACATTACCCCCGACATTGGTAAATGTACTCATAAATACTTTGTAGTTTTGACTAAAGTGCAAAAGTGATGGGATCTGGTAGACTTAACAGCACGTGTGGAACATGCGCAAGAGAAGCCTGTCTGCGCTAGTTTTAAGTGTTTTGGCGCCAAAATGGAAGGGTTAAATGACCAATTTGCCCCCAATTTGTCCATTGCCTATATATCCATGAAGCAACCAAACCCAGTTTTTTTAGCCAAAAAAATTCCAAACCCACTTTTTCCAGCCAAAAAATTTCTGGGACCACTTCCATTTTTGAAGATGTCATCCTCCCAAGGTTCCCACTATAGTGGACAAAGTTTAGCTCGTACATGCTACTGTGGCCAAAGATCTCTGGTGAGAATAGCTTGGACAAATGCAAATATGGGAAGAAGATTTATAGGATGTGCAAATTATGAGGTAATCACTCTCAATATTTAATAATTAAGTAATTAATTTTTTTTTATTTTTTATGTTATATAATATTGAAATAAAAATCTAAACTTGTTTATTAAATTTTTTAGATTCATGCCACTTGTGAATATTTTGAGTGGATTGACCCACCATTATGCCACCACTCACGTGATCTACTACCAAGACTCATGCAACGATTAAATTATATGGAGTTAGAAGTGGAAAAAGCTCAAAAAGAAAAAAAAAAGAAAAAGAAAAAGAAAAGTTGTATCAAAGAATGTTTCTAGGAAGCTGGATACTATTTTTATACTATATTGCATGTACTCTCAAATGAAAGCAAAAAAAAAAAAAAATAAAAAAATAGTATTATGTAACTTGATTTGAGGAAGGAAGATATGTAATATTGAAGACTATTTTCACTATAAATGAAATATGTAACGCCCCAAAATAATTCAACATGAACTACCCACATTAATGAATATTCACTAAATAGTAACAATAATCCTTCCATCTTCACATGTTTGATAAATGAGTTTAATACAGAAGTTCCACATGCGGTATACATTCAACAAAACAAAAGAATACATGAATCTATAGCATGGGAAACATATAGCCTCAAAATAGAAATAAAATAAAAGAAATTCCCTTGTGGGCTTACATCTTCCAAGGCAATAGCTCGGTTACACAAAAAGATCTCTAGGACCCATACCAAATTAGCCCTAGGCTTTACAAAAATTACAACAAAAGAAAGAGTGTTATACTCTTCACCAAAACATATCCACACTCTTAGCTCGGCGGGATCACAACATCTTTACCTGCACCAAATCTCATAGGGGTGAGTATAAAGCCTAGTAGAGAATTCTCACAAAGTATATACAGTTATGCAACTCTTAATAAACATGTATAAATTGAGACCTCTCCGTCAAGTCTCAACACGAAATTTTTTACTTCATTTTCAACAAGTTGCAGGCTTTAAAGTTCCAAGTGTCTTGAGTGTGTGTTGTTTTTGTTTTTTGTTAAGCTAGGAGACAGATGCTTTGGTTTTTTGGGTTTTTTGTTCGGATCTCGGGAGACGGACGCGGGATTCTCAACTCAAGCACTCGACCTGGCGCGATTTTAAAAAGCTTTTTTGGCTGCCGCTTTACTTCTTTTTTTCTTTTTTTTATTTTTTTATTTATTTGTTGTTTTATTTATAAATTTATTATGTGTTTATAATATATATATCTAGTATTATATATATATTTTTTTCTTTAATAATTTCATTTTTTAAACCGAATGTCCATGCCATGCCATGCTCTTTTAAAGAAAATTCATTTCATGCTCTTTTAAAGATTTTCATCTTTCAACAAAATTTGCAATCTCAACTTATTTTCAAAACTTCCAATTTTCCATCAATAGGGGCGGAAAATACGACACTAGTAATCCCTAGGCTGGTGTCTGCAAGTAGACTCTACAAGTACTACCCAATCGTCATTTTTACCGGTATTAACCGGAAGGCTCGACATCTAGCCGCGCGATTTTCTGGTCTTTCACCATGGACACTCAAGTCAACTTATCAAATTCAACTACACCCCCTATCCGGACTTACCACGTACTTACCCCATTCACATTTCCATAATTCTCATTACAATATGATCTTTCTCAAAATAAATGTTTTTCCAACACATGTCAAGATGCACAATAATAATAACTCAATTGAAACATGATGCAATAATTACTATTCTCAAAATATCTCTATAACAATATCAGTCAATCCCATTTCTTATTTCCTCCCTTCAAGCCATTTCACAAAATACCCATGTGTCTTCAACACCCAATAACAATTTCCCATCATGCACAATTCTAATCAATTTGCCTCTTCAAGGTCACATGTGATGTTTTTCAAACATAAATCTCTAGTATTCATGGTTCTCACAATCTATAATGCACAACAATTTTGTCATCTCACAACAATATATCATCATGTATTCAACATTAATTTTTGAAACAAAATCCTCTTTTTTCAATATACATATCATAAGATGGTCATTTTCAAAACACCCATGAAGTCTACAATCATCCATTCTTTTTAATACAAGAAGCATAGAAATACCATAGACATTTACACCTTTTCCAAAATCCCCAAATTTCTAGGGTTTCTCATCAAACCCAACACATTCTCAGTTTCCTCAATGGAACCCTTTCAAAATCATTTTTCTCAAGTTTAATAGAATGAAAACCCTCTAGGATTTAAAAAATATTTGAGATATAAACCCACTTTTAAAACTCTCTACACTTTTAAATCACAAAGTTTGGAATCAACAAAGCACTAGAAGAAAACTCTTAAAATCATCATCAAGATAGCAAAACTTGTATACATAACTCAAGAATGTCCCTACCTTAACCTTGATGAAGAAAGAAAGTGAAACCCTAGTTTCTAGATGGAGTGTTCTTCAATTATCCACAACACCAAGAGGAGTTCAAGCTTGATCTTCAAGATTTAGAGAGAAGATGATGATCTAAACCCAATGGATAGCAAGAATCAAAGGCTCTTGGATGCCTTGGTTAGGGTTTTTAGAGAGAAGGAGGAGAAAAATGGCTTTTAGAGTGAGAGAGAAAGGTTAGAAAATGAGATATTTTCGGCCTCAAAATGATAAAAAAAAAAATAGAGTTTTCGGACTACCAGAGTGCCGCACGTGAGGTACCCATCCCCGCATGTGCGGAGCGTTCCTTCTCGCACGTACGGCCTTCATCTCCGCACGTGCGGGGGTCCTCTCGTACCTGCAATTTAAGCAGTGTGCCAAACCAAACAGCCTCTGAATTCTGCATGTGCGGCTTCACTCCCCGCACGTGCGGCCCCTAACTTCCAGCCCAGAATTTTTCGGCTTCACTCCTGGGCACTCCAGACCTGACCTCTTGCTCTCCGGAATAAGAGAAAATCGACACCGAACAGAATAAGAACAAGAACTCTAATCTAGAGAACCAATTTCGGATGTTTCAAGTCCAACGAAGATGAAAGGAGTAGGGAGGAAGAAGAAAATAAAGAAAACAAGGACCCGATCATCACAAAATATATTTTTGAAGCATTACAAAACTTGTTCAATTTCAACACCTGAAGCATCTTCGTTAAGCATCAATATATCAACATTGTACTCACAAAACTTGCTCCCTAAGACTAACATTTCAACAATTGAATTACAAAACTTGTTTTAATGTCAGCAACATTCCAACATTTCAATTACCAAAACTTGTGCATTGACAAAAAATAGGCCTTACAACATTCCAACATTCTAACATTTAAGATAACATTCCAAAAAAAAGACAAAAAACTTCCAACATTACAAAAAACTTCTTCTGTTTAAATCATAACATAGGCTACCTAAACCTAATCTCTCAAACCTTTTGCCCTATCCTTTGCATTCATTCCAGGTGTTGCAAATCCACTTGCACTTGCACTTGCTCCACAAGGCATTGTTGGTTGTGATTGAGTACTTGCAGCTGGTTAGGATGAAGATGGGTGAGAATTAGCAGCTTGTTGGGATAAAACAGGATGAGTGGCAGCTGGTTGGGATGAAGACGTATGTGTTACAGCTTGTTAAGATGCAACATTTGAGAACTGCAATAAGAATTCAATTCAAATTGAAATGCTTAAAATGAAATTACTGAAAGTGAAATAAACTTAGTTTGTATACAAATGAAATTAATGAATTGAAATGAATTTACCTTGCTTGGTTGACTTGCAGATTTTCTGGAACTGGTGGTTGGTCCACTACTCCTCTTGAACATTGTGGATTTCTTATGTACTGGACCTTTACATGATCTTCTGTTATGTCCAAAACCCATACACTTTGCACATTGCACTGTTTTGTACTTCCTTGACACCCTATGTAGATTCGTGGGCTTATTAGCAACTTTCTTCCTCTCTTTTCTGGGCCTCCTTGCTGGTTTTCTATAGTAAGCAAAGGCTATGGCATCATATCTAGTCTCAATCCAGTGATGTTCCCCTGGCATAGGATTTGTCATGAAAGAATATGTCCTCAAGTATGTCTTCTTGTTGAAGTAATTATGCACATAAGCTTCAGGTTTCTCCCTAATAAGGTATATACAACTTATGACATATTTACAAGGTATACCTGTTAGATCCCAATCCCTACACCCACATGTTCTTGCCCTCAAGTCCACTACATGAGTTCTATCATAACAATCCACCTCAAACTTTAAGTCACCTACAAAGATAGCAAAGCAATTCCTAGCATCCTATTTGTTTGACTCTAGTTTCTGTTGCACAGTTGGACAAATAGAGCCACCATATTTTTTCATCCCATTTTTCTTGACTTGTATTATGTTCATTAGTTTCCTCCTAATCCACTCCACTATTGAGATGATTGGTTTATCCCTTGCTAGCAAAATGTACTTGTTGAAAGACTCACTTAGATTATTCACTTGAATATCACACTTGGATCTTGTGCTGAAGTAAGACCTGGCCCATGTTTCAGGATTCTCTTACATCAACCACTCATTTGGTTTGTTTTCTTTGTCCAATTCCCCTAACTTTTTCATGTGATAATCAAACTCCCTTTTTGTCCCAGCTTTTGCAGCTTTCCACATCAATTCCTTCAACATTTTTCCCTTGAACTTTTGTTTGAAGTTGGTATAGAAGTGCCTCAAGCAATACCTATGCTCAACATTAGGCAAAATCTATGTAAAGGTGCGCACCAATCCTTTTTGTTTGTTTGAAATGAATGTCCAACCAATGTCACTGCCAGCTCCTATGTCCTCTACTAATTGGGTTAGAAACCATACCCATGAATCCTTGTATTTAGCCTCCATTGCAGCAATGGCAATGGGAAACATGTTGTCATTCCCATCAAGACCAATGGCTGCTAAAAGTTGGCCCCCATATATGCCCTTCAAAAAACAACCACATAACCCAACAACAGGCCTGTAACCTTGTACAAAACCTTGCTTTTGTGCATCTAGTATGACCTACAACCTCTTAAAAGTATGTGTAAATTGTCTGTTAGGCCTTTCTGCTTCATCATCATCATCTTCTTCAACTATAGGTTTGTCCAATTTAATCACTAAACAACTATTTGGATTATGCTGTTTGACTGTCTCATAGTAATCTCAAAGTCTAGCATACTGCTTCCTCAAATCCCTTTCAATTGTTTTCTTTGTTTTTCTTTTTGCTCTATACACTTGACTCTTATTTACATTAACCATTAGGTCTTTATGAATGTCCTTTTGCATGGCTGAGATATCTATGTTAGGAGAATTCCTCAATCTTTCAATGTATTTTTGTGATAAATACCTTGAGGTAACTAGATGGTTGTCATAAGTCCTATCACATGAATGAAATGGTTTTAAGCTTTTGATCTGAAATGTGCTTTCACTTTGCATTGGGGATACATGAATTCTAAACTCATACTCTCGTTTACACACTGCAGTAATCCTCTTATTTTCATTTCTAAACCACTTCAAATCATATCCCTATTGCATTTGCCATTCCTTCAATGCATTCCTAAAAACTTGCGCATTCTTAAATCTCATCCCCATTTTTAGTTCAGGTTTCACCATATCCACATCCTCATTAAATTCTGCAAACCTATCATCCATTTCCTCCTCATCTGATGATCCATACGAAGTATGCATCTCAAAATCTTGATCTGAATACCATTAATTAGAACCTGAAGCATTTGGTTCATTTTCTACATTTGATTCAACCCCCAAGTTTGTCTCAACACCCACATTTGATTCTACCCCCACATCTTTATCAACATAAGCAAATATATCTTCATCTTCACTCCCCTCTAACCCATTATTCATCCACTCTAGATCTGTGCTATCACCACCATCACAATAATTCATTTCCTTATCACCCCCTCTTCTTCTTCCATTTCAGTCCCATTTCTCCATTCATCTTCTTCTATTTCAGGCCCATTTATCCCTTCTTCATCCAATTCTATTTGTGCTTTTATTTGTGGAATTTGTGGCCCTTTTATGACTTCCCTATTTGGACCTAAAACTTGAAGTGCCTCATGACCTTTCTCCATATAGAAGGCAACCACATTCAGACCCATCTAATGGAATAACATATAAATTACATCCCTATTTGAATTCATCTCCCTAAGACCAATGTCCAGTATTTCCCTAAGAACTCTGTAATACAGTTGGCTAGTAGAGGGATAACCTAGGTTCAAGTACAACTTCTGAAAATCAAAAAACCCAATCCTATCTGGATCAAAGTACTGAAAGTAATTAACTTCCCCCCCTCCCTTATACACTATATTTGGAGGCTTAGTAAAGTAACCTCTGCAATGTAACTCAATACTAAACTCTGTTTCCATCACCTCACCCTAATAAATCATACAAGACACAGAAGACAAAAATAATACATAAACAAATAATGCCTCAACATTAGAAGACACAAACGAAAAAAAGGGAAAAAGAAAAAAAGATAAAAAGAATACATAAACAAATAAAAACCTTAATACTAAACAGACATATTGTCTCCCAATACACAACAAACACTTAGGGGACCACTATCAACCCCACCTCCATGCACAAAAATCATAGTTATGCATCAAAATCAACAAAACCCCAAATCTGTGGCCATTTTGCATAAACAATTAAAAAAATTCCAATTTAATATTCCAAATATAAACAACAAATAGTTAGGGCACCACTATCAACCCCACCTCCATGCACAAAAATCATAGTCATGCATCAAAATACAAACTCTACCAAAAAAGCTAACAATTAGACAACAACCTTAACAAAAAAGTAATAACAAGCCAACAAACATACATCGTAACGCAAAAACCTACCTATAAAGCCCTTTTTTTTAAAATTTTTTTTGAAAACATCAACCATCAAACAACTCATTTTCTAAACATATTATACAATAAATTTACAAAATCGTAATCAAACCAGCAAATAGTCACACAAAATAGATTTTTTGTAGGGTTCGTCGATTGTTACCTGGAGTGAAATTTCGAAAAGCAGATTCTTTGTAGTCTCAATTGTTGTTACTGATTCGATTTGCAAATCCTTTGAAACCCTAACCCATGTGTATCTCTCTCTCTCTCTGAAAATCGTAATCAAACAACTAAAGGGACTGTAGCATGTAAGCAATATAAATATCTAGAGGTATTCTAGTCTTTTCCATAATTCTGTCACGTCCCGTCACTTTTGCACTTTAGTCAAAACCACATGGTATTTATGAGTATATTTACCAACGTCAGGGGGTAATGTGAAAACGCGTGAAATCATAGGGGGTAAAATATAATTATCCCCAAAAAAATCAACAAAAAAAATATATTAAAATAATATAGGACCAATATATATTAATTAAAATATAATTATTATTATTATAATGTATCAAAAACACCAAGGGTATTTATGGAGTTTTATATAGTTAATCTCATCATAGAAGGGTAAAATAAATATGAATTATTGCTAGTTCGGTGGTCATCAAACAAGTATAGCTTTCCTAAATTCCCTCACTAAATCCCACCACATTAATAATTTCCTCACTAACAAATCACATACTAACGATCTCATCCAATCTAACTCTAAAAATAAAAAGGCCCAATACATGTTAATTGCTTCTTGGGAAATACATTTGGTACATACTCTAGGGTGTGTACCATATGCAAGTTATGCTCTTTGTGAGTTTGATTATCACGAATAGCAGAACTCAAGATATGAAATCCCTTGATGCAAAAAGTAAAAATATTGCTATTAATTATATATGTATGTACAGAATGGTTAATGTAGTTAATTCTCTTAGTAAACTTATATCTAAAGTCGAGTTATTTCAAAAAATAAGTGTCCACACTTGAAAATTTCAATCCAAAAAGCTTAATGTAAAACAATTATCATAGCGTATGAAATAGAGTCTTGGAGAAACTTCAGATTGAAAAAACCTTGAAAATTTAACAATTCAAGGAAATAGAGGTGTTGTTTATTTAGAAGAACCTAGATGAAAATCAACAAGTGATCTTCTTACTAGATTTATCTCTATAAGTAGCCTAACAAATAAAAAATAATAAAGATAAAGCTATATCGAAGAATCTACTATACAAGAAAGTTTAGATGAAAAAATTATAGGATACATAATAATTAGTAATCCTATTTTCAATAAATCTTAATAAAAAATATCAATCAAAGAACACCAAAACCTGAATATGATTTCTATAGATAATCTTTCCATTACTATAATAACGAAATCAATAGAAAGATATTATCATGTGAGGAACTCCAAAAGGAGTAGAAATAATCAAAAACATAACTAAAGATTGCATAAAAAACTAATAAATTGTTTAGAAAAATTGTTGAAGTTACCCAACAAATTCATATGTTGAATTATTGTTCAATTTTTCGATTATCATCTTTACACTATTGATGCATTAGTTATTAGATGACACAGGTACTTCATATAGTTTGGCAAAACTCGGGGTATTACCTCCAGACAACTGAGTTTATCTTAAAATCCAATTATATTAAAATTGACAAATGGTCAATTTGTAACAATGGAATATAAAAGTTATAATATTCCTGTTATTCAAAAATAATTTATCATGGAGCGAATAATTTAATTCCCATTTTCAGATGATGATTTTTTAGTTGGATGTACATTTTTGAAACAAGAAGAAAATCGACCTTTTCTTCAATATCAATCACATATTGCTATTAAAATTAGGAGTGGATATCAACCCGTTGGCCCACCCAGCCTAGCAGGCCCAGCTCTACTCAATTTTTCTAAGTCTTGAGAAGGTTATTTTAGTTCATAAGGCTAGGCTGGGCCAACATTTTTGGCTTGAAATATTAATGGGATGGGCTAGGCTAGGCTTGAGATTTATAGTTTCAACCTAGCCGAACCTGTTATTAAATTATTTACTTATTTATTTAATTATAATACATTAAAATATATATATTTTTGGGATTTAGATTTATTCTTTGTTGATTTTATTAAAATTCACATTTGTGGTGATGTGTGATTGAATTCATTTAAGGAATCCTTCAATTTATACATGAAATCTTTCAATTTATAATGATGTTAATATGTGATTGAATTTAATTATGGAACGTTGTAATCTTTTTTAACATATAGCCCTATGGGTGGGTTAGGGATTTATAATTATTTTTTGAGCTGGACTTGGATAGATATAAAGCCCCAATATTAGGGTCGGGTCGGGTCGGGCTTGGGTAGACACAACGTGTGAGAACCCTGTATTTTCATACATCGATTTATTTCAATGATCGCATTGTATTAGAGTTTTACTTAAATCAATTATAAAGTTACATTATATTAAGTCACTTTAATAGTAGCAATTGTAAAATTAAGGTTGTATGGTTAGTGGCAAATTGGACATTGTTTAGTTAATTATTCATATGACAAAAATTAGAGTGGACCTATTACTTCAAATATTAAAGAGAATAAGGATTATGCAACTTAATTTAGAATTGAGGAAGTCTTGCATGGCTACATGTTGAGGCAAGTGGACCAATAAAAATAAAATAAAATAATAATAACAAAATTTTAGACAACTAAACTAGTTAAAAAGTTAGTTAGGAATAAACTTTTTAGTTAAGGTTTTAGACATATATATATATAATGAATAAATAAATCTATATTGTCTTGTTATGTAGGGCTCACCACCAGTTTATGAGTTGTCCTATCACTTGGGGAGAGGAAGGAAAGCTTAAAATATGCAAGTTTAACTAAGAAGATTGTTTTTTCATGAGGATGATTGACACTCAACCATTCTCTTACTAGATGAGAAGATTTTCTTGATTTTCTTAAAACATAAATATATATATATATTCAAGGTGTAGGATTTTGTTTATAAAAATGAATGACTGTGACAATCCTGATCTGTAATTAACTAATAATCCATAATTAAGAATGCCTAACAAGTATTTAAGATGATATTGTGAGTTAATTGGGCATCTTATGTGTTATTTGTGTTTCATCTGTCTGTTGTGGGAATATTTGTCTGAAATTCTATTTTGATATCAAAATTGAAGGCCTTATCGGTATTCGAACATGAAATTGATTAAGTCAATGTGTTATTTGGGATTTTTAGAATTTTATGGTAAGTTTAATTATAAATTGATTCAGAATCAAATAATTAGAATAAATTAATTAATTTGATTTAGATTAGTTAGTTTAATGGCACTTAATTAGCCTAAGCTAAATGAGCCTATATAAGGCTAATATAACTTCTAGACTTCACATTTTCTTCATCATCTTTGATGTCAAAACGTGAGAGAGAGAGAGAGAGAGAGAGAGAGAGATTGAGATCAAAGAAGAGAAAGGGAAGAATTGCTAAAGGATTGAAGAGAATTGGAGGAATTATTCAAGAAATTGCTAGAATTCAAGGAATTAAGGACTCTAGATAAGAATTTAACTCTTTGCATGTGAATTCAAGAGAATTTAGGAATTAACTACATGAATTGGACTAAGGATGATGGAATAGTAGACAATTCATGCATGCATGCATATTTTATCACATTTTCAGATCATTTTCCAAAAACTCTCACATGCATGTAATTATTTAAGCTTTGTTTTGGAAATTCATTATGTTTTATCCTAAATGTTCATGTTTTGGAAGTTGAGAATTTGAATTAGTAGATAGATGTATATACAATGAAGTTCAAAGTATAATTTTAAAGGATTGACATGGTTTTGGACCTCGATTTTGTGACTTGATCTTTAATTCATGATTTTATATGAGTTTCTAAGTGTTTTCTTGAGTTTTGAACATGGAGAGCAAATTTGGAAATTTCAGAGTTCGCAGGGTTTGCTCGAGCGATGAATTCTTTGCTTGAGGGTACTTTGTGAACTCTCAGAAGTTTTGCAGACAGTGTAGTTGGCTCAAGTGACCTAAGCTTTGCTCGAACGAACTCACCTTTGTTAGGATCATGGCTCGAGAGACCAAAAAGTTGGCTCAAGCGTAAAATGTGAGCTGTCGATACTTTTGCAGACCAAGGGGTCCGCTTGAGCGACCAAAGCTTCGCTTGAGTGAACTACCTTATTTTTTGAAATTTTGCCAAGTGTTCCAAAGTGCATAATTGCATCCTCATTCAATCTTAGGAATTCTTAAGCCATGGTTTAGGCCACAATAATGAGAAAATGAATTAGAAACACACGAAGAAAGAATATAATAAGTCAAGAGTTTTCAGAGTGTGTGTTTCAGTATGTATCTGTCACATGTTTGTGTAGGTCATGCCCCGTTATCCGTCTAATCTGTCTGATTCATTTGATTTGCTTTTAAAGTTGTTTGTAAGTAACAACTCTATAAAGATATGTTTACTTATATGTATTTTTTGATAATAAGTTATGCTCTATTTTTCGAAATGATATTTTTTGAATGAATGAATGATTGTCCAATTTCTGAAATGTAATTGTGGCATCCTTAGCATCTGTTATCTAATATTTCTGATTTGTTACCTAGTACCAGGGATCTATATGGGTTCCAATCATAGAACTATCTGTCGAACCTATATGGTTATATGTATGATTATGCATAATCATTTGTTTGATCTACTTTGTATATGGGTCTTACATGACCATCTATTCTATTAACTAATGGATGTACCATGTATAACTGTTTACAAATCTGAATATGTATAAAATCTGTTTTTTATTTGAATTTTGATTTCTGAATCTGTTATGGACATCATTCAACAAAACCTTTACTCTATTGTTATTCACTGGGCTCCAGCTCATTACTTATATTATGTATGTAGGTGATTAGGTGCGTGACCAGGCTTGAGACTTCCAATCAGGATCTTTTTGTGTCAGCCAACCAGTGCGCTTCCCAAGGAGGTTTTAAAATAGTGATGTGGACAAGCCTTTTGTGACCAAGTTCTAAGTTTATTTTCTCTTGTTTAGATGACTTTTGTTTACTCTGTAGTTAGGGCTAAGTCCCTTTTATTCTATCTGTACATGTGATTACGTAAGGCTGACGTATAATGTATGAATATGAAGTTTTAAATTTTCTGTCTCATATAAGTTTGCACAGCTCTATAGACATTGTATTTTGATATTTGTTTCTGCTAGCCCCTTATTTTGCTAATTTGTCTCAGAGGCCTTTGGTAATCTTAGGATTACTGGCCGGTTACGATGCTAAACCTATGAGTGTGGGTTTGGGTCATGATAAAGTGGTATCAGAGCATGAGTGATATCACACACATGAGTCCATATGAGCTATAGAATGTCCTAGAAAAGAATTAGGACATTGCTTCAGCGTATGTAAGTGTGTGTGAGCTATGTGAAGTGAATATATCTAAATAAATGAAATGGAATAAAACTGAACATTGTGAAAACTGCAAAAGAACTATTTTCCTATGTTTATTAGTGCTCTGTTTACCTATAGCAAATGGAAAGAACAAGAAATGATAATGTAACTGAATCCTCTAATGCTTGAATGGACCGAATGAAACGAATGTTAGAAGCTCTAACTGAGTCCATGACGTGAGACAGTAACAAAGGCAACAATCACTACCTCTTCCACCTTCTCCAGTGCAAGTTGAGCTGGTGAACAATGATATTATTACTTTGACTCAAAAGTTCAACAAAATCAGGCCATCAACTTTTCTAGGTGGCATTAAGCCATTGAAAGCCGAGACTTGGATGCTTAAGACTGAGAAATTATTTGAAGTGTTCCCTTGTTCTGAGATTCAGAAAGTTTTGTTGGCCACCTATACTTTGAAAGAAGAAATAAGGCGTTGGTGGATGTTAATATGAGATAACAATGGGGCTATGGCATGGAATCAATTCAAGGACATATTTTATGAGAAATACTTTCCTTAGTGCTTTAGAGTCGCAAGGTGTCAGAATTTGAATAGTTGAAGCAAGGCAATATGTCACTGGCCGAATATAAGGCCATATTTACTGAACTAGCTCGGTTAGCTCCTCATATGGCAGACACGGACTACAAGAAGGCCAGAAAATTTGAAGGAGGGCTTAACCTTGATGTGTTAGATAGAGTTGGTGTCTAGAAATTGACAAAGTATGTAGATGTGTTGTATCGAGCCTTAATGTCTGAAGTCAAAATTGCAATTATGAAACAAGCCAAAACACCGCCAAATGAATGAAAAGGTAAAAGATTTGGGTTCAATTACAAGAAGGGTTGTTCATTCTCAATGAATATGAAGAAAAACACGGGGTCTACGAGTAGCTCAAGTCAGGGAAATAGTTCTACACCTGATTGCCTATAATGTGGAAAGAAACATAAAGGTGTGTTACCAAACAATGGGTGCTTGTTTCTGGTGTGGTCAAGCTGGTTATATGGTAAAAGATTCTCCGCTTTCATCTCAAAATACCAACCGCCCTACGGCAAGTTCGGTCAGATCTACACCAAGATCAAATGCAAGGGCTAATACTAGGAAAGAAACTTTGAGACAGGGGAGAGTGTTCGCCCTTGTGCTTGGAGATGTTCAGAATATCAAATCTGTGGTGTAAGGTATACTTCCTATTTGTGCCCAAAATTCATATGTGTTGATAGATTTTAGATCCACTCATTCATTTGTATTGCATACTTTTTTCTCTAAAATTAACTAGACCTCTAGAACGAATGAACTACTTGTTATCTATGTCTACACCCTCAGGCAATTCTATGATGTGTGCATATGTGTATCCTGCATATGACATTGTGATTTGAGATATGGTGTTATATATTTACTTGTTGCTTGTGGATATTGATTATTTTGATTATATATTGGGTATGGACTGGTTGACAAAATATCATGCTGCCATTGATTGTGTTACTAAATCTGTTGTGTTTCGACCACTAAGGTTGCCTGAATTTATATTTGTTAGGAATGGTGTAGTTCCTTTCGCGTATTTGATTTCTTCTATGAAAGCTAACAAACTGTTGAGAAAATGTTGTAGGGGTTACTTGTGTAGTGTGTTGTCTGTGACTATAGATAGTGTCAGTGTGCAAAACATTCCTATAGTTAATGAATTTCCTGATGTTTTTCCTAATGAACTATTCGGAGATTTGATTGATAAGGAAATCGAATTCACCATTGCAGTAGTACCGGGGATGCAACCAATTTCTAAAACCCTATATGGAATGTCAACCACTGAACTATAAGAATTGAAAATTCAACTGCAAGAATTGCTTGACAAGAAATTCATCCGATCGAGCACTTCGCCTTGGGGTGCTCTAGTTTTATTTGTCAAAAAGAAAGATAGGACTTTGAGGTTGTGTATAGATTACTGGGAATTAAACAAAGTGACCATGAAAAACAAATACCCACTACCCTGAATAGATGATTTGTTTGACCAACTTCAGGGAGCCCAAGTGTTTTCCAAGATAAACCTTTGATCTGAGGTATTACCAGTTAAAAGATAAAGCTTAGGATATAGAGAAAACCATCTTTCGAACTAGATATGGGCGCTATGAGTTTTAGTAATGCCATTTAGGGTAACTAATGCACTTGTCGCCTTCATGGACCTAATGAATAGGGTTTTCAAACAATTTTTTGATGAATTTGTTGTTGTGTTTATTGATGATATTTTGATTTAGTCCAAAAGTAGGGAAGAACATGAAAATCATCTGAGAATTGTGTTATAGACATTAAGAGAGAAGAAACTGTATCCAAAACTGTCCAAATAGCAATTTTCGCTTGATGGTGTGACTTTTGTGGGGCATGTAATCAACAAGGATGGCATATTTGTTGACCCACAAAAAATTGAGGCTATTGTGAACTGGCCAAGACCGACCATGGTGACTGAAGTTCGGAGTTTTTTTGAGACTTGCTGGTTAGTATAGAAGATTTGTGAGAGATTTTTTCAAACTTGCTCTATTACTCACACAGTTAACACAGAAAGGTGTGCCATTTGATTGGAATGATCAGAGAGAATCAGCTTTTAAAGAACTAAAAACCAGATTAATGACTGCATTGATTTTGACGTTGCCTACCAGTACAGATGGGTTTCAAATTTACAGTGATGCTTCATACAAAGGCTTGGGGCGTGGTAATGTAAAACAAAAAAGTAATAGCCTATGCTTCTCGGCAACTCTGACCTCATGAAAAGAATTATCCAACCCATGATCTTGAATTTGTAGCTATAGTGTTTGCTTTGAAAATCTAGCGTCACTATTTTTATGGAGCAACTTGTGAAGTGTACACAATCCACAAAAGTTTGAAATATTTCTTCACTAAAAAAGAACTGAACATAAGACAAAGAAGATGGCTTGAATTGATAAAAGACTATGACTTGCAGATTCTGTACCATCTGGGGAAAGCTAACACAGTTACAGATGCTTTGAGTAGAAAAACCATTGGAAATTTGACAGGTTTGCTCACCGGTCAAAAAGAGTTGTTATGTGACTTAGAACAAAATGAGATTGAAATTATTCTGCATGAACATGGTGGGGTCTTAGCTTCCATTTTTGCATAGCCGACAATCATTGAAGAGGTTAAAGAAAAACAGCTAGAAGATGAGTTTCTGAAAAAGATTGTTGACGAAAGTGATTCAAAATCGAGACTGGGATTTATGATTGAGAACAATGTATTGGAATTTCAAGGTAGGCTTTGTGTGCCAGATTGTTCAAAATTGAGGAAGCGTATTATGATAGAAGCTCACAATTCTAAGTTTGCTATGTATCCGGGAAATGCAAAAATGTACAAAGATTTGAAACAGAACTTCTGGTGGCCTAGAATAAAGAAATGCATTGCCGATTTTGTAGCAAAATGTTTGCATTGCCAACAAGTGAAAAATGAACATCAACGACCCGCTAGATTACTTCAGCCGCTTCCAATACCAGAATGGAAATGGTAGCATATTATGATGGACTTCATTGTCAGTCTACCTCGCTCTTCAAGAGGTATGGACTCTATATGGGTTATTGTTGATTGTTTGACTAATTCTGCTCACTTTTTGCCTATTAAAACTTTTTATAATGCGGACAAATTGGCTAACATTTATGTGAATGAGATTGTGAGACAACATGGAGTGCCAGGATCTATTGTGTCCGACAGGGATTCGAAGTTTACTTCACGATTCTGGCAAAGTTTGCAACAGGCCTTAGGGACTGAATCAAGACTTAGTAGTGCCTATCACCCACAGACAGACGGTCAGTCATAAAGAATGATACAAAACTTGGAGGATATGCTGAAAATGTGTGTATTAGATTTCCAAGGAAATTGGGAAACCAATTTGCCTTTGGCCGAGTTCATGTATAATAATAGTTATCACTCAAGTATCGGTATGGCTTCTTATGAGGTGTTGTATGGAAGGAAATGTCAATCTCCCATTTGTTAGGATGAAGTGGGTACCTTTGTTAGGACTCCAACTTGTGCAAGAGACGATTGAGAAAGTAAAGTTAACTCAGTAACGACTGAAAACCGCACAGAGTCGTCAGAGAAGTTATGTCGATGTCCGAAGAAGAGATAGAGAGTATGAAGTAAGTGATCATGTGTTTATCAAAGTGACTTCAATGAAGGACCAAACATGATTTGAAGCAAAAGGAAAATTAGCACCACGATATGTTGGCCCGTATGAGATTATTGAGAAAATCAATCCGGTGACCTATCAAGTGGCCTTACCTCTAGTCATGGAGCATATGCATAATGTTTTCCATGCTTCAATGCTTCGGGATTATTTGAGAGCTCTGCTACATGTCATTGAACTAACCCATGTACTTCTGAAGGATGATTTTACCTATAAAGAATGGCCAATACAGATTGTTAATCGTCGAATAAAAAGGCTAAGGAACAAGGAAATCCCACTAGTGAAAGTCGATTGGCAACAACATCAAGGGACCTATGTGACTTGGGAAAAGGAAGAAGATATGATGAAGAGATATTCAGATTTTTTCCCATTAGATCCTATGTTTTTCCAGAATGAAGGTAACCTAAAGTTTGGAGGAGCAAACTCTCTAAGGGAGAAGACTGTGATAACCCCGATCCGTAATTAACTACTAATCCGTAATTTAGAATGCCTAATAAGTATTTAAGATGAAATTGTGAGTTAATTGTGCATCTCATGTGTTACTTGTGTTTCCATATGTCTGTTGTAGGAATATCTGTTTGAAATTTTGTTTTGATATGAAAATTGAAGGCTTTATCGGTATCTGAACATGAAATTGACTAAGTCAATGTGTTATTTGGGATTTTTAAAATTTTACGGTAAGTTTAATTAGAAATTGATTCGAAATCAAATAATTAGAATAAATTAATTAATTTGATTTAGATTAATTAGTTTAATGGCACTTAATTACCCCAAGCTAAATGAGCCTATATAAGGTTAATATAACTTCTAGACTTTATATTTTCTTCATCATCTTTCATGTCAAACGCGAGAGAGAGAGAGAGAGAGAGAGAGAGAGAGAGGATGGGGAGAGAAAGGGATTGAGATCAAAGAAGAGAAAAGGAAGAATTGCTAAAGGATTGAAGAGAATTTGAGGAATTATTCAAGAAATTGCTAGAATTCAAGGAATTGAGGACTCTAGGTAAGAATTTAACTCTCACAATATAAGCTTAAATTAATTTTCATGTGAATATAAGAGAATTTAGGAATTAACCACATGAATTAGACTAAGGAAGATGGAATAGTAGACAATTCATGCATGCATGCATATTTCATCACATTTTCAAATCATTTTCCAAGAACTTTCACATGCATGTAATTATTTAAGCTTTGTTTTGGAAATTCATTATGTTTCATACCATTTTATCCTAAATGTTTATGTTTTGGAAGTTGAGAATTCGAATCAATACATACATATATATACAATGAAGTTCAAAGTATAATTTTGAACGATTGACATGGTTTTGGGCCTCGATTTTTCGACTTGATCTCTAATTCATGATTTTAAATGAGTTTCTAAGTGTTTTCTTAAGTTTTGTCATAGAAGAATGTGTTTTGGTGCAAAGAGATTGAGTTGTGAACTTGGAGAGCAAATCTAGAAATTTCAGTGTCTTTGACCCTCTGTTCCACATATCAATCGTGGCTCTAGCATCTTTGAGTTCTTCATCTTTCTGAACAACAAGCTCTTCCAGTGCAACTTATGTCATCTCAAGAGATTCCATCTTCTCTTTATATGTGGCATAGATTTTCAGAAGTCCATTCCTTTCGGTTTCACAGGTCAACAGCTTTGCGTAGAGATCTTGTCTATCACTTGAGATCTTGATGACATCCTTCCTTGCTACTGAAATCTCTTCCTTTAGCTTGACATTCTCACTCTCACATGCTTTGAGTTTGATAGTGAGTTTGTTATTCATCTTGGATAGGATTAGAGATTCACTATATAGCTTTTCGTAGGCTTGTTGAAGTTCATCACCATCACTCTCATCATTATCTTCTGAGGTTTCATCATCTTCTTTTTGGTTCTCTTTTTCCTCGAGTGTATCCAGTCAAGCAACTAAGGCATGAGCATTGCTGGATGGTTGTGAAGATGACTCTTTTCTTTCATGAAATTGCATAAGAACATCCCATGCATCTTTCGCATTCTTGTAGTGCGCAATCCATTGTTGTTTTTCTTTAGAAATGGTTCATAAGTGGTGTTCAGAATTCTTTCATTACTTTTCGTGTCAGCTCTTTCAATAGCACTCCACTCCTCAGTTGGCTTGTTAACCTTTTGGTTCGTGAGCGGATCGATTAGAAATGGTGCTTCAACATTCTCCTCAATTGTACGCCAATCATCAGAATCAAAGGCTCTAAGATAGACTATCATTCTACACTTCCAATACAAGTAATTGCTTCCATCAAAAGTAGGAGCATGATGCACACTAGGCCCATGAGCAAACTCAATCAGCTTTGCTATTGATTGAGTGAGCAAGAGTAAAATGCCATGTAGGTACTATCTCTACCTTCACTGAATTCGGTTTCTTCAACTTCTTGCTCTGACCCGCTTTCATCATCCTAAGTCACTGTGCTGACTTTTTTTCAGTTCTTTTTCAACAGGCATTCAAGTGCAATATGCCCAAACCCTTGGCATTCATAGCACTTGACACATTGTCCACTCGCATGCTTCTTCTCAGCTTTCGGAGCACCTTTTGGTGAAAAAGTTTTGGATTTTTCATTACCCTTATCTTTTGATCTAGAGTCCTTGAAATTAGGCAGTCTCATGAGCACTAGTAAAAGCCACACTATCTTTATGTTTTTTTCTTAGAAATCTAGTGGGCTTCATAATTTTGCAAGTTTCCAACCAACTGATCAAGCTTGAGGTTCTCAACATCTTGAGCCTTCTTTATAGCTGTCACTTTTGATTGGAACCTATCGGGTAAGGACCTCAAAAATTTTCCAACAATTTTAGATTCAGGAATTTTTTCACCGAGTGTGAAACAGGAATTCATGATGTCACTAAGTTTGGCATAAAAATCATCAAATGTCTCATCATCTCGCATAAAAAGAGTTTCAAAGGAAGAGGTGAAACGTTGAAGTTTTGATCTTTTAACAGTAGTAGTACCCTCATGAATTATTTCAAGAATGTCCCAAGCCTCTTTTGCTACTTCACATGTACAAATACAACGAAACTCTTATGGTGTGATGGAGCAAAAGAGAGAATTGAGCGCTTTACTGTTCCAACTCGAGTTTTGATAATCAATTGTGTCCCACTTATCAAGTGGTTTAGGGATAGCAACACCATCAATGTTGACACTAGGTTCGCACCACCCATAGATGATACAGTGCCAAACTTTCTCATCAATAAATTTTAAAAATGCCCTCATGCTAGCTTTCCAGTAGAATAGTTTGTCCCATCAAGTAAAGGAGGGCTATGGGTCGAGTTACATTCGCAAATTGAATCCATGACACAAATTATACATGATCACACTTCTATAGTTTTATTAAAAACACAGAGTGGCCTGCTCTGATACCAATTGAAAAACTACGTGATTTGTGATTCGTAATAGATTTAATTGCACCAATTCCCAAACAACCAAAACTAATAATCTAAATTATCTAGTACGTAAGAAAGTGATTTAGATTGTTGTTTCACAAATAATAAATAGACACAAACGATTTTTACGTAGAAAAAACCATGAGCGAAATGCCACTAATCAATCCACTATAAAGAAAGAAAGAACACAAATTTACCAAACAATTTATCCAAACTCTGTAAAATTGTCTTCAACAATCCATGTCTCTTTTACCAACGCCTCGTCTCAGAATTGATCACCTTGATGTCAAATCCACAACATCTATGTCGAATCAACGACCACGAGCAACTTCGAACTCTTTTAAAGACTCCACGTTTGAATATCCATAATCCACTGAGAAGAACACTCTTGTATTGAGCAATCAAACAATCCTTTGATGTATACTTATCAAACCATGAGTTAAACTCAATCAAATATCAAAGAAACTAGCATAGATGCTCTAGAAGAAAACCCTAATTTCTAAAAAGAATATTTGGAAGCCTTACCCTAAAATCTGATTAAAACTCAGCTTTATAGCAGACAGAGCCGCAATGGTCTCTCAAGCGTAGGAATTATCGCTCGAGTGACAAGACCGATACACATGTATTGCCTTAAGTATCTTTGCTCGAGCCACCAAAAGGTTTGCTCAAGGGCACAATAACCCTTCTCAATATTTTTGTAGACAGTGAAAACTGCTGGCCCAGACTTCCTTCGCTTAAGCGAGCAAGCCAAATTTTTAGGAAACTTTACAACTCGATATACTATGTTTGTTCGAAATTGGCAACACTAAGGGATCTAACACAAGTGATATGGTTATTTCTTAAATAATGTTCATTACCTGTTGTTAAGTTGTATCATGGTATGTGGTCGGGTGGTTTGGGTTAGCGATCATGAAATGACAAGGTTATGATATGGTAAAGAATGAGAAATAGTGGAATAGTTGTGAAACCGATTGGTTTAGAGTGTGGTCCCATTGTGAAATCTTGTACAAGTGGTATCTCGATTCTCAAACTGGCTTAAGTTTAGAACTCATATCCTTTAGCGGTACTGTGAGCCTTACAGATTGCAAATGAGTTATTCCTGTGGTAGGCTAGAACCAATTGTGGTTCAAAATAGAACAACTTGGGTATATAATCCTGGAAGTACGCATTTTAGACAAGTTACACAAGGGGGGATGTGGTTTGCTTTAAACCAGGCTTGAAGAATGAGTAAGGATGACCTTACACGGGGAATTGTCTAGATGAACTTAGAAAGTAAAACTTAGGAATGATCGAAACTTATGATGATATTATTTTGCTTTAAGTTTTAATTTAACATTATGATTGCTTCTGTTCGTGCTATTTAAATTCGTGTTGAAGTCGTATGTTTCATTTCAAAGTGATAAGATTGATTTTTTATTTTCTCTATTGGGCGTCATTGCTCATGGCTTTCTCCGTAATGCCCTGGTATTTTATGCCAGGTAATGAGCTTAATGAGGAATACGAGATGGATATACCTAAAGACGCCGGTGTGCAGCCTTGGTTCACTTAGGAATCTTAGCTAGTGAACTCTTATAATATCTTTTGATTCTTCGATGTAAATTTTTTTGAATTTTCCCTTTTGTTTGAGACAAGCGTAATGTAATCTTATTTAAGTTTTAGATCTCATGAATGGAATTAACATATGATTTCTAGAACCTTTAATTATTTTAGCCACATAATTATGAATGAAATGTATTTATTAATGACTCTAAAGTTTGGGCGTTACATAATGTCCCTTATTATATAGCGATGGTCTGGCCGGACGTTTGTCCACCCTACTTAAAAATGCATAAAATTCCATTGCTAAAATATGCATCTCTAAAATGTAAATTTGATTTTAATATTGTTAAAATTATTGAACCAAATTTATTAACACAAATTGAACCTCTTTACGCAGCTCAATGTGGTGAGCTTAAAACATTTGACAATCCAAAAAAAACTTGGCATTTGAAGAAGAAATTAGCAATGAAACTAACACTATGACTGATAGGGAATATGGAAGTTATAGTGAAGAAGAAAACGAATAACTAATCACTAATATCACAAATCACTATCAAAGCAAAAATGGAAAATAAGGAAAAGATATTTCGAGTTTAGATAGTATTAAGAAAATGCTAGAAAATAATTTTAGTGTCAACCTACTAAAATTATGAAAAAAAGACAAGGTTTGGGAAAAAATAGTACTAGAGGATCCAGACTATGTAATCAATGTAAAACCCATTAGACATAGTCTTGAAATGATTAAGGAATTTGAAAAATCAATTCTTGACTTATTAGAACAAGGGTTAATACGATCTAGTTAAAGTCCTCATTCTAGTCCTGCATTTATGGTAATGAACCATGTAGAAAAAATAAGAAGAAAAGCTTGTATATGGTAATAGATTATTGAGTTTTAAACAAGAAAATTATGAAAAAAGGATACAAATTGCCTAACAAAGATATTTTAATTAATAAAATTCAGTTAGCCAATTTCTTTTCTAAATTTGATTTAAAAAGTGATTATTGGCCGAATTGAACAAAAATTTATTCCTTTAACTGCTTTTAGTACTCCGGAAGGACATTATGAGTGGTTGATTTTACTATTTGGCTTAAAACAAGCTCCACTTTTATTCCAAAGAATGATGGATAATATTTTTCGAAAATATGGAGAATATTGTGTGGTATATGTTGATGTCATTTTAGTTGTCTCTAAACTTAGAGAAGAACATCAAAATCATCTCAAAATAATAGGTCAAGAATTCACAGATCATGGATTAGTGCTATTCGAAAAGAAAGTAGAATGGGAAAAGAATTCCATAAAATTTTTGGGATTAGTAATTGATGACAACAAAAAAGTTGTGCTTCAAGATCGTATCTCTAAAAAAGTCACAAAGTTTCTTGAAAAGATAGGAGATGTCAAACAACTTCAACGATTTTTGAGAATAATTAACTATGCTAGAAAGTTTATTCCAAACTTATATGAATTAGTAAACCCATTAAGCAAAAAGCTTAGGAAAGAAAATTGGAGTTGGAATCCAGAAGATACAAAAATGTGTTAATAAAAAGAAGATAATAAAAAACCTTCTTAAATTAAGTCTACCTAATCAAGGAGATAAATTAATCTTAAAAGCAGATGCCTCTTAGAATAATTGAGAATAAATCTAACGAACAGATATGTAGATATTAGAGTGGTAGTTTCAAAGAAGCTAAAACACAATACCACATAAATGAAAAAAAGGATTTCTTACTATAAAAAATAGTATTAAATCTTTTTTATATTTTCTTAGTCTCTGTACATTTTATTATTAAAACAGATAATAAGTGTTTTAAAACTTTTTTGAAAAAAGATTTAAGACATGTAATTCAAAACAGACTACACAGAAGACAACAATGGTTTCATTATTTCAGTTTTGATGTTGAATATATTTCTTCTCAGAAAAATTTCATTGTAGATTCTTTAATCAGGGAATTAAGTTTTATGGTGTAGGAAATCATAACTTCAGATAACAAAGGGAAGAAACTTGTGATAATTTGCTAGAACTGCAACAAACTAGGCTATAAAACTTAAAATTGATGGGTGAAGTATTCAAAAAAAACTCTTCACCTAACCAAGTGTGTACAGTTGAAACCGTGACAGCAAAGAGAAAATATCCAATTTTTAAACCAAAACATTCAAATGGATTCTTAAATCATCAAAGGAGTGAAAGAGCAAGTTAACTTCTACACTTGAAGACATAGATATAGCAGAAATCACTACTATAATCACAAAACAATTTTACAATCTTGGATTAGCACCAGAAAATAGCAAACTTTTCAAATATTTTTGGTTTGCTCTGCGCAACAACAAACGAAAATATGTGCGTAGAATTATCAGTTCTCTTACTGATTATGTTGGGTTTCTATAAAAGGAGTTTAACATCATCTGCAATGATAAAAATAAATAAATAAATGATGGAATAAAGAGAAAAAAAGAATTTATGATTTAAAAGAAATAGAAACATTTTTTTTTCTCCAAAAAAGCTTGCTGAAAAAATTAAACAAATTGCCAAAAAATAAGATGAACTTGGAAAAATATTTCAGATGTCATCCTTAGCAAAATCCTTAAATTGGGATTATAGCTAACAAAGTCTTAAGTTATCAGTAAATAAAATCAATATATACTGGATTGAACTCTGAATTGTTAATTTTGTGGAAATTAATAGAGAATATTTTCAGCTCTTAAATGAATTTTCGACAATAGTTAAATATGCTATTACAGTTATGGAAGCATGCCCAAAACTTATTACGACATAGACCGTGTCTAGTTTGGTTGAAAAAATTGAAACTCAATTTTATCAACTATATCAAATTTGGTATCTTTACCTAGTAACTTGCGAAAATCCTTTCTATGATGGGAGAAAAGAAAAACCATGGAAGGGATATGATCCTATAATCGAAAAATTTAGGCTATTGTTTCTGTGACGGGAAGAGTTGTGGTTATAAGAAAAGACAAAAATTTTATAGAACCCTTTAAGCTAGGAGAAGACAAAGAAAATAAAATACTGAAGATGCTCGGAGAAGACAAAGCAAATGAAATACTGAAGATGCTCAAAGAAGAGATAATTGAAATACCAGACATTTCTACTTTTGGGAACTCTACAAAATCAAGAGAAGAACCCCAATCCACTATGATTCAATGCAAGATATGGACCTTTGCATTTTTGAAAAATAAGCAGAAGTTCACATGACAAATGAAGCCAAAAAAAGACAAGAATCAGAACCTTTCAGACATGTCACATGAACCTTTCTTTCCGCGCTTTGTTCTGAAAACTTTCGTAGTGTTCTAAGGCTCACTTTTAAACTTCAAAATGAAACATTTTCGCAGGAAATTGAGCAAAAAACAGTGCGTAAATAGGAGGAAATGATGAGATTTCTGTCAAAAAATCTAGTTTCATGCAAAACAGTCAGGCCTTGGCCAATGTTTTGGCTGGTCAACCAAGATTTTGGTAAGGCTGGCCAAGGTTTTGGCCTACCAGCCAATAAATTGGGCGGCCGGCTAATTTGCCCAAAAGTAGGGCAATTTCGGCAAGATTCTTGATGAAAGCATCTGGGTTATGCCATTTCAGATCTTTTGATTACTGATTCATGCACGAGATATATCTAGGTCCCTTCCATTATCCCCCCCTTTTGCCTCCGTTGTTAAAAGGGAGTTTGCCCTCTTCCATAAGGTTGATTTTATTTCAACCACCTTTATCACTCCATCAACTTTGTCTCCCATCTCCTTGACTTTGCATTCCATTCATGAGCTTTATGGAGAGACAGAGAGGATCAGAATAGAGAGGAGAAGAATTGAATTGAGAGAGAAAAAGAGAGAGTTAGCTTAGTTTTGAGCAAAAACTTCAAAAACACACTAATATTCCATCTTCCATACACCAAAACCATTCCATAAATTCTGAAATAGCTTAATTCTTGTAGGTTTGATCAAAAAAGAGTGAGTGTTATTGAAATTGAGAAAAACAAGGTTGTATAACTTTTCCTCTACACACATTGTTAAATAGCCCAAAAACACCACTCCAACTTGAATTTCGAATTTTCAACATGGGAATGAGAGCATACTTCCTAAGCTTGAGGGTGATCAAAAGGAAGTTTGAAAATCATATCCTTCATTGGAAGGTAAATTTTGCACACTTTCTATTTGTTTTTTCTACTTTCTTGCATTTTCTTTCTTATATTGTTTTTCTTGCTTCAATTTCATGTTATACACTTGTTGTAAGCTAACTAGAAGTGGTTAGTTGAGCCACTTGCATTCTTTCCTTTTGTTTTTCTGGTGTTTGAACAAAATAGAGTTTTTGGCCTGGCCTTATTGGCCGGCCAACCAGTTTCCTCTTAGACAGAACCTAGCAGCCTCCGGCGATGAGCAAAACAGTCTCCGATGGTCTCAGAGTCCCCCTGAAGTTATTGTTTTATTGTTTTTAGTTTAATTAGAGAAAGTTTGTGAGGATTTAATTTTGTTGTAAATATTTTCCTCCCCCCTATTCGGATTTGTACTATTTCAAAATGATGTAATAATTCCTTGTCTTGCTTATTTCTATCCTGTTCTTTTACTTGCTTTTTTTTATCTGTAAATATGCATCTTATATATGTTTGTCATCATATCCATGCTTTATGCCTTAAGATCCGGCTAAAATTTGCATCTGTGAGTCTAATTTATTATTATGTGAATTTGTGCACTACCTTATGTTTTGAGATGATACACATGTCATATTTTAGAAGCTAGATCTGTAATTACATTTCATGAGTGAATTGCATTAGGATCTTGTATATATAATCATTCATATTTTACTAACTTTGTTTTGTAATTGTTGGCGAGACGTTCGTAAATATGTAAGTTTTTATACTTTAACATTCTACCGTGTGGCTAATTGCTTATTTAATATAACTCTAAGCATGCCAGTGGGTGAAGGTTGTGTTAATTTGGAAAAAAAAAATTGATTTTTATGATTGCACTATTCAAAACATTTTTGAAATAATGAAACACAGTTTATATGTGTGTGTTTCACATAGTAAATTTTAGGAGTTAATAAATAATTAGAATATGAACATATAAAGCTAATAAAATTCATATCATAGTTTAGTAAAGGCTAATCTTTTGATCGGGTGAGTGGGGGTGCTCAATTAATGACCTTTCCCCTTTATACCTAAGGTTTGGAGCCAAGTATCGTTGTTTATGATGAATAGTGGCCTTGGTACGAGTCACGAGTTTCCTAATTCTCCCAAAATAAATATCAGGTGGTGACTCTGAGATCTGATAACGCAGTCTATTTCTGGCAAATATTTTTGTAATAAAATGGATTTTCTAAAAGTTGCCAAATCTAGACTCTTATCTACATTTTACATTGCACTCATGAGACTAGATCCAGGAGATCGAGGGTTTGAACTGTTAACACACGGGGGTAACCCTCGAACAGTGTTATAGTTTCTAGAAACTCTATTTGGGATATTACAAACCTTGACTCGAACTCCATGATATGTTTTTTATTTTCAATTATATGTTCATTGCATTTCATGTGCTGGTGCGCTGAAGTCCTGTGCTCGTCACTTGTTATCGTGGACAGCTATTCGACTTCGGGCAGATAGACGGACATGGGCTCTAATATAGTGAGTGCACAGGATTTTGAATCAGGATCACCTCGTACTGCTTGATCTGCTGGATTGAGTAGATATATCGGTGTCTTGCCGAGATACCGTTTTGACCAAAGACTGACCTAGTGCATATAGTAAGCTTTAACAACTTCCAAATTAGGACAGGATGCTACCTCGTGCTAAGATATATGATGCCACTTGTTTGAATAGTGAAACCCTAGATCATGTCAAAGCTAGGACAGGACAACCTTACCCTTCATAAGGTTGTTTGTTCTCTTTCTTACTATGTGTGATGTATGGGATCTGAGATTCTCAAAATTCTAAGCTGTGGTTCAGGCATTTCATTTGAGGGGTTGAATTCAGTGTTTGAGCATGTTGTATAGTGATAAATTAAGCCAGACTGCTGCCGAAATTCTGATTTAGAGTTTGTTTTGTTTTTGCTAGGTAGTTGTAGCACCATAGCTTCGGAATGGTCTGATATCCCCCAAGTTTTGTGGACTCGCATTGGTAGACTTAATAGAACCGCTGATTTGGTTCAAGGATAGCCAGTGTTAGTTTCTCTGCTGCAAGTTACAAGGAGGAAGGTTAAAACCTCATTGTCAGAACCTCACTAGTTAGAATTTCTAGGATCTGTGATGGATCCGCCTTCAGTGGTGATGAACTAACCACCAGTGGTGGCGGGCCCATCTCTAATAGTCACGGACCCACTTTTAATAGTGACAGACCAACTTCTAGAAGTGATGAGCCCACTTCAGTAGTGATGAACCCACTTTTAGCAGTGATGGATCAACCTCTAACAATAACGGATCAACCTTCGGTAGATATAGTAAACATGATTTTGGCTCTTCAACCAAGCATGGATGCTATCACCAACAGGGTTGCCGCCAACAGAAAGGCTCTCGCCGAATTGCAACGCCCATCTGGGGCATCTATATCTCATCATACGACCCATCTCCACCTATTGAGGGACCTCATGAACCTAATCTGCAAGAAGATCTTAGGTTTCCTACACAACCAATGAGAGGACTTTTCTCCATGGATATTAATGAAGTTGACCTGACTATGCTAAGAATATCTAAATTGGAAAAAGTGTTAGGAAAATTATAAGGGATCAACTCTGTTCTGGACATCAACGATGGGCTTATAGAAACAATTGTGAGGTTGCTTGAGTGGTTCAAAATGTTACACATGGATAGATTCGATGGGACTGGTGATCCTATGGTTCATATTCACCTCTTCCCAGACATTCTGAAGCTTATGGGCCTATTTTGGGCTCAAAAGATTTCCTTGTTCGAAAGAACCATGTCAAGAGTGGCTGCCATCTGGTATGCCAAACTAGAGGACTCAGTAAAATAGAGTTGGGAGAAGTTAGCCAAGGCTTTCGTCACCCAATATTCTTACAATACCCAGATTGAGGTAACCAACTAGGAACTGAAGGCAACCCGACAAGAGCCCAACAAGAGTTTCATGGAATTTCTCACTAGGTGGAAGACAAAGGTAGCCATGATGACAAGCTGACCTTTGGAAAAAGATCAAGCCTGCATGGTTGTCAAGAATCTGTATGGAGGATTACTATAGAAAATGATAGTTCTCTCACTCTTCAACTTCAAGGACCTCCATGAGATTGGGGTTCAAATTGAGCATGCTATCAAACAAGGGATCATTACAGAAGGAAATGAGCCAATGAGAATGATGTTCAATCACAGTTCCAATGCTACTCCCAGTAGTAGCACACTGCCAATGTCATACCCTCATAAATCAACACTGTCACCATCTTTACCAAAATGGCTAATCCTTTTGCTGATATCGACCCATAACCGACCACTTCAACCCGACCACGAACTTGATGGTTTCACCCTCTCTATATGTCTCTAGCTCGTGCCATGGAAATTCTAGTGAAAAAGGGGCACCTCGAGCTCCTTGATCCCCAACCCCTTCCTAATTAACTTCTATGAAGCTATAATCCCACCAAGTATTGTGCCTTCCACCAACAGCATGTTCATGATTTTGACCGTTGTTTTCAACTTCATTATGGGATTCAAGATCTTATTGACAATAAGATCATAGCTCCACCCCAAAAAGCCAAGACCACCTCTAACCCATTGCCACCCCATGACCAAGTCCCATTGTCTTTCCATCTCAACCTTATTCATACACTACCACCCACCTTCAACCCCGACGTATACATCACACCTTCCTATCTGCCCAAGCCCGAGCTGCTTATTCCAGAGGGCACTGATTTATTCATGATATATGCACCTCAATCCCAACCAAAATCCCAAAACTCTATGGTGATAGATGATCTGGAGCCAAGGCAGGATATTGGTAGATATCCTCCTTCCATTTTATGGTCTTTTTGAACCATGGATTAATCAAGAAAAAAAGAAGCACTAGAGAAGTTCTGGATCTAACACTGGTTGAATCTAAGATAGATCTTGAAACTAGTGTGGGACCAGTTAATTCGAGGGATATTGTGACTATTTCTGTGATCGGGAATGGACCACCTACTGATTGCATATATTTCATTCCAAACGTGATGGATAGCATGCACTGATATTAGCAATTTGGGAATGCTTTTATTCTATATTATGAATTGGGTGTTGAGTTTGAACTTGATTCCGCCAAGCCTGTGGAGCTGGAATCAAGATTGAGGCCCTGTTTGGAAACTTACCTTTTTAGCCAAAAAGTCAAAAAGTTACTAAATTAGCCAAAAAGCCAACAATCCATACCAAAAAGTCAAAAATTCTCTTTTCTCTCTACTTTTTGCACATCTTTTCGTAATTAACTAAAAAGTCATCCCAAACATACAAGTTTTTTTTAGCTACCTTTTTAGCCAAATAGCCAAAAAGTTACTAAATTAGCCTATTCCCAAACGAGGCCTGAGTTTGTTTTGTGAATCAGAGTCTGGTGTTTTTGGCGGTGACAACTCGTAAACCATTGTCCTGTTTGTGTCTATCCTTTCACTTTCTTCTGAGTCTGTTTTAATCATTGTGCTAGAAGTTTTGAATGAAAATGCAATAACTTTCGTCTACTTCTCTGTGCCTGTAACTCATTGCATTGACCATTTTTTTTTTTTTTTTTCTAAAACTTTGATAAAAACGAAGATGAAGGAATTCCTCAAGATTTGTAAAATTTGATCAACGAAGAGGAAGAGAGGTGTGTTAAGCCTTGGTGGAGGAGATCATTTCTGTTAATGTGGGTATTGAGAAGGATCCTTGCTTGGCCCAGATTAGTTGTACACTGTCTTCATAGGAGTACGAGCGACTAGTCGCTTTATTAAAAGATTTCAAAAAATATTTTTGTGTGGTCCTACGAAGACATACTTGGAATTAATCTTGAGATTATACAGCATAAGATCACTCTCAACCTTGAGATCCAACCCTCTAAGCTTTCAAACCTTGTTTTAGAATGTTCAAGAATCAACTAGAGTGTGAGGCTTGCATAGCCAGATTGGAAACAACCATTGAACTAGGCTAAAAAAGGTCGGATGTAATTGAAGATTCAAAATTGTATCATTTCTCAAGACAATAGAGGCTGACAAGAAAGTCAAATCCTAGAATTAGAGAAAAGAAGATTTATCCATGACACTAGGGGCAAAATTCAGACCCAATTGAACGGGTCCTTACATCGTCAAGTGTATCTATTCAAGTGTAGCAGTCATTCTCACAGATTTAGATGGCCTAGAGTTCTCGCAACCAATCAATATGGACAAGCTAAAAAGTACTATACTTGAGAGGCTCACTGGGCTGAAAACTCAAAAAGGCGACCTAGGAAAAAGTTAGAGCAGAAAAACAAAAAAATAAAAACAAAAATTAAAAAATAGAAAAAATGAAAAATGAAAAAAAAAGAAAATGAAAAAATGAAAAAAAAAAAAGTTCGCAATGTTAAAAACCCGAAAAGGGCAATTTTGGCAAAAATTAGAGCACAAAAAGAGAGTGTTAATACCCGAGTGAGCCATACCTGTGAACTACATAAGGCTTGATTCCTATCTTTGGGATATGTAGGAAGCTTTATCTTGAAGTTCTGCACTAACCATTTTTTAACTCACTCGTCCCGTCCACGTTTGACTAGTATTTTCCTTTTACTTGACTCAACTATCTTGTCCATGTTCAATTGGCTCATCTCTGTTCAATTCGATTGTTCTATCTCTTCTTTACGATAGATTCAGCTGCAAGACAAATCAAATCAGGATTTGAGATTATGCATCTCAAAGGGTTGATTCCATGTTGGTTAGGTAGTAGCCATTTGCGAAAACAAAATTTGAGGATTTTTTAATAAAGTCAACTAATTTTCTTGAAAATTATTTTATTTTTCTAAAACCAGACCATTTCTTGGACCCCAAAAAAAATAAAAAATCAGTACTCACAGCTTGACTTACATGATTTCAAAACAGAGAGTGAAACAAGCATGTTAATCTACTCTCATGTTAGTCAAAATCATTTTAGCAGAAAACCAAAAAAAAAAAAAACGGTCAAAGCGATGAACTAGGGGCACAGTCGAGTCAGGTTTTCTATTTTTTTCTGTATTCTCGAAAGTCTCCATTGCCAATTCACTTGACGGAAAGTGCATAATAGTTGTTTTCAGCACTGTATCGTGCCCACAAAATTCTAAATCGCACCCGGCATCGTTGCGCCCACAGTGTTTCTAATTACGCCTACATTGAAGTTTTGTGTCTTTCATTCCGAAAAGTGTCAATAAGTTTTTTTTTGTATTGTTTTTGTTTTGTTTGAGTCTTTTTTTTATTATTATTTTTGGCCATTTGTTTAGCCAACCGACCAATTTTCTAGCCAGTTCATCAATTCGTTTAGCCAGGCTGTTCATAAATCAACTGACCCTTTAGTCTTTCAATTGGTTGGACAACAAATCAGCCGGCCAGTGAATCAATTATCCGGCGGGCCAATTTTTGAATCTAGAATGAAAACTACAAAAGTTGCATTGGCTCAATGGTTTGTCCTTTCAAGTTGTGTTTTGAGTCTCTTTCATTCCAAAAAGCGCAAATAGGTGTGTTTGGATTGTATTTTGCTTTGTTTTTCTTTTAGTGAGTCATTCTTCGATTTTTGGTCAGTTAAGGGCTCGGTGTCCAATTCAAAGTTTGTTACAATTCAATCATTCTCATATTCAAATTTGAAATAAAATGTTTTTCATTGCTCAAAGTTTTGTGCCATTCTCGCCATAGTGTGTAAAAAAGCAGAAACTCATTTTATTTAAAATTCAGGGTGAAGCCCCGATCAACATTACAAAGGAAAAAAGAAAAGAGGAGAAATTTCAAAAACAAGAATTCTAAAGCATTGGTGCTCCTTTCTAAGAAAAAACAGAAAAGAGAAAAAAAGATAAAAAAAGAATAGAGAAAAGAAAAACAAAAGAAAGAAAAAAATATGAAAATACAAAAAAAAATGAGGGAAAGGGACTTTTTCTCGATTTTTCAGCAAGAGCCCGGCGGCAAAAGCTAAAAATCAACTTCATTTCCAAACAACTTCATCTCTCGACTCTACTGTCAGTTGCCTCACTTCATCATTACTCTCGGGAAGCCCTTGAAGACTTTGCCCCAGCATTGGCAGAGCTCCCGAAAGAAATTACTCCCTGCTGGCCATCAAATGAGAAGCTTGGAGGAATCCCGAATCGGGCTGCATAGGTTGCTTGTCGTTTCAACTATTTGTTCTACTTTTTCAGTGTGCTAATCTCTGCTCGAGCATCCTTGTACATACTTTGGAGCAGAGAGAGTTAGGTGATTAATCAGTGTATTTCACTTGTTCTATTCTGCAGTCGGTGGAACAAATTGGAGACCATGGTCATCGTCTTTACACATGACTTCAATGTGAAATGGTTGGCATCAATATTAGATTGTGCTGCCATTGTTTACTCGATTGATAGTGCAGGAAAGTTGAGAATATGGGCAGGGGCAGAGGCACAGGCACTTTGCCAAGGCTCAAAGGAGTTGGCCTTACATTTTCAATCAGGGGAGCTTTAAGGTTAAGGAAATGAGGGAGAGGACGGCAAGAAGAGGCCATATCAGATGAGAGTAATGCCTCAAAAGAGAGAATGTTGCAAAGTAATGGAAGGGGGTGTTTTGTAGCTCTCTACTTTGTCTCTTGTAGGCCTCATTTAAGAAGAAGAACGAAGGAGAAGAAGAAGCCAAAGAAGAGCGGATTGAAGAGGCAATCTTTGACAAATGAGGGCCCGTCTAGCTGCTGTCGGTAAGGCGCACCGTGATTGTTGAAATTGCGCACCAGGCAAGGCACTCGACAAAGATGAACGGGGTAGCAAGGGAGACAAAAGTAGGAGAGAGAGAGAGAGAGAGAGAGAGAGAGAGAGGTCTGTATATGTATTTGTGTATATTATGTATATATTTTGTCTATATATGTATGTGTCCATATATATGTATATATGTATGTATACCGTATCTGTATATTTGTATCTGTATATTTGTGTCCATATATGTATCTGTGTATATATATACACGACATATGTATATGTATACATATATTGGTGTGTATTCATATGTATACCATATACATACCCATATATATGTTTATGTATATATATATGTATACCATATATGTATATATTTCGTATATAATATGCATGTATCTGTATATATGTATGTATTCGTATATATATATGATTTGCATATATATATTTTGTTTGTGTGTATGTATGTAGTACATATTTGTATATTATTTGTATACGTATATGTATATATGGTATGTATATAAATTGTTAAAAGAATTCAAAAAGAAATTGTCAAAAAAAAAAAATCAAAAAGAAGTTTTCAAAGAAAAAAAAAATTTCAAAATCAAAAACACAAATTAAAAAAAAAAAAAAAAGAAATTTTTGAAAGGGAAAAAAAAGGAAAAGAAAAAAGAGAAAATTTGAAAAAAAAAAAAAATCATTTTATTTGTTATGCATCTATCCATCATTGCATATTGTTTGTCTTACATTGCCAATTTGTGTTTTGTTTTTGCATTCACTGTCACACTTGAACTGTCTATGGTTGCAATCCATTCACACCAACAAACATTTTTCATCAGTTCATACTAACCCCCTCTTTTGGGTTGTAGAATAAAACCACTTGATTTGTACTGGCCTTTTTTTGGAATGATGAAACTATCCTTTTCTCGGGTTGGCAGTCCAAACCACGTTCGGTTAATACCTCCATTTTCTTGGATTGTTAGTTAAGACTATCCATCAGTTAATACCTCCCCTGTTTTGGGTTGTAGGTTAAAACTACTCATCAGTTACATTCTCTCCTCCCATATAAGTGTGTTTGGATTCTACCCTTTGTTTGCTTCATTTGCATGAGGCTTGCCTCACCACCTATCATATATTACATATTGCATTGTATAGATCATGCATTTTCAAAAAATAAGAAAGGAAAAAAAGAATTCAATTTTCAATTGCATTAGCATATCATTTGCATAGTTACACTGTTGCATCACTTGGCTATAATTCATTCACATCAATATTTGATTACAACATTTTTCATCAGTTAATGTTGGCCCCTTTTTGGGTTGTAGGTTCAAACCACTTGATTTGTACTAGCCTTTTATCGGGATGACAAAACCATCCCTTTCTCGGGATGGCAGTCCAAACCACCATCGATTAATATCTCCCTTTTCTTGGGTTGTTAGTTGAAAGCTATCCATCAGTTAATACCTCCCATGTTTTGGGTTTTAGGTTCAACCTATTCATTAGTTACATTTTCTTCTCTTATGTGAGTGTGTTTGGATTGTATTCCATGTTATGCTTCATATCATTTGCACAAGGTTTGCTTCACCATGTATTACCTGTTGCATTGAATTGTAGTTCAAAAACATCTAGCCTCATGAAATGTGTAAGTCCAGTTATCAAATTGTATTTCAATTGCATCTCCTTTGCATTATGTCCCTAAACTACGTTGGTTTGATTCCTTGCAGAGGAATACGTAGACAACTTCTGAGTTCAGCCAACTTGCATTGCATCTTGTTTGTTTGCCTAAGTTTTATGGCCTTGTCAAATGAGTCATCTTTGGGCTTTGACATTCACTCACATCAAGAAATTATTTCGAGTTCTGTCAAAGAGGGGCAACTGTAGACACCCCATTTTTGACTGACCCTAAGACTTGGGTACTTTCTTTTGATTACTCGATGATGAAAACTAGAATGTGTTTCTTGCATAATTCTCAGTAAGAACGATGGAATTTGTGCTTTATTTCAAACCTAAGCCTGTTTTGGCCAAATGCTTGAATTCCATTCAAAACTCTCTTTCAAAACTTTATTTCCATGCTTTCTTTCGAATATTTTTGTAGTATTTTGAGGCTCGCTTTTAAACTTCAAAATGAAACATTTTCTTAAGAAATTGAGAAAGAAGTGTGAAAACAGGACGAGAATTCTGTCAAAAAATCCTGTTTCATGCAAAATAGTCAGCCCTTCGCTAATGTTTTGGCTGGCCGACCAACCAAGTAATTGGCCGGTAGCCAAGATTTTGGCTAAGGTTTTGGCTAGCCAGCCAATAAATTCGCTAGCTGGCTAATTTGCCCAAAAGTAGGGTAGTTTCGGTATAATTCTTGATGAAAGCGTATGAGTCATGCCATTTCAGATCTTTTGATTCAAGATTCATGCATGAGATGTATTTAGGGCCCCTCTATTATCCTCCATTTGCCTCCATTGTCAAAAAAGGAGTTTGTCCTCTTCCAAAAGGTTGATTGCATCTCAACCACCCATATCACCCCATCAACCTTGTCTCTCACCTTGTCTCTCACCTCCTTGACTTTTCATTCCATTCATGATCTATATGGAGAGATAGAGAGGATCAAAATAGAGCAAAAGAGAATTGAATTGAGAGAGTTAGAGAGAAAAAGATAAAAAGCTTAGTTTTGAGCAAAAACTTCAAAAACACACTGACATTCAAAAACGCACTGACATTCCATTTTCCATACACCAAAACCATTCCATAAATTCTAAAATAGCCTAATTCTAGTAGCTTTGATCAAAAGAGAGTGAGTGTTATTGAAATTGCGAAAACAGAGTTGTATAACTCTTCCCCCACACACACTGTTAAATAGCCCAAAAACACCACTCCAACTTGAATTTCAAAATTTCAACCTAAGAATTGAGAACATACTTCCTAAGCTTGAGGGTGGTCAAAAGGAAGTTTGAAAATCAAATCCTTTATTGGAAAGTTAATTTTGCACACTTTCTATTTTCTTCTACTTTCTTGCATTTTCTTTCTTGTATTGTTTTTCTTGCTTCAATTTTATGTTGTAAACTTGTTGTAAGCCAACTAGAAGTGGTTAGTTGAGCCACTTGCATCTTTGTTGTCTGTTTTTCTAGTGTTTGAACAAAATAGAGTTTTCGGCCTGACCTTATTGGCAGGTTGGGCAATTTATTGGTTGGCCAACCAATTAATTGGCTAGCCAGCCACTTTTTTGGCCGGCAGGCCAACTTTTTGGATGGACAATTCATCTTTTGGCTGGCCAGCCAGTTTTCTCCTAGACAAAACCCAACAACCTCCAATGATGAGCATAACGGTCTCTGATGGTCTCCAAGGCCCCCTGAAGTTACTGTTTTATTGTTTTTACTTTAATTAGATAGAGTTTGTGAGGATTTAATTTTGTTGTAATTATTTTCTTCCCCCCTCTATTCGAATTTGTAATATTTCAAAACGATGTAATAATTTCCCACCTTGTTTCTTTCTATCCCGTTCGTTTACTCGCTTTCCCTATCTGTGAATATGCATCTTATATATGTTTGTTATCATATCCATGCTTTGCATTCATGCTTTATGCCTTAAGATCCGACTAAAATTTACATCTGTGAGTTTAATTGATTATTATGTGATTTTGTGCTCTACCTCATGTTTTGAGATAATACACATGTCATATTTTAAAAGCCAAATCTATAGTTGCATTTCTTGAGTGAATTACATTAGGATCTTGTATATAAGATCATGCATATTTCACTAACTTTGTTTTGTAATTGTTGGTGGGACGTTGGTAAATATGTAAGTTTTTATGTTTTAGTATCCCACCTGTATGTATTTGTCTATTATGTTTAGGATCCTACCATGTGGCTAATTACTTATTTGATATAATTCTATGCATGCCAGTGGGTAAAGGTTATGTTATTTAATTTGGAATAAAACTGATTTTTATAATTGCACTAGTCAAAACATTTTCGAAATAATGAAATGAAATTGTTCTAAATTGGATGACACAGTTTATATGTGTTTGTTTCACATAGTAAATTTTAAGATTTAATAAATAATTGGAATATCTATATAATAAAGCAGAACGGATTTTGAATTTATCCTAGAGACATTTGTCCTACTAGGACATTTTAAGGGTCATGATTCATTTGTATATTCACATGAATGGCTCAGATAACTCCCTTAAATTTATATCAATCCTAAATATATATCTTCCCACCCAAACATTAAACCTCCTTTTTACCCACGTCTCCCCTCTATTCTGTCTTTATCTCTCCCTTCTCGCCTGCCCACTTGCCCACGTCTCCCCTCCCTTCTATCTTTATCCCTATCCCTTCTCTGTTCTCACCCACCCCATTCCCTCTTTATCTCTCTCTCCCTCCCTCCCTCCCATTCTTCTTCCTCTATACCCAGTGTGAAATTACTCAGCTGGGACTCACTGCTGAGCTTGGCCTCTCTCTGAAAATCATCCTTATCCCTACATTCATAACAGCCCTTCATCGTTTTCTCTCTCTAATGTCTCTCTCATGGCGTCGACTATCCGCTAACATTCCCTTCTCCTTCCCCTCGCTCCGATCCAAACCCCCACAAATTCGCCTTCTAAAACCCTAAAATCTCCTCTCGATTGAGACGATCATCTTTGCACTCCTACTCTCTCTCATCAAATTTTGAGATATACATAAGACGTCACTGTAACGATATCGTTATCTCATTCCGTCCCTTTCACACTTCTCTTGATTCACCTATTGCGTTAATGCTTCTCACTTTTCTCTCTCTCAACCCCTATCTTTTTTATATTCTGGGAAAATTTTCTGCGAAAACCCTCTTGGATTTGACTCATAATTTTACAATTTTGGGGTTTTGATTTGAGAACCCATTTGGCTCTTTAATTCATAAGGGGCAATAATTTGAAGAAACTTGGAGGTCAAACCTTTAAGATCAAGAGGTTAGTTTCTGTTTCTTTGATTTTCTTTTTCTCATATGTAGGATCTTTGTATGTTTGATTTGTTGAGTGGTCAGTTCTTGAGCCGAATGCAGTTTCAACTTTGCTGATTTTGAAGTCGGTAATTCTCATCCCTCTTTGATTTTCCTTGGAATTTCTTGACAATCCACTAATTTAGGGCAAAAGCCCTTTTGGAATTTGCTGATTTTGAAGTGGGAATTCTCATTCCTCCTTGATTTTCCTTGGTATTTGTTAACAACCCACTAATTTAGGTCAAAACCTCATTTGGGATGTCGTTTATATCTATTGATTTGAGAGAGGAGGGGGGGAATTGTTGTATCAAATTCAGTTCTTTCTTCCAAGGAATACTTAATTTGATTTCTTTATTGCAAACCCATAATATTTCTGTCTCTATTCCCCTCTTTCAATTGATCTACTGTTAATTTATGAGTTATGAGTTCTGATCTATTTTTATTTTGTCTCTATGGTTTAAAACTTCTTAGTTGAATGTTTATATAAAACTATTCCTTTAACATAAACAGAGTGATACATAGAGTGATTGATCTTCAGAATTATTTTGTGCAAGGTAATATTTCTGTCTCTATTCCCCTCTTTCAATTGATCTACTGTTAATTTATGAGTTCTGATCTATTTTTATTTCTCCATCGGATAATGTTGCGATCATAGTTTTGTTATTGCTTTCAATTGATTTCTTTTCAAATTTTTTAGGCAACTCCAGTAGTTGGATACAAAAGTACTAAACAATTAGGATCGAATTGATGTCATCCTATCTATAAATAATTTTATCACAATTGTCTTTATCACTTGATATAGCATATTTGTAGTAATTTATACAATAGCAAACATCATAAAAGAAATATCTTCATGAAAAATTTTCACCCTTAATAATCTTCAAATAAGGTTGTGTATCATTTTAGACTTTTTTTTTTGGCTAAAAACACGTGTTTCATTGTGGCAGATTCACTGATTTCCCAGATGCTACCTGTAGAACTTATTTATTTCTCTCTTTTGATCATTTTTTAAGGTTTATGGGGAATATGTGAGTGGTTCTGTAAATGATGAACAGATGAAGAATGTAGTTCGTAATTCATGCCCTGGAGCAGGGTCTTGTGGTGGGATGTACACGGCGAATACCATGGCTTCCGCTATTGAGGCAATGGGAATGTCTCTCCATTATAGGTAGAGCAATGTTATTGCATTATTCACTTAGATTGCAATTATTGCACATCTTTCTTGGCTAATTGTTTTCTTTACTCTCTTTGGTTCCAAAAAGCTCTTCAACACCTGTTGAAGATCCATTGAAGTTGGATGAGTGTCGTTTAGCTGGAAAATATATTCCAGATTTGATAAAAATGGACTTAAAATTGCGAGACAATTATTACTCCTAAATCACTACGTAATGCAATGGTCATTGTCATGGCCTTGGGTGGATTTAACGTGTGCGGTACATTTAATTGCTATTGCAAGGTGAGGAATCCTTGGTAATGAACTTCTCTTATACATCAATAAGTATATCTCATGGAATTGCTAATGAAAACACTACATGTTTTGTTTTTTTTTTTTTTTGGGCATTTTTTTACTGTACTTGTTTAATTACTTGGGGTGTCGCATATTGTTTTATTGCCTATTATAGCCTTAAACATGAAGTGCTTATTATCATATTCTCTTGGCGGCTGATAAACCCATGTTGATATAGATTGGAGGAACACCTGCAATCATTCGCTATCTCTTGGAGCTTGGGTTTTTAGACGGGGATTGTATGACTGGTATAAATATTCGTCGTGGAAGATGGAAGAGAGAGAACGAGTGGGGAATTGATGAACAAGGTGTGGGTTCTGTGTTTCTAATCATTAAATTGATTTATTTATTTATTTTTTTTTGATGTTTGTATTCTGTTTGTTTTTTTTATTTATATAGATTTTTTAAATTTTTTATTTATTTTTAATGTAGCTTATGGATTTGGATTTAATTTTTTTAAAAGTTTTAGGTTTGAAATAATGGTTGATCTTTATAAAATAGGTTTTGATTTTAGAAATATATTTTTATTTTCAATTTGATTTATGAAATGGATTTAATTTCTTAATGAAAAATGAGTGTTGATTTTTTATGATTTTGGACAGTTTTTGAAATGGATGTTGATTTTTTTTTTGATTTAACAAAATCAAATCACAAATTTAAGATAAAATAGAGTGAAAAAAAATACAGAGAGGAAGATCGAACAAAGGAAATAAAGGGTTTGTTATTTGAGCTTTGAGAGGAGATGTAGTGTTTGTTAAGAGATGAGAGGATGAGAGGAGGAAATGAGAAAGAGAGACGTTACAGAGAGAGAGAGAGAGAGAGAGAGAGAGAGAGAGAGAGAGAGAGAGAGAGAGAGAGAATGAGTATTTTAAATACGATACTTTTTTAGATGGTGAAATTTTATAAAAAGTTTAATAAAAAGTTTAAATACAAATTAATATTTTAATTTAAACTTTTATTAATGAATTTGAGAAATTATATTTTAACTTAAACAAACCGTCATTGTACGATATCTTAAATTGATTTATTATAATTGATTTCTATAAAAGTGAAGTTATTATCATTTTGAATTAATTTTTTTGTAAAGGATGTGATACCAATATTAATAATTTATGTTAATTATTTTTTTTAAAATATGTGTACCAATATTATTTATACCGTGCCTTCAGGCACGGGCATATGCTAGTAAACATATAAAACTAATAAAATTCATATCATAGTAAAGACCGATTTTTTGATTAGGTGAGCGGAGGTGCTCAATTAATAACCTTTACCCTTCATACCTAATGTTCTGAGCCAAGCACCTTTGGTTACGACGAATAGTGGCCTTCGCATGAGTCACAAATTTCCTAATTCTTCCAAAATAAATATTAGGTGGCGACTCTGAGATCTTATGACGCAATCCATTTCTGACAAATATTTTTACAATAAAATGAATTTTTTAAAAATTGTCAAACCTGGACTATCATTTACGTTTCACATACACTTGTAAGACTAGATTCAAGAAACCGAGAGTCTGAATTGTTAACGCGCACGGGTAACCCCGAATGGTGTTATCCACACCAACCAAACATAAAAATAAAATAAATTATTATTCTCTATCTTTCTCTCTTTCTCGCCATATTTTTCTCTCTATTTGGAAAATGTAAATTAAAAACAAAAAGGACAATGCCTTTCTTTATTCCAATTAATGGACTGGAGATTCTAATTGCATGATTTTAAGCCACGTAGATAATTTAAATTATTCAACTTATAATGTTTATTGAAAAAATCTGATTGAAATATTTGTAGTCAAATGATTGGGAATATTAAAAAAAATTGAATAGTAACTATGAATTTAAAATTAAACTGTCTATTTTTTAAAAATAAATATGATCAAATAAGTGGTTATCGATATATGAACAATTTAATTTTTTTACATAATATTCTACCTAACAAATTTTACAAAATAAATAGTTTTGATCACTAGAATAGACATGAAGTGGACCTATAGTTCCCTTAACTAGACCCTCCAGTCCAATTGTTAGACTAAAGGAAATCCTCTTCAAAAAAAGAATATTTGTTGAGAGTGATTAACTAAAATAAAATTGTTTATCTATTATTAAATGAGTCTAACTGAATATATGTTATTAATATTTGCTCATCTTAATTTTTGGTATGAATATTTTATCTAACTAGTTAAAAAATAAATAATTTAAATTATCAATATTAGTCTAAAAAAAAAGCTTAATAAGCCAAACTATTTAAAAAGTAAACAATATGATGAGTCTCAAAACGGCCTACTAAGTTAAATTGTTCTCTCAAATTATTAAATTTCAATGATTAAAATTATTGCAAAAATAGATAAGAAAAATAACACTTTTTTTAAAAAAAATATTTATTATACTTTAACTAGTGAACATGCAATTGAAAGAGAAAGGGAAAAAGAGAAAAAGTATCCATGTATTGTTGCTTTTGCTGGCTCTCATAATTATTGTAGTCTTTCAAATCTTTTGATGCACTGTGATTATATCATATTTCCTTAGGCAAGCAACTTACAAAAACTCAATCACCAATCTTTCCCAATGCATGCCATATAAATAAACAAATAAACACTTTCTCAATGCTTCTTGTTTGTTAAATGGAAAATTTTTGAGAAAATAAATAAATAAATAAATGATATAGGTGTGAATTTTTAATTTGTTATACATTCAATGATTAAGGACCCAATTTTCTTGCCATATTATTGTGAGTGAATTTATGAGTCAAACCCAAATATGTGAGTTTTTAGCATTACTTTTGTTAAATGTGATATACCTCATTGTATGAAAATAGAAAATGAAATGTTAACTAAAATAAAAATATATATTATGGATAAATTACAAATACACTTCTTGAGATTTATTTAAAATATAGATTGTTCCCTATAATTTAAAGAATTACAAATACCCCCTTGTCAAACTTTTTTGTTTAACAGAATTAGCAAAAAAAATAAATTCCTAATTGCTTTCTTGTGTAATTATAAAATTAGTTGAATTATTAATTAAAATAAATTTATGACATTATTTAAAAAAACTATTAATTGACTTGATGATTGATTAATAAAATAAGTAATTTCTTATGAAGTTGGAAAGTTTAATAGACGGGATATAATTTCTAGAATCATATTTGACATTTTCATATTTTAAGTAAATTTCAGGATGTGTATTTATAATTTACCCAAATATTATTGTTCAAAGTATTTGCTGAAAAAATATTGGGAAAAAGAAAAAAATATTTGTTGAAAGTAGCTGACTACTATAAAGGTATTAGTAGGATATATTGCAAGAAAATAATTAGCTGCATGGAGAAGATACTTACAGTTATTTATCAAACTCATGTCATTTTTAACAAAATTTTCAAATACGAATTATTTTGGACTTATTTTTTAAATTCATATTGTTATTTCAAGTCATGAATTCAATATATATATGTGAGTTTTTTTGGGGGGGGGGGGGGGAATTCAAAAGAGCTCACATTTAAAAATTTGTTAAAAATAATATAAGTGATAAACCCTTCCCCCAACCCAACACTTTTTATTATACTTCTATTAGTTAAAATGATTAACAAAAAGATATTAGATATTCTCGTAATAATATGTGACATTATTTAAGTGATATTATCCGATAATAAGAAATTATAACACATATTAAGGAAGTTATTATTTGTTTCTCAACTATCTAATGAAGGTGTATTTCTCATTTGTAAAATTTTCTATTATATGATTGATTTTTGAAATAGCACATAAAAATATCATCTAATTATAACAAATGACCTTTTTATTAATAAACCATCAAGTTAATTAACAATTTTTAATGATATCAGAAAGTTAATTCAATTATTAATTCAGGTAATTTTATCATTGTATAAGAGAACAATTATGAATTGTCAATTTTTAGGTAATTTTATTAAATAAAAATCTTGACAATGAGGTATTTATAATTTTTCAAACTATATAAAATAATTTATATTTTAAACAAATCTCAATAGCTACATTTGTAATTTATCCAAAACTCAATCATGGCCATTTCACGTTGCTTAGCTTGATGATATATATGATTATCTCATTATATGTAAACACAAAATGAACAACTCTTCTGGTTTGGGAAGACAGTGTTTTAGTTAAAAAGTTAATTTATAAAGAAAAATTAAAAAATTATTAAAAAAATAAAGAAAAGTCTGGTAACCAAGACTTGCTCACTTAAAATTTTTTAACTGAATGATTGTGTGGTAGAAATTAATTTATGTAATATAAAATTTATATAAAATGTGCTGGACATTAAATTTTAAATAATTTCTGAAATAATAAGATTATGTTTGTAGTCTTCCTCTTAAAAAAAATCAATTCCCAGGGCAATTAAAACATGTCAAAGTCACATGATATGACACCAAATGTTGACATTGCCTTTGTAGATCCACAATTGAAGTATTTGCAACCTTTTTTTGGAGCTTCACAAGGCTAGCTGTAAAATGTACGAAAAACAAAAAGAGTTGGAGTTGGACCATAAGCTAGGGTTGAGCATATTCTATATAAAAGATAACCTAGGATGCTATGCAGGACCCATATATGTATTGTCACTATGGAGAATTGATATCACAAAAAAAAAAAAAAAAAAAAAAAAACAATGATACATCCCTTAATTTTAAATTTTTAATTAAATTTAATGATATAAAAATTTTAAAAAAAAATCAAAATATCACATCATAATGGAACCTATTCTCATTAGAGCTCATAGAGCTCTAAAATATTTTTTCCACAAAAAAATTGAGAACACTAGAAAGATATCTTTACATATATTAAGGGTTGTTTGTTTGAGGAATGATTTTTAGTTAAAATATGAGGTAAAAAATTAAAGTATTTCAGAATAATTTTTTGATTTTCTTTTCTTTCTTTTTTTTTTTTTGTTGAAAAAATAGTAATAAAATAAAGAGAATAAGAAGAAATCTTTGACTTTTTTATTTTTTTTTGTTTTGAAAATTGGTTATTTTAGTTAACTTTTTAATGTTTTACAATATATATATATGCAAAAAGGTAGAAATAATAGTTAAATTTTTAATAGTTTTTTTTGACTATTTTAGATTGTTATCAAAACAAAGTACGATTTTTAAACTTTTTAGCTAAAATATTATTATCCCAACCAGACCCTAAGTGTTGAGTCAATCTTGTTAGCCAATCTTTACTATATTCGAAGAATAGATTAAGAAAGAAGAAATTTTGTTCGAATACGAAACACCGAAATAGAATGTATAAAAAAAAATTATAGAAAAATAGAATCCGTTCTATTACAAAAACAAAACAAAATCTGGAAAGGGAAAAAAAATGAAACCAGGAAAAATAAACTAAAATACTTAGCTTGTTTGATTTTGATTTTTAGAAAACATTTTTCAGAAAAATCTACTTTTTTATTTTTCTTTTTTTTCGATGAATTTTTTAAAATATTTTAAGCAAATTTTTAATTTTTAGACACACCTAACATAAATACACTTAAAAAATATAATATTTGTGAAAAAAGTCTGTAAAAAATTCACTAAATATCAAAAATACAAACAAAAAAAAAATTAAAAATTCAGTATATTTTTCATATTTTTGTGTATTTATTAATATTTTAAAATATTTTTTCACAAATATTTTACTATTTAGATACATCTAAGTAAGATGCATCTAAAAGGTTAAAAAAAAATGCTTAAAACTTTAAAAATATTCACTAAAAGAAAACACGAAAAATAAAAAATTCAATTTTCAAAAAACTGAAACCAAACACACTGTATAATATTATTTTTCCAAAAAATTTGATCAAGTCTAACATTTGACACTGTTTCGTTAAGACATATTGTCCTCTCCAAAGTCTATCTTCCAAGATAAACTGATCAACAACAATTAGTAGCAACACTACACACTAATTGTTGAATGAACACACTCAGTGTATATACTCTCTCTTACCAAATAAATGCAAAAAATATGCAGACAAAAAAAAAGGATGGGAATTGAGTGGAATGAACAAATGGAGGATTGCCTATTTATAAAAGAATTTGTGGCTATTTGGGACAAAATTGAACAGGTATGGAACCTGTTCGAGTTGGAGGGAAAAGTTGGAAAGGTGCATTGAACCAAACTGCAAACGTTTAGAAAAGTTGGGGTCATTTTGGAATTTAATTTGAATTTCAAATAGAAATTTATATTCCAAACGGTAAGAATTTAATTTAGAAAAATAAAATTTAAATATTTTTTGCCCAAAAAGATAAGCACGGGGCTAGACCACACAAGCCCAACCCAACATCACACCTTCACCCAAGCCCAGGCCCATGCCCAGTCCAGTCCGGACGGGCAACGACGCGTGCATGTGGTGGTTTTTGGGTCCAATGGGTCAAGACCCATTTTACCCATAACCTCTCCCTCCACAAATCTTGGATGCCTCTTGGGGCCTTCTCCAAGATACAAGCTCAAGGTTTATAAGCCCTGTGACACCCAAAATATCTTTTTTTGAAACATCATAGGAAATTAAATAACAAAATAACTTATTAAATTGAAAATTTAACATCTTAATGGGAAAATTTCAATTCTCACATGACCAAAAGTTTAACAACACTAAATTAAAAAAAAATTAAAGTCCAAATACAATATTAAGCAACATTATAACATCCTTAATCATTAATACATAAAATAGTACGATTTTATTTTGCTAAAGTCATGGCTTCAAGTTAGCCAAGGCTCTATATTAGCAGTGGCTCTAATTTTAGCTTCCACTCATTTCTCGTCAAAATCTGGCATAAAAGGCTAGGGCAACAAAACATATGCCATGAGTTTTACAACATAGTAAGAAAATATAACAAACCCACTATTCTTTTTAAGAGAAAATAATCATATTAATAATCATGACAATTAAAAAAAAAATAACGAAATTAATAGAATAACAATATAACAACCATTAAAATAATTTTAACAATTTTAATAGTTTAGATGACACTCAAAATCTAACCAAAAAGATTTTATTACCAACTACTAAGTCATGGCCACAGTTAATTTGAAAACCTCTATTGGTCAAATATTCAAGTGTTACCAACTGCAACTACCAAGGATGCCCACACTCAGAGTTATATACCCAAGTCGTGGCATCCGTGGTCTGCCCCAAGGGAACAGTCAGTTAGGGGTGCGTAACCTCCCTGCGTGCTACCCGCACATCCGCCCTTATCCCAAAACCAAATACCGATGAGGTTTCAAATAAGTCTCGTGCTATCTTAGGGTTTCGCGACACAATTATGTAAAAATTATCAAAAACCAAGGCTCACCTTGAACTACTGGCATTAACCCTCAATCATTAATTTTGTACATACTGTTAGTCATTTTAGTTAGTTTTTATGTTAATCACAAATAATTACAAATTTCAATCACCATAAGTGTTATACCTTTTCATAAAAATTCCCAACATAAAATATTACACGTATGTTATACAATAATCAATCAATGTAGAAAATTATAATAAACAGTTGAATTAAACCATGATATGAAATGATAATTTTAGATACTTAAAAGTGAATCACAACCACACGCATGCATGGACTACTAATTTACAAGATTTAATTAATTGGACTAGCACAATATTTATTTTTAGTCCTCATAAATAATGGAAGTAATAATATTGGTTCCGTCTCGATCTGCACATAAAATTTCATAACATACTTTTCGTAATTAAAATTATAAATAAATTACTTATACAATTCTAAAATTCATGGAATTACATGGAATATTCAACAAACATGTTATGGTCATTTTCCAAAAAGCAATTCCCAAAAATAAGTTATAAATAATTATGTAAAATTTCAAGGAATTCCATAACACATATTTTTCACATTTTCTTAAAACAATTTCACACTTAAATTTATATATCAATTCCATAATCTAAAAATTTATTATGAAACTAGACTTCTAAAATTTCATTTTTTATTTAGAAATTACTAGATTTGGTTTAATATAGGATTTTTAATGATTTTTTCAAACATGTAGTAAGATCTATCAACAGTTTTAGATTTAATTAATTTTTTTTATTATAAATTCATACAAAACTAGAATAATTGTTTCAAACATTCCTGGATGAACTAGACATCATTCTTAACAACTTTGTAGAAGAAATCATCTCAAAATTTTGAGTATAAAATTGATTAAAAATTCGTACAAGTTTCTGGCAGATTTAAGAGTCATATAACCAAATCAAATAAAATCTTTAATCATTTCTTTAATGGCACAACTACACATGCAAGTCTAATTCCAAAATTTCACCATGATTTTAAGGCTACTAATAACCTTCAAATATTTGATATACAAATCACAAAATTTACATACAACTATAAATAAAGTTGTATCTACAATCATATGAATAGAAATCTGAAAATCTTAACAACAAAAAAAGGGAAAAGAAAATAAAAATAAAAATTGGGAAGATTGAGAGGGTTTTCTTACTTAATAGTAGGATTAAAATGGGGTGATGCAATAGTAGGAAAAATTATAAACTTCCTTGATCTTTTACTCTTTTTCTTCCTACTTAGCTTGCTCACAAATTTTTTCTTTTTTCCTTTTTTTTTCTTCTTCTTCTTTTCTCCAATCAGAGAAGAATGCAAGCATACATACATATATATATATATATAGGAGTTCATCATCTGATTGAGACTCTCTCTCTCTCTCTCTCTCTCTCTCTCTCTCTCTCTCTCTCTCATCATTCTAATAAGTCCCATCATATCTTCCAATTCCAAGATATATAATGAGCCTATTTCCTTACTATTACATGCATGCATACAAGTTTTGGGTGATTAATCACCCACACTACCACCGAATTTCAAATTATTTTTTTTTTGTGAGTTTCTTAAAATTAATTAATTCAGGTTTTCAACTACGGCATTTATTAAAGATAATTATTATGTTGAATCCTCATTAAATTAAATTATAAAAAATAAATATTAATTATCCACAAAATTATTATTCATAACAATGTTTTTGTTAGTGATTGAATTGGATTGGTTTAAAACTAACTTATACACTAATATAGACTTTAGATAAAATTAATTTATTATTCGTGTCTTAGGATGCAAAATTATTTTTATTTTTATTATTATTATTTTTAGAATAATTAAATTCAGGTTCTCACAAGCCCACACCATGTTTGCCTACCTAAACAACATGGGACAAGTCTTTCTTCATCCCTTATGGAAATCTCACCAAAATACCATTTCCATGGAGCTTCCTTTGGCATCGATTTCCCATTCACTCGGTAATGGTTTTGAGCAACCAAATATACAACGTGAATCGTTACACGACAAAGAACACATTGCCACATAGACCCGCCAACTTTGGTGCATAGGTCCTATTTTAAAAATAGACCAAAATTTAGGAAAAATCTGTTTTTTTCCAAACCTTCCCAAATCATTTCTAACAATCCCCCACATGAATAGGATTTGATGACAATGGAAATGCAACAATATGCAAAATTTATCGAAAAAGTACAAATAAAAAATATCTTGCATGAGGACAGGTAGTTTTTGGCCTTGAACCTTCCCTAGTGATAACCTATCGAACTTATTAGCTAACCAATGGATGCGATGCCTTAAATTGTTCAGCCGTTTGTGTAAGCCAATACAATAGATTTCACACAAAATATATTCTAACACATTGTGGTTCTCACGGTTGTGTTTGTTTTGGTCTTGAACGTTCCTGGTTATTCATGAGTGCTCTAGAGAGTTTAGCCTCTTCATTCTCATAGAACCGACCCCAGTTCGACACTCATATAGGTCATTATTATTGTGAGTATCCCTTATACTCATCTTGATTTTTACTCCTAAATCAAGATATTAGTAATCATTAAAAGCAAAGCTTACCCTTAAATCCCTGTATACAACATATGTTGCAGACATCACTTTTATCATATGAATGGATAGGGAATTTAATCCCTTGGTGATTTCTAGCGAGCCACACCTAATTTAGTTGTCTTTTTAAACTTAGTTTTTGGGATCTTCAGTCACCTAAATAGAGTTGCCATTATGATGACTCTTAAGTAATAGGCTTTAATCCCATTCCCTTTGATGAACTATATACTTGCTCTTTTGCTAAACCTTTTGTTAACAAATCTGCGATATTCTCTATAGACTTTATATAATTTATTGAGATTACTCCATTTGAGAGTAATTGTCTTACGATATTATGTCGACAATGAATATGCTATGTGTAGCCCAACTTTCTGTGCTCCTTTCGGAAGGCGAATAGTCCTACAGTTCGGACTCTACCTGTGGTTTTCAATCTGATTTCACAAGTGCAGTGTGAAATAGTGCAAACACAAAAAGAGTCAAAATCCGGCAATTCTTTTTGAAAAATTGATGTTTGAATCAAATGCTAGAAATGGACTTCTTTGCCAGATTTCATAGTTGCCACCTAAATATTTTTGAAAAATTTTAAAAACCCGAGACTCTTGTCAAAGGCTATTAGTCCGTCATCGCCAAAGTGTCTCGGCTCTGGAACTTAGGAACTAGAGGGGAAGGTCATGAATTGAGCACTCCACTCACCCGACTAATCATGATGTGTTTCTTATTTATATTATATGCTCTTGTTTCGATTTATTAGCTATATTACTCTGTGATGCGCACACAAGGTATAGACTATTTTGCAAGAATTGGAACACTTGATCTCATGTTTTGCTTTGAAATCATTTTGTGAATTTGTCACTTAAAAAAGTGGGCTTAAAATGGACATTTAATCAAACCATCCCAATTTAAGCAACTAACCTTCATCCACAGGCATTCAAACAATTATATCATTTAAGCACTTAGCCTCATGGTATTCATGCTTTAACATGGCAACACAAACATTCGATGCAAGATGCTAAAACATAAAATTACTCACCTAGTACTCCAAGCCAAAAGCAAAGTAAAATAATTAGAAAAATATGCGTGTTCCTAATTAATGCAATATGATTAATGCAACGCATGCATTATGTATTTTATAGGTTCGGCTCTGAGCATGACATCTGATTCCATTCAAGACATGCAAGAGAGCACATAGTTGTAGACACCCCATTTTTGACCGTCCTCAAGACTTGGACGTCACCGCTTGAACACTCGGTGATTACCCATGTTTGTGTTTGTTTGGAGTTCCTGGAGTTCTCAGCTACGCGCCTTGCCTCAGGACCTCCGAACTTGACTGTTTTGTGTCTGGTTTTGCACCAAACACTTGTGCTTTGCCTTGGAGGGGCAGGGAATGCTTTGTGAGGCATCCCCACACACCACCGGCAGTGGCTAGAGGCCACCGGCTGGTTGGTGTTGCCATCGGCACTATATTGTGCCGGTCGGCACTATATTGTGCCGGTCGGCACTATTTTGTGCCGGTCGGCACTCCTTTTGGCAAAATGACCATTTTGCCCTGCCGACCACTTTACAGCTGTGTTTGGAGATATTTTCAGACAGCTTTCTTGCACTTGTTTCCCCTCCATACACGTGTATGGAGGGATGACCCTTTGTTTTGCCTTAACTTGTAAGTTTTGGTTGCCTATAAGGAGAGGCCTCTTCTCTTGGCTCAAGGGTTAGAAGATTTGGAGAGTTAGACATTTTAGGAGAGGGAGAAGCTCTGGTTTTAGGTTAGGTTTTGTGTATCTATCCTATCTCTCTCTTTCTCTCTTGTTTTGTACACTAGGTGTTTGTGACTTACTATTGCTCACCAACACCTAGTGTTTCACCTTCCTCTTGGAACTGAGGTGCTAAGGGCTTGTTCTTGAAGTTCTTGACTGGTTTGGAGCTCAAGGAACCCACAACTCCAACCTTTGTGAAGGTGGTCTTCAAGGGTAACAAAACTTACTTTATTTACCCCATTCTTGCACTCCATTTTTTCCTAGTTTAAAATAGTTTTTGTGCTTAGTCTATAACACATAAAAGTTCTGTTTTTTAAGCCTCTTTATTGTTTATTAAGAGTGCTTGGTGGTTTGGGTAGGTTTGACCACCCTTAGGCCTTGAAAAGGCCTCATTTTGTGCTATTTTGTGAGGGATCCGAGACTTTGGTGTTAGGATCTCTTCACCACTGAAATATTGAGGGATTTCAGTGGTGAAGATGATGCCTTAGAGTCTCAAAAAGGGGAGGGCCACCCCCTCTCCTTGATGTCCTTGAAAAGGGCAAGAATTGGTCTCTTAAGGGAGCATAGTTGTAAATGTTTGAAGAGCATGTCTTGGCTGCATTTTATGTTTATTATGCCCTAATATGACATTGCTAAGTGTTGGTTTTAGTACTCCTTGCATGTTTTGCATGGTTGCTTTGTAATGCCTCTTTGGTCCCTTAACATGCCTAGGTTGTTAGCCCTAGTTTGAGCATGTTTTAGGCTTAGATTCATGAATGTTTTATGCTTATTTTGACATGTTTTAGCTCTGTCCATAGTCATTTGGGTTGATCTTGGCATGCATCATATAGCCCCTTTGCATTTTAGGCTTTCTAGCCTTTAAGTATGCATGTGTAGCATGTGTTGCTTACCTCGTTTTGATGGTTTGGAACCATTTAGCATGTCATTTCAAACCTTTTGGTGTGCTTGTATGCTCACCTTAGTTGCCTCCTTAATGCTTTAAAAGCATGTGTTGAACGCTCCATGTATTGGTCATGTCGCATGCCTTTGTGCTTAAGCCTCTTAGATGCCACCTAAGTAGCCATTTGGTTTTGTTTTAACATGCTAAAACTCTGTCTTAGGTTGTTCAATGCATGCCATATTTGTTTTGCATAAGTGTAGTTCAATGCTTCCATGACTTGCCTCAAGTGTTGAACCTATGTGTGCATGCTTTGTGTACTTTGTTGCTTGGTTTGGCACCATGTTTAGCATGATTTTCAGAGCTTTATATGCATGCTAGTAGTCCATTATTGTACCCCTTTAAGTGTGCTTAAGGGTTGTTTGTTATGCTTAAGTGTTGGTGCCTTAACTTGTGCATGTGTGCATGTGTGTTTGGTCCTCATGATTTAGCATTTTGGCCACTGTTTAGAGCCTTTTAGAGTTGCCCAATTCATGTCTAAGTCCATCCTCCATTTGATTCGCATGCTTGCCTTGTATGCTTACTTGCATGTTTACATTGTATTGCCATATTGCATACTAGTTGACATGCTTAGGACTTCATTGCATTGACATGCATGATAAGCCTCTTGAAGTGAGTGTGATAGAGGTTTAGCACCCTTATGTGCTTGTTTGCATTACATGCATTTGAAATCAAAATTGCACTCTTGGTTCTTTGGGCCATCATGCATCGAAATGCGTGATTGGTGGTCCGAGAACCGAGGCACATCTTCCTTTGAGTCAAAAACATGATAAGGAGTGTGTTTGGTGCATACATGCTTTGAATTACATTGCCATGCAAGTTGTGTCCTCTGCTGCTGTGAGTTGCAGGTTCTGCAGGCATTTAGTGCCGATCGGCACTTTTTAGTGCCGACCGGCAGTCTACTGGAAGCCGATGGATGAATTCAGTGCCGGTGGCCACATCCTTCAGCCGGTGGTGTTCTACCATAGCCGGTGGTGATCTCCAGTGCCCAAGGAAGTATTCCTGAAGTTTTGGCAGTCTTCAGAGGAGGATAGTAGGGAAAACAGAGGCAAATCATGCATGGTAGTGCGATTCCGAGTGAGTCCCGGGCACGCGATGCATCTGGCCCTCTTCCCGAGGCATTTACTGCTTTAATTAACTTAGTTAATTCGTTAATTAATTTAGTAAATTTGTAATATTTAATTAGCTTGCGTAGTTAATTAATTTGTATATTCTTTCGGTCCCTCCGAGTGAGAGCATACCTGTAATAAGTGTGGGTGAGTGGCATGTATGTCTTCCAACCCCCATTTCTTTCTTCCTTTTTATTTACCTGCTTACAATGGTAGATTAGGGCACGTTTATTTTAGCATACCTTATGCTACATGCGTGCATCCATGCATTTGTTTACATGCATCGGCTCGGCACATCATAAAGCGCATCGTACTTTCAATTCCAAATTAAATATGTGGTAGTTCTTTGCATTTCATGTGCCATGCTTAGGTAGCCGAGCTTGTCTAGATTACATCCCTATGTCGATGCATTAGCCATAACATGAACTAGGTCACGCATGTTTGCTAACTAGTTTCTTGTTTTGGTGGCGAGTCTGATGTAAGTATTTTACGCTTTAGCATACCACATGCGTGTGAATGTTGCCATGACAAGATGCTTACCATGCTAAGTACTTATGTGAGATAAACTATTTGAATGCCTGGGTGGAGGTTGGATTGCATGAGTTGGGAAAACTCGTTGAAATCCGTGTTTTAGCCTACTTGCAGTAGCAAATTCAAAGTATTTTCAAAACGGCGGATATGCAATGTTTATTTCCAAATTAGGCGATCTAGTCTATACTTGTTTCTTCTTGGCGCATAACATAGTAATTCTAGGTTAATAATTGGAACAAGAGCATGTAATGTTTTCAAAACGGATATCACGGTTAGTAGAGGCGGTCTTGAATGGCGAAAGGGGGTGCTCATAGCTGACCTTCCCTGATCGTACCCAAGCTCCCGAGCCAAGACCGCTTTGGTGATGACAGACACGTGGCCTTCGGCACCGAGTCAGGGTTTTCTAAATTTCCCATTTTAAAATATTTAGGTGGCGACTCTATAATCTGGCAAAGCAGTCCATGTTTGGCACTACTTTTCAACAAATCTGTTTTTCTTCAAAACGATTTGCCAGATTTTGACTCTTTGGTTCAGATTTAGAATCGACACAAAATCGAGTCCGAACTGTTAGATCGAAGCCCACGAGCGCGTCTACTGTTACTGGCGACTCTGCTGGGGATTTTAGAGAGCTTGACTCGAACTCGTGATATCCTGTTTTGACTACACTTATGTGTTTCTTTGCATTGCATGTGCACTGGTGCGCCTAGGACACAGTGTTTGCCATCTGTCATTCTGAGCAGTTTCTTGGGAGGCTTGTCTTGTCAAGGCATGACCATAAGGCTAACCGGTTATGGGCTCTGACAGCGTGGGAACACAAACCCCGGTTTTACTGGGGCACCCTTTTCGACCATTCGACCTAGTGCATATTCGGATCCGTAGTGACCATTCCAAACTAGGACAGGTTGCTTACCCGATGTTAGGTTGTTTGAAACCGCCGCGTGCATAGTGAAACCCTAGCTCCTGACAAAATAGGACAGGGAAACCCTACCTCAACATAGGGGTGTATTGGCTCTCATTTACCTGCTATGTGCTTTTAGAGTGTATCTCTGCAGGGGAACGCATATATCAGTTTGCAAAGTTTGAGCATCAGGCCTAAGGGCACTAGTATCGGTATTGTTGAGAATCAGTTGTATCTGTGGGTATCAGATTCAGTATTTTGAATAGCGATTCTGGGGAACAGTGATCAGTGGTAGAGTGCAGTTGATTGGCTACACCCGTGTTTGATTTGTTTGGGGCTGAAATGCTACTTGTTTTTCGTTTCAGTTCAAAGATTCAGAGAGTTGATCCAGAACAGCTAGTGTCTTCTCCTTGCTGAGGCAGAACTGAACATGACGTAGAACTCAGAAGAGATTGTGGTCATGACGGCCGCGTTGAGTCAGGGAACCACCCTACAGGATGAAACAACTGTTGATATGCCGTATCCGTCCAGGTCGCCTGCCGCACATCCAATTTGGACCCCTCAACTATATCAAGCTCGCGAGCCCACCACATTTGAATTAATCGGAATGATAGGTGATCTTCAAAGATCCGTGGCGGATCTCGCCTATGGGATGTCTGTTTCGCCGCCAGCTGCACCATATGCCGGAGGCTTTATGCCCCAAGAGCCCCTATCTTTGGGGCGAATTGTAATTGAACTTCACCAACGGAGATGGCCTCCAACTATGGCAACGACGCAGCAAACCAAGTTCTAGACCAGGCTGAGGCCGGAGACAAAGGTAAAATGAAGGCAGATGCCGACCCTATCGAACAACTGCTGTGGGCAGTGGAGGCTTTGAAAGCCGGGGGAATGAATAAGCAACAAATATTCGCAGTTATGTCAAAAGCTGTGGAGGATGCTTTCCCGCCGCTTTGAGGCGATTCGATCAACCAGAGAATCGGGATAGGCCCCGTCGTGCCAAAACAGTTCTTCCCCCTTCCAGCCTTGCATCCGGAAAGGATCAAAAACCCAAGGCCGCACCCGCCGATCCATTTGCTAGTGCGTCTAGCAAGAGTGCTCAGACTCCAAAATACCTACCTCGAGGGCGCAGGGTCTTTCATGCTCTCTATATGCCATTGTCCAAGGCATTGCAGATCCTTGCTGAAAGGGGACACCTTAAGCCCCTGGAGCCTCGGCCGCTCCCGAAGAATCTCCCGGCCACACATGATGCTTCACTGTACTGTGCGTACCATCAGCAAACTGGCCATGCCACTGATAATTGCTTCCGCCTCCGTCATGAGGTACAAGACTTGATTGACAACGAGGTTATCCTCCCGCCCACCTCAGCGAAGTCCGTCACCACTCAGTTGTTGGATTTCGAGGATACAGATACTGCAAGTATGTAATCAAAAGGTGGACCGCCTGCGGGCAGTGTCTGGTACATTTTTGGATGAGGCGTTTGGCACGCATTTTTGAGCACCTGCCAATGCTAGTTTTGTAAATCCTGACTTGGGTGTCGAGTCAGTCTTTTGTTTTGTTTTTGAGTCTGTCTCTCTGTATCGAGTCAGTCTTTTGCTTACAGGGTCTGTCTTGTTGTAACGAGTCAGTCCCTCTTGTATAGTATACCAGGTGATTTCAGGGTTGTTCCCTCAAACACCGTTTTGTCTTTCAAATAGTTGTTTTCGCTTTTTGAGTTTGTTTCTGCCGAGGAGCCAGTTATGCCAACAAATTTGAATGAAACAGCTGCGGCTGTCATGGGCCGAATTTGTTACTGTTCGAATGAATCGTGCTAGAGGATATGAATGGAACGACAGTGCATTCCGCCTACTCTCTTGTGCCTTGAACATCGTTGCAATGACCTAAGTTTTTCATTAAACCCCTTTTTCAAACACTGCGGTGATAAAAACGAAGAGGAAGTAATTCCTCGGGTATTTGCAAAATTTTGATCAATTTGAGAAAAAGAGAGGCATGTTAAGCTTTTAATGAATGAAATCATGTTTGTCGGCGTGAGTACTGAGAAGGACCCTGGCCTGATTCAGACTGGTTCCACACTATCTTCAACACGAGCGATTTGTCGCTTTCTTAAAAAACTTTCAAAAACAAAATATTTTGCGCAAGTCTCGCGAAGACCTGTGTGGAACCGCTCTTGAGATTGTGCAGCCCAGGATCGCTCTCAGCCTCGAGATTCAACCTATCTATTTCAAACCTGGAATCTGTTCAAAACAGTTAGTTGCCGTGTAAGGCCTGTGTGGCCCAATTCGAAGCAGCCCTCGAGCAAGGGGCATCAAAGTCCGATCAGGAAAATCAGATCCCACTAAGCAAAGCTCGAGAAGTAACCGTGATGGACTTTTCTGCAAATCAACACAACAGTCGTTCTCCTGGATACGGAGAGGTTTCAATCTCAAAACCATTTGGCATGGGCTTGCTACACTTTTACCCTTTGAGAGGCTCGCTGGGCCGAAAATCCGAAAGGACGGCCCAGGCAAAAGTTAGAGCAAAGAAAAAGAAATAATACAAAAAAAATACAAAAAATACAAAAGAAAGAAGAGAAAGAAAAAAAATGCAAAAAAGAAAAAAAGAAGAAAAGAAAAACAAAGCTCGCAAGGTCGAAAACCTGCAACAGGCGCCTTGGCAAAAATTAGAGCCTAAATAGTGAAGGTTAAAATACCCGAGTGTACCTTAACCGGAACTACGTAAGGCTTGATTCCCATGTTTGGGATACGTAGGCAACTTCATCCTGAAGTCCAGCCCCCAACGCTTCCATAGCGTCTCAGTCCATGTCATGGTTTTGGTCACTCGTGCCTCCTCTGAATCCAATGTCTCGATCGCAGCAACCTAGGGCTACGTGATCAGTTTTCTCTTGAAGTCCAAACCACCAACACCTTCCAGGTGACTGTGTCCATATATTGATTCAAGCCATTTTCGTCTCCTCTGCGTCCGAAGGTCCGACTATCGCTCAGAGGACTGGCTTACGACGTGCCGCGGCATCATCCAAACAAGGGGCAACTTTCCGTTGCCATGCAGTGCCATAAGTTGCCCTGAGTTACCGTCTAAACTAGGGGCAACTTTCCGTTGCCTTATCCCCCCTTTTAAGCCAGGGGCAATTTCCCATTGCCTCCGATCCGAGGTTGCGTATCTCGAGGGTAAGTTCTACGCTTGTTGAGCATTGATTGTTTGCAAAAATAGTTTTTGAAAATTTTCACTGAGGTTGACTTATTTTCTCGAAAACTGTTTCATTTTCAAAATTGGACCATGTTTGGACCCAAAAGGGAAAATTTTCAGTGCTCACAGCCTGACTTGTATGATTTTCAAATCAAAAATCGAACAAGTGTGTTAATCTAACTCTCACTTTGATCAAAATCGTTTTAGAAAACAACCAAAAATGGTCAAAATGACGAACTAGGGGCACGATTGAGTCAGATCTTCTGTCTTTCCCCCGCTAATATGCTTGCCAGCAAGGCACCCTATCCACCAGAAGGAATAGCCATGAGCTAACAGCGTTGGGCGTAAACCCGCGACTTCCTATTCATCCGTCAATCACCCCGGGGAGGGATTGAAAAATGAGAGAATAAACAATAGAGAGGAGTAAGTTGAGAGAAAAGTGAGAAAAGAGTTTTGAGAGAAAAACCAGCCTGAGGGCCGAGCGATGTGAGTATCACAAATTAGAAAGGGTGGTAATAATACCCGGAGGAACTGGCTTCTCGAGATCTAAGGTCTTTTTGTAAACATGTCTGTGTGTCGTGTCTTTTGATTTGTCAATCTCAATTTTGGTTTTGAGTCTTTTCCAAGTGTGTCTCGTTGTGTTAGGTCGTGTGCCTTTTGTTTCTTCGTTTGAGTCTGTCTCGCCATATTCTGTGGTAAACTCGATACCCCGGTTGAAAACCCATCCTCTTCCAAAAGGTAATCGCTGGTGCTCAGAATGTTGTGCCATTCTCTACATCCGTGCAAAGCAAGAGAAGGAAAGAGAAAATTTGGGACATCCGAGTGTGTTCCAACTGCAACCGTATCAGCTTTGTGATCCGTCTTGTCAGATTGGGGCTATTTGTTCAGGGTTTGCTGTGTGCAGAATGAACCAAATGCTGTGTTATGGGCTATATGCAGATCAATCCCCAACAGATTAGTCCCCAGCAAAGTATGGGCTGTGTGTTCGGATTGAGTAGGGATTAGTATGAGCTGTTTTACTGTTAATTGGTTGGTTATCCGATTATCACAGTGCAATTGCTCAGTTTTCAGACAACAGATCATTTTCATTTACATTTGAGGTGTAATATGATGCAATGCAGTGCAAGGTATGAAATATGCATATATATACAAATGTAACACTCTTTTTTAGACCAAAAGTTTGTTTCATCCCATATAATCTTTTCAAGTACAAAGTTTGAGAAAAACAAAAACCTGCCTAAGGCAGTACATAGTACTCTATCTACCAAAAAGAGAAAAGTACAAGAAAAGAAAATGAAAGAAAAACAGCAGAAGTCTGTAATCGTCGTCAATGGTCTCGCGCCGGGGGATCCGTCCTCGCCCTCTTCCTGGGCAGAAGCACAGGAGCATCGTCAGAAGTGTCGCTGTCGGAGCCCGAGCCCGAGCTGCCCCCGGCCTCCTCCTCAGAGGCCTCCGCCTCCGACTCACCATCCCCTGCAACTGGAGCCTGTGAGCTGCTCCCCACATGGCCACGCCCCCCTCTGGTGCGGGGGAATATCCTGCCATCCCGAGTAGAAATGGGAGGTCCAGATGGAGCGCCGCCACCCACGGGAGGAATCGGGAAGGGAGGCTGAAAAGTACAAAAGGCAAATGCATTAGTACACTTGAGGCAGTTAATCAGTGTAGAATGCAGTGTATGAGTACAGTGTGTGAATGCCGTGAGCAGTTTATCAGTGCAGAATGCAGTGTATGAGTACAGTGTGTGAATGCCGTGAGCAGTTTATCAGTGCAGAATGCAGTGTATGAGTACAGTGTGTGAGTGCCGTGAACAGTTTATCAGATGTTGTGTCGTGTATCAGATTACGCGAAGCAGTTTGTATATAGTTTGGGACTATGTCAGAGAGAACATACCGGAAGGCCGTAGAAGGCAAGGAACTCGAAGGTCCGCTGCAACATCCCCGCCATGGAGGCATTCAGCTCAATGATTTAGGGTGTACTTTCGAGGAAGCCTGCAAAAGTATTAGATGCATCAATATTCTGTGGAATATCGAATGAACTGAACTGAAATGACAATGCAAGATGCAGAAATAAAGTGGTACATACCGGAGGCAAGTCAGGAATGCCAGCAAACTCATGACCAGCTGGGGGAGGAGCAAAAGGGATCTGGTAGGTCTCCCCACTCTGCCCCCTGTACGTCAGCATGGTAGGCAGAGCGGGCCAGCCCGTCCCTCGTCCCCTCTGCACTCCCCTCCTGCCACGAGCTCGAGCTCTCTGTGACGATCCCGCTCCTACTCCCACCTCTGCCCTAGCCGCCGGCGCCGCAGGTCTCTCTGGCTCAGCTCGGCGACCACCGCTCAGAGGCCGCATGATGAAGGTCCGGACGTACTCTGAGTAATCGCCCTCGCCTCTAAAGCCGTCTGCCTCCCAGCCGATGGTGTAGTCCGCCATCTGCTCAGCGGTGAAACGCTCGGTGTCCCTCATATGCTCAGGAGGGTGAACCGGGACTATCTGCTCTGGCAACCCTAGGGTCTGGCGTAAGAAACGCTCACCCAGGTACCAAGCCCGACAGACCGGGCCCTCTAGCAAAATCCGGTAACGCGAGGTCTCGATCGCGCCGGCAAACCGATCCCGCACCATCGCTGGCAGAGGAGCCCATGGCTGCCAGGTGATCTGAAATTGAAATACAGTTTATTGCCTACTGGTATTGCAAATATACAGTGGAAAAGTGAAGCTTAAATGAACTACAAGTAAAACATACCTCGGCGGGGGTGATGGTGTCGAAATAGCGGCGGAAAAAGCTAAAAGTCTCCCGTGGCCGCCGTGTGCACCTCCCGTCATAACGGCGTGAGAAGGGAATGACCAGCGGAGTCTCCCTCTCCGGCACTGGCTCCAGCCTGGGAAAGTAGGCGTAGACCCACAACTGCAAAACAGATGTCAGAACATTTATCAGAAAAAGCAGGATACAAAGTAAAGCAGAAATAGCAGAGCCGTGTGTTGTGCAGTGTATTGAAGCGAGTGTCGTGTGAGCGATTGTGCGGTCGATTAAAGCGAGAGTATGTGTGTGCGTGTATGCGATATCTGACAAGTGTAAAGCGGACTACGATGTGTGCAATGTCGCAAATCTGAAAGTCTGAAGCGAAATGTAAGCGAGAGGAAAGCGTACCTCCCAAGCTCGCCCGGTAGCCTCCGAAACAGCTGCCGCCACGCGGGAGCGGAACTCATGTACCCGTAAAGTGGCGAGCGCGCCACCCGATCATAACGCAAAATGTCCCGGGGCGTCCACCAAGGTCGCCGAGTAAGCGAAGGCCGGTGTTCGCCGGTCGGCGAAAAGGGTCGTCCCTAGCAAGAACATCAGGAAGCCGCGCATCTTGCTCTCTGACGCCTCGGTCATCGAGTGCGTCAACAAGAAAAGGTGCACCGAATCGCACCTCAAACCAGAGTAGTGACGAAACACGGGCGTGCAAGAGGCGGAGCTGCGCCAAGCAAATGGATCTGAGCGGCGGTCCACTCATCCATGTCGGTGTCGAAGGGAATCGGATCACCCCCTACCTCGATGCCGGTAAGCACCGAGAAGTCGTAGGGAGTCATCGTCATGTCCCCCGCCGCGGATAGGTGAAATGAATCGGTGGTGTCCCACCACCTCTCCGCCAAGGCAGCTAAAAGAGGCCTGCAGGCAGTAAGTCGGGTCAGACCCCTGCAAAAGGAACCGAAGCCCGCCTCATCCACGATGTGTCGAACCGCCTCGGGAAGCTCTAAGTACCAATCTCGAGCCGCAACATTCCCATACCCGCGGATGGTATGGGAATCTACCTGTTTACAAACAAATGGTTGCAAAGCAATATGAAATATACAGTTCTGAGGAAACATGTTAAAGTCGATACAAATCTAGCATGCGTGCACATTTTTCAGAATCCAAACAGATACCGGGTTTCAGTGTACTGTGGTGGACTACGGCTTGTGATGTGTTAGTGTGTTTGTGAGGGTCAGCATACAGATATGGTACATGTGTGCACATTTTTCAGATTCAACCAGATATCGGGTTATAGTGTGCCAGTAAGTGAACTACAGCATGTGATGCGTCAGCGTGTTTGAGTGTTTCAATTCAAGATAAATCCGCATGTGTGCGTGTTTTGATTCAAATAAGTCGGTATCGGTGAGTTTGCGATGATATCGATTGTCTGCCGCGTGTATATAGGTAATTAAGGCTAGTGCGGTGTGTGTGCGTGTCGGTCCTAAAATAAATATCGTTGTAAGTTTGTCTACAATCAACTTCTGATGCAGATGTATCGAGCTAAGCAATTAAGGGTTGTGTCGGCTATGGCGGTTGACAGTTCTGATTCTACATTGCGAAAAGTAAAAAGCAGAAGGGTTACCTCGGAAGCGCCGAATGAGAGATGAGAGGCAGGCTCGCGTAGCAGAAGCTCCGGGTCCAATGCCCTGTCGAAACTCCTGAACTGGCGAAGTCCATCGGGTGGTAGCACGTGGACCGCCGGGCGATAGGTCGCCGGATCAAATGGGCGCTCGCTCAATGGGAGGAGCTCGACCCCGGGATCCATCTCGTGATCCGGGGGAGTCCCGACATGTGGAACATCGTCTGCCATAGCAATGGTGGTGAGAAAATGGCCGGAAAAGCCGGAATGTGAAAAGTCAACTGGAAAAGTCAACCCCGAGCGGGTCGAAAATGGCCGGAAAGGCCGGGAGATGAAAATACACGGAAATGTAGAGGAAATCGAGGGGAACAAGTCCCGGAAAGACGAAAACCGAGAAGAGACACCGAAATGAGATTTTGATCGGTTGGAAATGCCCGAAACACGATGAACTTCGCGAATCGAACGACAGAAAACACGTGGGAATGCAAAGAAACGGCGGAAAAGTGAGAGAAAAACACTTTGGAGAGAGAGAGCAAAGATTTTCGGCGGAGGCAAAGTGAGGAAAATAGGGTTTCAAGCCCTATTTTAAAGGACCCATAGCGAAATGCCGAATTTGCCCCCGATCAGCAACTTTTGGCCGGTTGGCACAATATTGTGCCGATGAATGGTTTCTGCAGCCGGTGGCCAGCCGGTGACCACCCCACCCAGCCGGTGATGTTCCCAAGTCCTTGTTTAGGCAAAATGAGTAGTTGTTGGTCTTCATAGCTCAAGAAAGTGCAAGAAAATGCACCCCCGATGCTCAACCGGCCTCCGTTTTGACTTCGGACCGTGTCTACTGTGCGTAACACTCAAATTCAAGCGAAGACTATATCCTTTTTGTATCCTTTTGTCGTTTATAAAGGTTCAAAAGTTGCCCCGTGTGCGTCGCGCGCATCCATCACATTGTCCGGCGCATCATATCGCGCCATCTTGCACGTCCCTTGCGACTTGCACCGTTTTGCATTGTCATGTGGCATGCGTGTCATACTTTCATCTTGCATTTCATTTTGACCCATGTGAGGTGTGCTACCTCACGTGCCTCATTTTGCATTTCATTTTGATCCACGTGAAGTGTACTACCTCACGTGCCTCATTTTGCATTTCACTTTGACCCACGTGAGGTGTGCTACCTCACGTGCCTCATTTTGCATTTCATTTTGATCCACGTGAGGTGTGCTACCTCACGTGCTTCATTTTGCATTTCATTTTGATCCACGTGAAATGTACTACCTCACGTGCTTCATTTTGCATTTCATTTTGATCCATGTGAGGTGTACTACCTCACGTGCTTCATTTTGCATTTCATTTTGATCCACGTGAGGTGTGTTACCTCACGTGCTTCATTTTGTGTTTCATTTTGATCCACGTGAGGTGTACTACCTCACGGGCTTCACTTTGCATTTCGTTTTGATCCACGTGAGGTGTACTACCTCGCGTGCTTCATCCTGCATTTTGTTTTGCATTCTTGCATCTATGAGGTATGCGTGCCTCGTCTTGTATCTCATTTTGCGTTTCTTTGCGCTGTCCTGTGCGCCTCATTGTTTTTTTCGTGCCCCCCTGGGTCTGGCGAGACCTTAAACACGCACGGTCTAGGAGACCTTAAATCCTCGAGAGGTGCAAAACCTTCGGTGCATTAAGATATGCACTTCATCGCATTTGGCATGCATCGTATCGCACTGTCTTGTGCACTCGCGTTGTCTAAACGCATCGCGCTATTTTGCGCATCGCGCCGTTTGGCGCACCCTCATTGCACTTCATTTTCCATCCTTTGAGGCACGCGTACCTCATTGCACGCACATCTTGTTTACCTCATTTGCATCCGCATGCGTGTCTCATTTGCATCGCATTCGCTCAAAGTGTTGTGTAATTGATGCCCCCCCCGGGTCTGGCGAGACCTTAAACACGCGCGGTCTAGGAGACCTTAAATCCTCGGGAGGTGTAAAACCTTCGGTGCATTAAGGTGCACCTCATTGCATTTGGCATGCATCGCATCGCGCTATCTTGCGCACCTCAATCGCGTTGTTTAGCGCACCTCATTGCATTTGGCATGCATTCCATCGCGTTGTTTCGCGCACCTCATCAGTTGCCCCCATGGCCTGACGAGACCTTAAACACGTACGGTCTAGGAGACCTTGAATCCTTGGAGGGTGCGAAACCCTCACCATACACGCACGGTCTAGGAGACCTTAAATCCTTGGGAAGTGCAAGACTTTCGGTGCATTAAGGTGCACACCTCATTGCATTTGGCATGCATCGCGCATCAATTCCACATCGCCTTTGTCTTACCGCATCTCAATTCATGCATTGTCATGCATTCGTAAAACCACGCGTTGCCGCGCATTTCAGAAAACATGCATTGTCATGCATGCATTTTACATACAGTCTAGGAGACCTTAAATCCTCTGAAGGTGCAACTCCTTCGGTGTTCGTCGTGCCCGAACGACTTTCGATGGTCTGGTAAAGCCATCCGTCTGTGTTTGCAGTGAGTTCCTAGAAGACCAGTGGGGACGGTAAAAACTAGAGTTTGAACGGCTTATGCCTAGAACACAAAGGTTCGAGATTTCCGAGACTAAAGTCTGGTTTAAATACCCAGGGGATGTACCCTCGGCTTGAAATCTGTATGGAAGCCCCATAGGTTGAAGTGGCATGTCTGCGCCTCAATTCTGGATACCGAACCAACCTAGTATATTGCCCTGTTGGGAGGATAGGGAAAGTTGCAATTGCAGCCATTGCATCATACTGCATTGTCATGCATCATTTGTAAGTATTGCATATGTCATGCATTGCATTTCAAAAAAAAATCCAAAAAAACAACAAAAACACGTGCATTGTCATGCATCATTGTAAGTATTGCATATGTCATGCATTTCAAAAAAAATTCAAAACCAAAAACAACAAAAAAACATGCATACGTCATGCATTTCATTGTAGTATAGTGCATATGTCATGCATTTTCTGTAAATATCTATTCCATTGCATTGTAGCTTGCATGCGTCTACTACATCATCCTCCATTTATGGCTTGCGCCTTTCCTTGTTGAGCTTGGTCTGGTATGTGCCCTTACTCTTCACGTCAAAGCATGGTTCACGTGCATCGCGCCTATTCCTTGATGAACTTGGTTTGAGGTTGCGGCACCTTTTCTGTGTTAGACATGGCTTGTATGTGTGCATGCCTTTCCTAAGCAAGATTTGGTTTGGCTCGCGTGCCATATCCATTGTACATATTACATTGTAGTGTAATTATTGCATCCGGCATTAGGATCATTATTCTCTCCCCAGCGGGTCGTTTCCCCACTTATGTTATTCCACCCAATACTTGTTCTTGTGTCCGTCTACATCACTCATAGTTCAGACATCGTTCTATGGTAGACGGACTTGCTACTTCCATCAACCTACTTGACATTTGTGTGGTTTCGAACCGCTCCGGTTTGAATCATGATTCAATTGCTCTGCATGCATTGCATTGTTTCAATTGCATTGCATTATCATTTGCATTAATCATACATCATTTTGTATATATTGCATATCATTTTGCATTTCGCATTGCCATGCATATGGCTAACAACATTGTACCTGTTAAGTTTGCTTTCTTTGCAGGCACGATATTGTATGTACGGCTCATTTGAGGCCGGTGCAACCGGACGAGCTGCACAGGTATTGTATCCTCCGTGTGAGACGTTTTGAGAATTACATAATTCTCTTACATCCTTTCTGCATTGTAGTGTAGATTGGCGTATGCTAGCTTATAACTGTTGCATGCGTGCTTCATTACAGCTTTCTTTGCATGATCATAAGTTATGCTCGGCTTCTTGCATCGTCTTGCATTTTGCCCCTGCCTTCGGGCGCATACCTTGTTTTGTCTTGCATGTTTGTCCAAGTCTTCGGCCTTGTCAAAAATGGGTCGTCTCTGGGCTTTGACATTCACTCCCGTCATTGTTATGACTTTCGAGTTCTGTCAAAGAGGGGCAACTGTAGACACCCCATTTTTGACCGTCCTCAAGACTTGGACGTCACCGCTTGAACACTCGGTGATTACCCATGTTTGTGTTTGTTTAGAGTTCTCGGAGTTCTCGGCTACGCGCCTTGCCTCAGGACCTCCGAACTTGACCGTTTTGTGTCTGGTTTTGCACCAAACACTTGTTCTTTGCCTTGGAGGGATAGGGAATGCTTTGTGAGGCATCCCCACACACCACCGGCAGTGGCTAAAGGCCACCGGCTGGTTGGTGTTGCCATCGGCACTATATTGTGCCGATCGGCACTATTTTGTCCCGGTCGGCACTTCTTTTGGCAAAATGACCATTTTTCCCTGCCGACCACTTTACAGCTGTGTTTGGAGATATTTTCAGACAGCTTTCTTGCACTTGTTTCCCCTCCATACACGTGTATGGAGGGATGACCCTTTGTTTTGCCTTAACTTGTAAGTTTTGGTTGCCTATAAGGAGAGGCCTCTTCTCTTGGCTCAAGGGTTAGAAGATTTGGAGAGTTAGACATTTTAGGAGAGGGAGAAGCTCTGGTTTTAGGTTAGGTTTTGTGTATCTATCCTATCTCTCTCTTTCTCTCTTGTTTTGTACACTAGGTGTTTGTGACTTACTATTGCTCACCAACACCTAGTGTTTCACCTTCCTCTTGGAACTGAGGTGCTAAGGGCTTGTTCTTGAAGTTCTTGACTGGTTTGGAGCTCAAGGAACCCACAACTCCAACCTTTGTGAAGGTGGTCTTCAAGGGTAACAAAACTTACTTTATTTACCCCATTCTTGCACTCCATTTTTGCCTAGTTTAAAACAGTTTTTGTGCTTAGTCTATAACACATAAAAGTTCTGTTTTTTAAGCCTCTTTATTGTTTATTAAGAGTGCTTGGTGGTTTGGGTAGGTTTGACCACCCTTAGGCCTTGAAAAGTCCTTATTTTGTGCTATTTTGTAAGGGATCCGAGACTTTGGTGTTAGGATCTCTTCACCACTAAAATCTTGAGGGATTTCAGTGGTGAAGATGATACCTTAGAGTCTCAAAAAGGGGAGGGCCACCCCCTCTCCTTGATGTCCTTGAAAAGGGCAAGAATTGGCCTCTTGAGGGAGCATAGTTTTAAATGTTTGAAGAGCATGTCTTGGCTGCATTTTATGTTTATTATGCCCTAATATGACATTGCTAAGTGTTGGTTTTAGTACTCCTTGCATGTTTTGCATGGTTGCTTTGTAATGCCTCTTTGGTCCCTTAACATGCCTAGGTTGTTAGCCCTAGTTTGAGCATGTTTTAGGCTTAGATTCATGAATGTTTTATGCTTATTTTGACATGTTTTAGCTTGTCCATAGTCATTTGGGTTGATCTTGGCATGCATCATATAGCCCCTTTGCATTTTAGGCTTGCTAGCCTTTGAGTATGCATGTGTAGCATGTGTTGCTTACCTCGTTTTGATGGTTTGGAAACATTTAGCATGTCATTTCAGACCTTTTGGTGTGCTTGTATGCTCACCTTAGTTGCCTCCTTAATGCTTTAAAAGCATGTGTTGAACGCTCCATGTATTGGTCATGTCGCATGCCTTTGTGCTTAAGCCTCTTAGATGCCACCTAAGTAGCCATTTGGTTTTGTTTTAACATGCTAAAACTCTGTCTTAGGTTGTTCAATGCATGCCATATTTGTTTTGCATAAGTGTAGTTCAATGCTTCCATGACTTGCCTCAAGTGTTGAACCTATGTGTGCATGCTTTGTGTACTTTGTTGCTTGGTTTGGCACCATGTTTAGCATGATTTTCAGAGCTTTATATGCATGCTAGTAGTCCATTATTGTACCCCTTTAAGTGTGCTTAAGGGTTGTTTGTTATGCTTAAGTGTTGGTGCCTTAACTTGTGCATGTGTGCATGTGTGTTTGGTCCTCATGATTTAGCATTTTGGCCACTGTTTAGAGCCTTTTTAGAGTTGCCCAATTCATGTCTAAGTCCATCCTCCATTTGATTCGCATGCTTGCCTTGTATGCTTACTTGCATGTTTACATTGTATTGCCATATTGCATACTAGTTGACATGCTTAGGACTTCATTGCATTGACATGCATGATAAGCCTCTTGAAGTGAGTGTGATAGAGGTTTAGCACCCTTATGTGCTTGTTTGCATTACATGCATTTGAAATCAAAATTGCACTCTTGGTTCTTTGGGCCATCATGCATCGAAATGCGTGATTGGTGGTCCGAGAACCGAGGCACATCTTCCTTTGAGTCAAAAACATGATAAGGAGTGTGTTTGGTGCATACATGCTTTGAATTACATTGCCATGCAAGTTGTGTCCTCTGCTGCTGTGAGTTGCAGGTTCTGCAGGCATTTTGTGCCGACCGGCACTGTTTAGTGCCGACCGGCAGTCTACTGGAAGCCGATGGATGAATTCAGTGCCGGTGGCCACATCCTTCAGCCGGTGGTGTTCTACCATAGCCGGTGGTGATCTCCAGTGCCCAAGGAAGTATTCCTGAAGTTTTGGCAGTCTTCAGAGGAGGATAGCAGGGAAAACAGAGGCAAATCATGCATGGCAGTGCGATTCCGAGCGAGTCCCGGGCACGCAATGCATTTGGCCCTCTTCCCGAGGCATTTACTGCTTTAATTAACTTAGTTAATTTGTTAATTAATTTAGTAAATTTGTAATATTTAATTAGCTTGCGTAGTTAATTAATTTGTATATTCTTTCGATCCCTCCGAGTGAGAGCATACCTGTAATAAGTGTGGGTGAGTGGCATGTATGTCTTCCAACCCCCATTTCTTTCTTCCTTTTTATTTACCTGCTTACAATGGTAGATTAGGGCACGTTTATTTTAGCATACCTTATGCTACGCATGCGTGCATCCATGCATTTGTTTACATGCATCGGGCTCGGCACATCACGCAAACTGTATCGTACTTTCAATTCCAAATTAAATATGTGGTAGTTGCTGTATTTCATGTGCCATGCTTAGGGTAGCCGAGCCTGTCTAGATTACATTCCTGTATGCGATGCATTAGCCACTTAACATGAACTAGGTCACGCATGTTTGCTAACTAGTTTCTTGTTTTGGCGCGGAGTACGATGTAAGTATTTTACGCTTTAGCATACCACATGCGTGTGAATGTTGCCATGACAGTATGCTTACCATGCGGCTAAGTGCTTATGTGAGATAAACTATTTGAATGCCTGTGGGTGGAGGTTGGATTGCCTGAGTCGGGAAAACTCGTTGAAATCCGTGTTTTAGCCTACTTGCGAGTAGCAAAGTCCAAAGTATTTTCAAAACGAGCGGATATGCAATGTTTATTTCCAAATTAGGCGATCTAGTCTATACTTGTTTTGCTGCGCGCATAACATAGTAATTCTAGGTTAATAATTGGAACAAGAGCATGTAATGTTTTCAAAAACGGATATCACGGTTAGTAGAGGCCGGTCTTCGGACCGGGCGAAAGGGGGTGCTCATAGCTGACCTTCCCCGATCGTACCCAAGCTCCCGAGCCAAGACCGCTTTGGTGATGACGGATACGTGGCCTTCGGTACCGAGTCAGGGTTTCCTAAATTTTCCATTTTAAAATATTTAGGTGGCGACTCTGTAATCTGGCAAAGCAGTCCATGTTTGGCACTACTTTTCAACAAATCTGTTTTTCTTCAAAACGATTTGTCAGATTTGGACTCTTTGGTTCAGATTTAGAACCGACACAAAATCGAGTCGGAACTGTTAGATGGAAGCCCACAGGCGCGTCTACAATAGTCAAGTAATGAATTTGAACATTTGATATCGAGTTAGTATGATGAGCCGAACCTTAGATGCATGTAAGACAAATGGATGCGAAACATGGAGTATGATAACAAAACGTGATGTTTCTAAGCTAACCATTATAAGCAAGTAAGTAAATGGGAGAAATACGTGAGGTTGGAAGAAATACAACTTATTACAACATTGTCCTCGTGCAAGAGGGTGCGAATCAAAGTCCGAAAGTCTGAATTAAACTAAATATTACAAAATCGAATGAAATCATTAAAAGTATTAACTAGCTAACTATGTTATTACAACAAGGGTAATAATGATAAATAAACTAGCTATTTAAGCTAATTAACCACAACAATTACAAATAAATAAGGTTAATTATAACAATAATAACTAATAATTTAATCTTCACACAAGGATGCATAAGGATGTATAATGTTCACATGCGCAATGTCCAAGAACATCACTATCTGCCCAGAGCATTTTGTTTCTCCTTCAGCCATTACTTTCTGTTTTCTGCAAAAATACACTGCTGACCAAACATTGAGGACCGGCGGGCCCTTAATGAAGCCTGGCCGGGCCTAAAGAAGGCCGGCCGTGTCTCAATTTCATGCCAAATTTTGTTTTGTGCTCTTAAATAAAAACAGTGTAGACAGAGTGTTTTGGACTCTGTTTGTCCCACTCACACTTCTCTGTCATGGGAAAGTCTAGAGAAAAGGTTAGAATAGTTTCCAAAATCATCAATGAGCAAGTTGATTGCTTGATGATTTCGATTCACAATGTTGGACAAAAATCAATAAATGAAATGAACAACCACCATCCCTTCCTCTTATCATGGAGAGGTGGCTAACCCCTCCACTTTTGAAACCTCAAAGCATGGTTTTTAGCCTTTTTTAAACTCTGAAAATCAGTGTAGAGAATAAAGAAAAAGAGTGTAAAAGTAAGAGTTTGAGCTATAGGTAAAGGTGTAGAAAGAGAAAATTCTCTCTACCCTTTTGGTACCTTTTCAAACCCCAAACTTAAACACTTAAAATTGGATCAAAACAACACAAAACAATAAGTGTAACACCCCGAAATTTATTCAACATGAACTACCCACACTAATTAGCAATCCCACATTAATTACAACAATTCTTCCATCTTTGCATAAATAATAAAAGAGTCTTTACAAAAGTTCCACATGTGGATATACATTCAATGATAAGAAAACACATGAATCTATAGCATGTGAAGCATCTATTCTCAAAATAATAAAATGCTCTTAAGGGCTTACATCTTCCAAGGTAGTAGCCTGGTTACACCAAAATGGTTGCTCGGACCCATACATGTTAGCCCTTGGCTTTACAAAAATTACAACAAAATGGAGAGTCATCTACTCTTCACAAAAAAATATCCACGCCCTCAGTTCGGCGGGATCATCACATCTTTACCTGCACCAAAACCCATAGGGGTGAGCACAAAGCCCAGTAGAGAAATTCTCATAAAGTATATACAGTTATGCTACTTCCTCAACACAAAAGTAAATGAAGTGCAACGCTATGCCAATGGTAGTCAATGAGGAAAAATAGTCATTTCAATGCATTACTTCAAAATCACTATGTTCCCAATATCATCATGTGATCTCATCAATTTCAAACTTCCATTATTAATTCAATAGGGGCGGTAAATACGACACTGGTAATCCCTAGGCCGATGTCTGCAAGTAGACTCTACGAGCGCTACCAAACTGTCATTTTTATCGGTATTAACCGGAAGGCTCGACACCTATCCGCGCGGTTTTCTAGTCTTTCACCAATGACACTCAGGCCAACTTATCAAATCATTTACACCCCCTATCCGGACTTACCACCGTATTTACCCCATACACATTGCCATAGTTCTTAATGCATATCACTTTTTTTCATGAAATAAATATCATTAATCAAAATTTACAATGCAAAAATAATAATTTAATACATATGCAACGCAGTGATTTTCCATAACTCTTAACACTTCCCATTTCCAAGTCTCTACAACAGTGCCAACAATCATATTTTCCATTTTCTCTTTTCATTACTCTTTCCCATGATAATCATGTGTCTTCAAGACACAACATCAATTTCTCATCAATTTAATTCTTTCAAGCCACATATGAGGTTTTCAAATACTAACCTCCACCATTCAACATTCTCACCATCCATTATGTACAACAATTACCATTTCTCAATTAAATATTTTTCATGCATCTAACAACAACTTAAAGAAAAAAATTCCTCCATTTAGCATAAGTAAAGAAGTTATTCCCTACATTTTTCATGTTTTCAAAAAGTCCCAAATTTTCTAGGTTTTCACAAAAACCCTAACATTGTTCACCTCTTTTATAAAATCTCATCCTACACTTCAATCCCAACTCAAGTTGTCCAAAATTTCAAGAAAATCTCCAAATGAACACAAGATAAAGTTTGTTTTATAAAATCACCAACCTCTTGAGCCACCAAACCCATTTTTGAAATTTTCAAGGAGAGTTACAAAATCAACTAAAAACTTATATAAATATATGTATAACTCAAAGGAAAACCCTCCAGGATTTATAAAAGAGTTGAGGAACAACCCACATTTAAAACTCTTTACATTTTCGAAACACAAGATTGAAATCAACAAGGAACTAGAAGCAAACTCTTAAAGCCATCATCAAATAGCAAAACTTGTATATATAACTCAAGAATGTCCCTACCTCAAGCTTAGAAGAGCAGATGAGCAAAAGGTTGTAACTCCAAAGTTGACGAAACCAACTTTTACTTGCATCAAAGTGAAGCTCTTGACGAGATCTACAATCTTTCTCGAAGGAGCTAGGCGAGGAGATGCCTCCAAGTGAGTAGATCTAAGGATCTTTGAGCAAAAAGTGATTTTAGAGAGGGTAAATGGGTTTCACGACTTGGGGAAAGAAAAAGAGGGGAAAAAGTAAAGAAAATGTTAGGTGAGGACCTATTTATAGTACTAGGTCAACAAGAAATAAAGTCTCAAAGTCAACCCAAAAGACCAAGTCAAAATCCCCAAAAAGTTGAGCCAAAATCGAACTGAAATCTGAAAAAAAAAAATCTGCAGTGGTCGACCCTTGCAACACAGGGGTCGACCCTATGAAGAAGCTTATGTTTAACAGCATGCAAGAGGGTCGACCCTCTCCCAGACTGGTGTCTACCCTAATTTCCAGCAAGCAAACTTCAAAAACAAACGGTAGACACTTCCCAGACTGGTGTCTACCCCAATTTTCAACAAGCAAACTTCAGAAACAAAGGGTAAACACTTCCCAGACTAGTGTCGACCCTTGTAACCAACAACAAAAGACGGTGTCGACACCTCCAAAACCAGTGTCGATCCCAGAACAAAATTTTAAGTTTCCAAACAACTTTTCAATGTAAACAAGCGTGAACGAGCAATCCCAACAAGTTTAAATCAATTTGTACTCCCCCAAGACTAAGGTACAACCACACCAAAGATTCCTAAAATAAAATAAAGGATTCAAATGCACTTCCCAAAAGGTTTTAAAGGACACAAGTGCTACAATAAGAATTATGTAGCAAATGAAAGAAATGAAGCAAGAAAGAAGATAGCAAGCTTACACCTCTAAAGGGAGTAAGCTTTTCATTTGTGATCAAACTAAGCTCCAACACACTCTCAAGCTTGAATTATGGTGTTCAAGGCTCAACCAAGGTACCTAGACCAAGGTATACAGGTGTGTATGGTGTATGAATATAGGTTCAATGTGGTAGGTTAACTCAAAGTGTTGCTTGCACAAGAAAAAGGAGCAGAAGGAGCTCTCAAGGTGGTATAATGGCTTTCTTGAAATTCTTCAACCCTCAAAACAGAGGTATATGGTCGTTTTTATAGAATTTGAGCTAGAAATATCATAAATATCTTCAAAAATGGACAGTTGGCGGCCTCCCGCCCAGAACAGTGTTTCTCACTACCAAGACTCAGCCGACCCTCAATGAGGCACGGCCGGGCCTCAATGCATTTCCCTATTTTCTGTTTCAGCCTCAACATAAGGTGACACAAGGTGTAAAAGTGGATTTCTTGGGTATAATCAATGGGAATATGAGAGGTTTGGGATTGTTTGAAAGCTTAAACAAGGCTCCTTCATTGAGACCTCGAACCATGCATAATACCACTTTCATCATTAAGTATACCAAACAAACCGCTCGAGCCTTGCGGGTGGTAAAAAATGAGGTGTCCACACTGTGACTTACCGTTATACATATAACTCTGTGCCCTTCCTATTACAGATTGACTATCACAATGAACGCAAATAGCTGGCACGAGTTTTGGCCACATTGGAATGTCTTCTAAGAAATAGTGAAACCATTCTGCTTTTTCTTCTGCTTTATCTAAAGCAATGAACTCAAATTCCATTATAGACCATGCAATGCATGTTTGTTTCGTGGATTTCCAAGAAACAACTGCACCCCCTAGAGTAAAGACATAATCACTAGTGGATTTTAAATTTTTAGTATCCAATTAGCATCATAATAGCCTTTGAGTACTACTAGATATCGAGTAAAGTTCAAACCATGATCACGGGTAAATCTTAGATACCTAAGAACATAAATCATTGTTTTCCAATGATCTTCTTTGGGGTTACTAGTGTATCAGCTTAATTTATTGACAACATATGTTATATTAGGACGTGCGTAGTTCATTAGGTACATTAGGCTTCCAATGATCTGGTAGTATATTAATTGAGACATCCCATCACCTTTATTTTTTGAGAAATAAATATTGACATCTACAAGTGTTCTTGCCATATTTACACCATCCTTGATGTATTTACCAGGTATTTTCTCAATATAATGTGATTGAGACAATGCATATCCGTCAGATATTTTAGTAATTTTTATTCTTAAAATAACATCTGCTACTCCCACACCTTTTAGCATTTGCTTGATTGATTTGATCATATTATGGCTACTACCAATTATGAGCATGTCGGCTATATAATGACAAACTATGACATACCATTTGTCAATGTTTTTAACATAGACACATTTGTGATAATTATTTATCTTAAATCCATTAGTTAGCATAGCATGATCAAATTTCTCATGTCATTGCTTAGGAGCTTGTTTCAATCCATAGAGAGATTTTACAAGTCGACACACTTTCTTTTCTTTTTTTGGTACACTTTCTTTTCTTTTCCATGTAGATTTCTTCATGTAAATCCCCATTTAAGAAAGTTGTCTTAACATCAATTTGATGTATCTCAAAATTATATAATGCTGCTATAGCAATAAGCATGCGAATGGATGTGATCCATGTTACGGTAGAGTAAGTGTCAAAATAGTCTAGACCTTCCTTTTGTCTATAACCTTTTACCACAAGTCTTGCTTTATACTTGTCTATTGAACCATCTACTTTCATTTTCATCTTAAATATCCATTTTACAACCAGGTGGAAGATCCACTAACTCCCAAGTGTGATTTTGCATGATGGATTCAATTTCACTATTAACATCATCTTTCCATAATGGTGCTTTAGGACCCAACATTGTTTCCTTAAAACTTCGAGGCTCATTTTCTAACAACTATGTCAGAAAATTTAGACCAAAGTATTTTGATGTTCTCGCTTTCTTACTGCATCTTGGTTCATTATCAGTTATTTTATGCTGGTCATGGCCAATACTAGTCTTTTGCTCTTGATTGTTAATAATATCCTGACTTTGTATAGAATCATAAGTTTTTTTGTGTGAGCTTAATTCCTCTCATTTCTTATGAGGAAAAACATGTTCAAAGAATATAACATTTCTAGACTTTATAATGGTATTTACATATATATCAAGTATTTCTGACTCATGAGTCAGAAATCGATATGCACTACTATTATGTGCATAACAAATAAACACACTACTTTAGTTTTTTTAGGAACATGAACTTCTACCTTTACTAGATACCCCCATCCTCCCCCATCCTCCCTCCTACTTTAAAATGTTTATAAGAAGGCGGTCAACCTTTCCAAAGCTCATATGGAGTGCTATTAGTTTTCATATGGGGTATTCTGTTAAGAACATAATTAGCATATAATATTGCTTCTCCCCACAAATTTTGTGGTAAACCTAAACTTAGTGACATGGCATTCATCATTTCTTTAAGGGTTTTATTTTTCTTTTTCGCAATTCCATTTTGCTGGGGAGAATATGGTGCTATAGTTTGATGAATAATGCTATGTTGTGCACAAAATTCATTTAAAGGTTTATCATATTCACCACCCCTATCACTTCTAACCATTTTAATGGTTTTACCTAGTTGATTTTCAACTTCGATTTTGTAAAGTTTAAACATTTCTAATGCTTCATCTTTACTTCTAAGTAAGTATACATAACAATATTTTGTGCAATCATCAATAAATGTCATGAAATACTTTTTGGCTCCTCTAGTTTGAACAAATTTAAGATCACATACATCAGTATGAATTAATTTTATAGGTTCGATTTTTCTTTCAATCAATTTAAATGGCACCTTAGTTAGTTTCTCTTCTACACATACTTTACATTTATGATAGGATCAGTTTGAAATTTTGGTATATAATCCAAACCAATAAGTCTATGCAAAGCATCAAAATTTACATGTCCTATCGACCCTGCCATAAATTAGACTTAAGAATATAAACAGAAGCTGTGTTAATCTTATTAATAGTAGAAATTGGTACAACAGTCATTACATACATCTTAAAGAGCCCATCGCTCATGTACCCTTTACCCACATACATACCACTTTTAGTTAGTACAAATTTATCAGACTCAAATACAATCCTAAAATCATTTTTACTCAACAAAGACCCAGAAACTAAAATCTTGCGAATGTGTAGTACATGCAGTACATTGTTGAGAGCAAGTTCCTTCCCCGATGTCATTTTCAATTACATTTCCTTGTCCAGCCACTACAGAAGTAAAAGAATTTTCCATGAATAGTTGTTCCCTGTTGGCAGCCTTACTATATGAAGTGAACATCTTCTTATCTGCGCAAATATGATGAGTTGCCCTAGTGTTGACCCACCACTCCTTGGGATTTCCAATCAAATTAGCCTCAAACACCATAACAAAGAAATTGATGTCATTTACCCCTTCAAAGATTCAATCTAGTTCAGTCACATTGGCTTGGTTGGCAATCTTTTTGCTTGTACTTCTACAATCCTTCTTAGGACGTCGACAATCAGAGGCACGATATCTAGTCTTGCCACAATTATAGCATTTTCCTTCAAACATTTTATTGCCATTATTGTCGCCTTGTTTAGGACCATCTCCAGCATACTTGCTCTTGTTGTTATATGGTTTGTGCACTTGTTCCACTACATTAGCCTTGGACTCAATGGGATTTTTACCACCCCTCTTTTCAGCATTCCACTTATCCTCTTCAATCCTCAATCAGACAGTGAGTTCCTCCAATGTCATCTCTTTACGCTTATGCTTAAGATAGTTCTTGAACTCTTTCCATGCAGGCAGTAATTTTTCCACAAATGTAGCAACTTAGAATGATTTGCTTAAAGACATACCTTCTGCATGAATATCATGCAAGATAAGTTCGAGACTTTGCACTTTGCTAATAACCGTCTTAGAGTCAATCATTACAAAGTCTAGAAATTTGCTAACAACGAATTTCTTCGTGCTTGCATCATTTGTCTTGTATTTTTTTTCCAAAGAATCCCACAATTCTTTTGCTATTTTAAGAGGACTGTAAACATTATGCAACATGTTGTCCAGACCATTCAGGATGTAATTCCTGCAAAGAAAATCAAAATACTTCCAATCGTCCACTGCGGCAACAACTTACTGATCACTTTCATCATCTTTAAACACTGGAGCATCTTCATGTAGAAACCGAGCAAGATTAAGAGTTGTAAGATAGGAAAACATCTTTTGCTGCCATCTCCTAAACTTTATACTGTTAAATTTTTCCAGTTTATCTCCATGATTCATAGGAGCCACAGGAACTTGAACAGGGTTTTGGGTAATCACTGGTGTTAGTGTAACAATTGGATTTAGTGTAATTACAAAAATCAGAAAAACAAATTATAATCAATACAATGTTCTAGTTACAAAAACCAGAAGCTAAAATACCGATTTGAAATAAAATCAAAATTTTGAATACAATGAAAACTAGTCTTGATAATAATAATAATAATAATAATAATAATAATAATAATAATAATAATAATAATAATAAATCTATCTTAAGATTGTTAGTCAATCTTTACTAAATTCAAAGAACAGATTAAGAAAGAAAAAAAAAATTTCGAGTGCGAAACACCAAAACAGAATGTACAAAATATATATATATATAGAAAAACAGAATCTGTTTTATTATAGAAACAAAAAAGAATCTAGAAAAGGAAAAAAATGAAACAAGGAAAAATAAACTACAATACTTATAGTATTATTTTTCTAGAAAATTGATCAAGTCCAGCATTTGATACTATTTCCTTAAGATAGATTTGTCCTCTCCACAGTACTTTCAAAATATGGACGTCTATCTCCTAAGATAAAATGATCGACAACAATTAGTAGCAACACTACACACTAATTGTTTAACGAACACACTTAGTGTATATACTCTCTCTAACAAAAGAAATGCATAAAACATGCAGACAAAAAGAATAACACGAATTGAATGGAATGAACAAATGGAGGACTACCTATTTATAGAAGAAGTAGTGGTTGTTCAGAATAGAATTGAACAGGTATGGAACCTGTTCGGGTTTGAGGAAAAAGCTGGAAAGGTGCGTCGAACCAAGCTGCCAATGTTCAAAAACGTTGGGTCATTTTGGAATTTAATTTGAATTTCAAACAGAAATTTAAATTCCAAACGATAAGAATTTAATTTAGAAAAAATAAAATTCAAATATTTTTGACCCAAAAAGATAAGTACTAGGCTGGACCACACAAGCCCAACCCAACCTCGCACCCGTGCCCAGTTCTGTAACACTTGTACTTTTTGGACTAGTGGGATTGCTCTTGACACTATTATTATTGTACTTGGGGCCTCTTTGGTTCATTTTGGGATATTGATTGAGGTAGTATCATAATGGTAAAGTAAGATTGAACAAAAAACATTTATTCGAATAATTGTCCCATGAGTAGTCATCACTGTTTTGCCCTTTTCCCTTTCAACACTTTGAATTTGGATGTGAGTCTAGAACCATTAGAAATCTCATTTCTGGGGCTTCGATTTGGACACAAAAACGACCTAAAACGGAGTCCGGACGAAGGAGTTATGCCTATTTGAAATTTGGGTACCAGTGTTGGAAACAATTTTGCTGGAGCGAACTTTTGATCGCTTGAGCGGTTTGCACAAATTCCAGAGATTCTGGGAGCTTCTTTTCACTGCTCTAGCCAAGCTTTAACCGCTTTAGCGGTTTGTTCGATATCAAGTACTTTTAAGTGAGTTTTCCGCCCAAAATCATTATTCTTTCTTCATCTCTTCTCTCCTTTTTCTCCATACCCAAAATCCTAGAGCTACAAACACTTGATTTCTCCAATTTTGTCCCTAAATCCACCATAGATCCTTCAAGAAAAATGAATAATAAGTCTAGTTCAAGATATCTACCGATTGTCTCACATTTCATTGAAATTTTAAGTGGGTTTCTATCTTAAGCTTCGATTCTTGAGGTAGGGGTATCTTTCACCTATTATATCTTTAATTTGAGACCCATATGTGCTAATTTCATTAGATATTCACCTTTGTAGATATATATATATATGTATAGATTATGTTTGTTAATAAATGATTTGGAAGGATGTGGGCAATAATTCATGATTATGGATGGAAGTATGTCTATTATTGAGGATTAATGTTGTTGATGATGGAAATTGGTCTCTAATTCTTGAAAGAGAGAAAACCCCTAATTTTCTACAAACTCTAGTTTTTGAAACTTGTTTAATAAAGTGGGGTTTCGCTCAGTTGATTTTTAAAACATGAAATTTGGCATGTTGATTCGACTTTGAGGTTGAAATATGAATTATTGGATTGTTGTGATACTAATGTGTATGAATGGTTAGATGAGTAAAAAGGGGTTTTGCCCAATTGGCCTCTAGAACCTAAAATTAAGTGTATTTACTTGACTTTGATATTGAAAAGTTAGACTTTGAGACTTTTACACCAAAACTGGAGATGATGATGGTTATGAATTAAAGAATCTTCTCATTGTTGACATGTGAACAATTGAATTATTGTGCAATGAAATCATTTTAGGGGAAAATGAGAATTTACAAATTCATGCATCATATGCATTATTAAATTTCTTTTATAATGCAATGATGATTTGAATGGTGGAAAGTTGAAAGGAGGTAAATAGTCCATGTGTCCAGGTAATAAGTCGGGTGGTTTTGAGTTGTGTCTTGTATTTGGTACCCGCACGGGGAGTCAAGGTGCCCAATTGCCCTGCTTGCACATACAGCAGGATAAATGTGAGAAAATGTTTTTGGGTGTCAACGATCTCGCCGTTTCAGGAGTCGGCAAATGTAGGACTATTTTCAGTATACAAAATCTATATCTATGTATGTATTTTGAGTTACGGCTCTTACTCGGAATGTCATAGTATATTTACCGCCCCTAAAAAATCAGGAAATGCTTATTTAACCTTGACATTTGCTCATTTCATACTCACGCATAAAGGTATTCATATGCATACATAATAAAATTTATCAAATGTTTGCATTACATGATCATGTGTATTTCAATTAAGCATATAATTTGTTAAATATACTTTCTACTAAGCATTCGCTCACCCCAAAAACTAACCATTTTCAGGAAATGAAGTTGACGAGCCATCTAAATGATTTACTATGGAAAGCAATTTGGATGATGCATGAATGCTCAGCCATTTGATGTTTTGTGTTGAAGCCTTGGGGCTATTTTGTATAAATGTGAAGGATTTTATTTTTAAATCATGGACACTTTTGATAGTGTTGCTTTTTTTTTTTTTTTTTTTGGTTTCTCTCTTTGGTATAACTTCATAGTTATGGAACTATTTCCCTTTAACTATGGATGTAAGTAGACTATATTGAAGTTTTTAGGAATAGTTCAATGGGGAATAAGTGTTACGGAATTGTATTATTATTTCTTTATCTACTGGTTGTATCTATGCGGATTGAGATAAGGGAACTGGATTTGGGAGGTGTTTTCCCAAGGCATTACAGATTGGTATCAAAGCTAACCAGGTTTGAATACCTTAGGCTTGTGGGAAGTGACATTGGTCACAATAGGTTTACTAGGCTAGGATGGGATGTTTATGTGCTTTGTATGCTTTGTGTGTTTATGTGGCTATGTGGGTATGGGGTTAAGATTCTAGGATACAACTTGCGCCTATTGCATTCATCGAAATCCTTTTGGAAAGGCACCTGATCAATGCTTTTTCCACTTGGAAGTCTTTGAGCGCCGTGGAACAAGTTGATATCTTAGAAAAGTGATCCGTATGAGCTCTTTGTGACTATGTGCTTATGTGGTTTGCCTTATGTGGTGTAGATACATGTATAGGTGTATGTTTAACTCAAATGCGAGTGTGGGAATTTGTGCGGAGTATTAAACTATGAGTTGATTGTGTCTCTATCTTAAGGATGTTTCTCCCTAGAAAAATGGGTAAGATAGACTACAAGGGCCAGATTGATGGGTCAATATGATTTAGAATTTACATTGGATCATAAGCTAAATGGTTTTGTAGAATTATGGGTGTATGTGTGACCATCAAATGGTGGAGACTATGATGAACAGTAAATGATTTGTTATTATGAGGAGTAGCTATTTCTGAAGCCTTACATCAAATTATGGAAGTGAGCTATATAAAGGATTTTGGAGGTAAAGCTGGTTAGAAATTAGAGTAGTTGTAGTAGTGCAATGTTGAGGCTTTAATGATAAGTGAAGCGACTTAAAGTAAAATGTCTTAGAGTGATGATGTCAGAATAAGTAAAAACTAGTTCTAAATTTCTTTGGAATGGACTAAGTTAATTGTGGTTGGAAAGCTCTAATTATTTGATTCACTATTTATGAGGATTGTGTTGGGTCTTAAGTCAATTTTTTTGGTATGTATTTAGAAATATGTGTTGTCTTAACCTGAATGAAATTGTAGGGTGTAGTAAGAGATGCGTTTTTCAGAGAGCTTATCTAGTTTAGAATCTTGTAACAAGTTCTAGGTGAACGAAGTAGGTAAAGAATTTTGGGATGAGAATGAATATGATTTAAATTGCATTGCATTGTGTGATTAAATTTCTAGTGATGGAAAATAGTGACCTATGAAATTGTGTCATGAATATTGAAGGTAAGGATATGTAGGCTAGTTTTGAATGCCTTTGGGATTAGTAGGGTCAATTGTTTTGGAGTTGTTTATTGATGTATTTGAGTGTAGTAGATGGATGCTTATTAAGATGATAAGTAATTGTGTTAACAAATTAGTGATCCTAGAGAAATTGATTTTTGATGAAATTGTGAGAATGCTATGATTCAATAGAGGTTGTGACTAGCTGTTTTGAGATAGTTGATGCAACTGTAATTTGAACATGGAAATTTGTTATTGGTCCATCGAGAGTAATTAATGGTAATTTTTAAAGTTACCCTCAACTAAACGTTATAAATTGTGAAGATTGGAGATATAGATGCGTATTCTAAGTTAAGTTTGGTGAGTAAAATGACAATGTGGTTCAGGAAGCCGAAATGGAGATTTATTTGTATCCATTGACCTTGGACCATAAGTTGTTTTGTATTCTTGATGAGAAATTTATGATTCCCTTCTATTGGTCCTTCGTTTCCCCCATAAGGGTGCTGGGAATTTTGTTGTTGATATATTATTCTAGTATTGCCATTAAGCTTCAGTTAGGTGTACTTGAACTTAAGTAAGATTAAGGGGCATTTAGTTTTACTTGATAGAGGATGATTCCTTATTTCAATTTTATTCCATTGTCTTTTGTTATGAAATTATTTTAGAAGAAGTTATTTGACAGACACCATGTCGGGGAATAAATTGATACGAAGTATTTTTGTTGTTTGGTTAGTCATGGAGATTGTTCTGGAAAGACCGTTGTTGATAAAGAAAACTTCTTAGAGTGGATGAGTGGTATCATAGCTTGCGGTTGTATCTTTAGAGCTTTCATATGAGGGAGCTGACTAGAGACTTCGAAAAAGATTTCAAGGTAACTACAATTATGAATATTTGTTGGTGTAGCCTTTCGTCTTGACTTGTGTAGGCTTTTGTGGTGGGTTAGATATGGTAGTGGGTGTTGTTTTGTGGCATGAGCAATCATGAGAATTAGATTTTTTTTTCATTTTTGGTAAACTGTGGTGAATGACTTTTCGAGTTAAATTATTTTTCAGAGGTGAAGTAGCTTTAGCAGTGATTGGAGTGAAGTACTGAAAATATGATTTTGTTAGAATTTAGTTATAGAGGCGTAGTATTATTTTGGTGAGAGATGTCTATTGAATTTCTTTTGGAGAGATTCTCTTGTAATATGGGATTAATTTATTTATTAATAATGTAAACAATTGTCATTGAATAAGTTCGTGTTATAGAAGATATTAAATTCAGGTTTGACCTCATAGGACATCATAAAATTGGTATGGTGTGGAGTCGTGTTTCAGCTTTGGAGTTAATATCATGGCTTTGATTCCAAGGAATGTAGTGTGTTGTGCGAGTATAGATAGATGATGCAAGTGTAGAAGGATTCCTCCGGTAGTGTGTTAATTATGGTTGTAGCATTAGGAGAGGTTGACAGGGAATCATCTCAAAACTCATCTAAATTCTAAAAATGAGGTGTGTGAATGAGAATTGATTGTTTGGTGAGTGTGTGTCACTCAAGGGAGTGATAGATTGTGCAAATTACTTAGTGTTTGTTTTTAGTTGGTCGCGTGTGATCCCTAAGATGGGGTAGTTGTAAAGAATATATATATATATGGTGACTTTGAAATTTGTAATGATAGTTATGCAGGAATACGACTTCCCAAGTTTATGCGAAAAACTTATCTGTTGGTTATCTTTAACTTTATTGTTATTCTTTTGAATTGTTGTTTCTTGTATGATTGTGATGGGGTTATGACATCATAGTGGTTGGGATGGAATCCTTGGTTGGGTGATGTTTGGTAGTCAACGGCTGAAATATGTTTGAGAACATAATTTTTCTATTGGGTATGACCTTATTTTTGCCAGAATTGAGAATTTACTGCTATAGATAAACTAGTGAGTAAAAATAAGGGAAGGGACATATCGAGTCTCACAATGTGACAGTTGAGTTTTTCAGACCGCTCGAGTGGTGATCTTCAACTCCCAGTAATTGGCTGTTTTGCAAGTAGGACCACTCGAGCAATGGAGTTGTCGCTCGAGCGTAGAATTCATGCTCCCAATGTTTTCACTGTAGCTCTACAAAACTTCTAAGACTTCTCTTTGTTTTATGCTCGAGAGATGGAATGATCGCTCGAGTGATCGCTTTGAATTTGTATAGCTCACTTGAGCGTAGAAAGTTATGCTCGAGTGCTTTGTTCAGGATCAGCTAGTATAAAAGCCACTTTTTGCTCATTTTCTCTCGTTCTTCTCTCTTTTCTCTCCCTTCTTTTCTCATGTTCGAAAACCTTAGCCACAAAACCTTTGATTTCACCTTATTATACTAAGCATCCACCTTAGATCATGCAAGATTAGTGAAGAAGGAGCAAGGATCTTCCTCTTGACCGATTGGATTACGATTTCATCAGAATTCGAGCTTGGGTCTTCATTGTTTCACTGTCTTGAGGTAGGGAGTTCTCTTAACTCTAATCTTTTAAGATCTAGTTCGATTATGTTGTATTATGGGAAGTTTGGGTTGATTTGAGTTTGAAATCTTTGATTAAAAGATGTTTATATTCAAAATTTGGGGTTTTCACTTAACCTTTGAAATATTTAGAATGTTTTAGTACTTTAATGGTGAATATTTGATGATTTGAGGATTTAACAAAGAAATGAGGAAAACCCCAACTTTATTGAAAATCCTAGAATTGGGATTTTTAAATTAAAAGAGGGTTTGAGTTAATCGGTACCTTATGTTGAAAATAAAAGTGATTTTTCATGTTGACAAGTGTGTTGGATAAATTTATTGTCTATGATGATATTATTGGTGATTTAAATAAGTTGAATTGTGTGAATACTAGAATGTTGAAAGGATGTAAGGTAATGTTTTGCATGGGTTGATGGTTGGTAAAGAGCAGGACGTGGAGTCTTGAAAATGAGAATAGTTCATTAGATTTTATGTGTTGACCTCTTGTGCAATTAAAAAGGAATTTCGGGATAAAGAGGAAGTTTTGAGAACTCATGCATCGCATTGCATTTCCATGGGGTTGGATTAAATATTGGATCATTTAAAGGTGTGTGTGTGGTTTCGGAATGCGTTATGTGTGTTGAGGTGCCCAATTCCCTTTTGTGCTCAGTGGTCGGTAAATGTAGGGGATATCATTGATATTTTGGTACAAGTGCCCAATTGCCCTTCCGTGCTAAGCGCCGGTAAATGTGGGGGAAATGTTAAAATGGTTGAGGTGTCCGATTGCCCCTTCGTGCTCGATGACCGGAAAGTATGGAGATGTTTTTAAAATGAAATGGGTGTCCAATTGCCCCTCCGTGCTCGGTGGCCAAAAAATGTGAAGATGTTTTTAAAATGACACGGGTGTTCAATTGCCCCTCAGTGGTTGGTGATCGGTAAATGTGGAGGTTTCCAAAAAAAAAGTAAGAGGTGCCCACTTTCCTTACTGTGCTTGGTTACCAGTAAATGTGGGAGGAATTTTGAGGCGTCCTATGTGGAGTTAGTTTCAAAATGAAAGTTCTTGGCTATGATGATGGGTAATGAGTTGACTCACATGGATTATAAATCATGTATTTAAGTATTTAGTTCCTAAATAGAGTTAAGTCGTAAACATGGCATGGCATGGCATTGCATGAGCATAATTACATTGTACATTCATACATGTTTAGTTTACATCCTACTGGGCGTGAAAGCTCACTCCCGTTTCATGGGCTGGATATCCTCAAACTCTAGGTGATGAAGTTCACCCAAGACATCGTTGAAAAGTAAATAGAATTCAACACGGAGTGTTGAAGCTTCTTTGATGTTATTTTCCTACAGCTATCGAGTTTATTTTTCGAGTTAGGATTTTGTTTGTTGAAATCAAGACCCTTAGTCTTGAAAGGTGTAAGACCTTATGGCAATTTGGATGCATTTAATTTTTCTTTTATGTATTTCTATGCCTTGTAAATCATTATAAAGAACCTGAAAAGGAATCTATGGGAATGTGATAGACTTCAGTTTATAAAGTTATTACTTTTATTTATTGTTCACATGTATACCCTAAAATTGGCGAACTAATATTGGATTAGTGAGGAATGATGTGATATAAAAATCAAGTCGTTACAACTTGGTATCAGAGCTCACTGGCTTTGAATACCTTGGGCTCATGGGAAGTGACGTTTGTTACAATGGGTTACTAGTTTAGAATGGGGCGCTTAAGTGCTTACTCTGATTTGTGTTTGCTAATATGATTATGTGGGTATAGGATTATACTCTTGAGATGAAGTTTGTGCCTATGAATTCTTAGGAGTTTTGTTAGGAGGGCATCTGATCAATGCCATTCTAACTCAAATTCTTTGAATGTTATGGGGAAGATTGGTATCTTAGGAGGATAATTCGTATGTTCTTTATATGACTACGTGTTTATGTGGTTTGTCATTGTGAGAATTGTTATGTGTATAAACATACGTAGATATTTTGGGTAAAGTGTGGGGTTCCATTCGGATTAAATTGTGAGCTAAGTTTTATCTTATTCTTATATAGGATGTCTGGGCATAGTGATGGGAGTCGTGGTAGACCTCGTTGTGGTGGTCGGGTTGTTTCCTCTCGAGGAGAAGGAGTGCATGGTGTTGTGAGCTCATTGGCTTGGAAGTTAGCGGGTGCACTTCAGGAATCTATAAATATCTTAAGGGCTGAAGAAGCAGCACGAGTTGCCGTAGGAGAGACTAGATCCTCTTCTTTGGCTAAGTAATTCTTTAAAACTAATCCTATGGAGTTTCATGGGACTGCTAATCCACTTCTAGCGAATGAGTCGCTTGAACAAACAATGAAGACATTTGAGGTGTTTCACATAGTAGATGATGAGCTTCAAGTCATGTTGGGGGCTTTCAATTGAAATGGGACACAGGTCAATGGTGGAGATATGCCAAAGACTGTATAGTGCATACGTGGAAGGCATTCACTCATGCCTTCCAAGAGAAGTATCTTCCACCCACAACCAGAGAGCGTCTGAGAAAACAGTTCCAAGAGCTCGAATAGCTCAAGACAACCATAGTAGAGTTTGAGGCCATTTTTACTAGTTTGTCAAGGTTTGCACTAGAGTTCATGGTGATCGAAGAGCGCCATTGTTTGGAGTTTGAGAAGAGGCTTAGGTGGGAGATTAAGGTGAAAGTGGTTGGTAGTATGGTTCAAAACTATGATAGACTCGTGGAAGCAACCGCACATGTGGAAATTACTTTGGAGGGGGAAATAAACAGAGAAGTAAGAGACAAGGAGAAAATGAGTCACAAAGTGACTCGGGACGTCTAAGAAGTCAAGGGGTATGTAGACGCGCCCGTGGGCTTCACTCTACAGTTCGGACTCGATTTTGTGTCGCGGTTCTAAATCTGAACCAAAGAGTCCAACTCTGGCAAATCGTTTTGAGAAAAACTGATTTTTGAAAAGAAGTGCCAAACATGGACTGCTTTGCCAGATTACAGAGTCGCCACCTAAATATTTTTTAAATTGGGAAATTTAGAAACCACGACTCGGTCTTAAGGCCACATGTCCATCACCAAAGTGGTCTTGGCTCGAGCTTGGGTACGATCGGGAAGGTCAGCTATGAGCACCCCCTTTCGCCCGGTCCGAAGACCGGCCTCTACTAACCGTGATATCCGTTTTTGAAAACTTTATGCGTTCTTATTCCGGTTATTTAACCTAGAATTACTATGTGATACGCACAACACAAAAGTATAGACTAGATCGCCTAACTTGGAAATAAACATTGCATATCCGTTTTGTCTCGAAAAACGTGTTGTTTTCTTTTGCTACTCGTAAGTAGGCTAAAATGCGGATTTCAATGAGTCGTTCCAACTCAGGCAATCCAACCTTCACCCACAGGCATTCAAACAGTTGTATAACACATAAGCATTTAGCCGCATGGCAATCCTATTGTCATGGCAACAATCACACGCATACGGTATGCTAAAGCATAAAAGCTCACCTCGTACTCCGTGCCAAAACAGTAAGCTAGTTAGCAAAACAATGCATGACCTAGTTCATGTTAAATGACTAATGCAACACAGGCAAGAATGCAGTTAGACAAAGCGGCTATCCTAAGCATGGCATATGAAATGCTATCACATAGCACATATTCAATTTGGAATTTGAAAATTGCGATGCGTTGTATGGTGTACCGAGCCGGTGCATGTAAACAAATGCATGAATGCACACATGCATTGCATAAGGTATGCTAAAATAAGTATGCCCTAATCTACCATAAGCAGGTAAATAAAAGGGTTAGAAAGAAATAGGGGTTGGAAGACATACACCCACTCACGCACACTTATTACAATTTGCCCTCGCTCGGAGGGACCAAAAGAATAATATACAGAACCGAATAAATAATTAACTATTCTAGCTAATTAAATATTACAATTCAATTAAATTAAATAAATAATCTAATTAATCTATTTAGCGATAAATGCCTCGGAAGGAGGGCTGCCGCGTGTGCCAGGACTCGCTGAATCGCACTGCCGTGCAAGTGTGCCTTTGTTTCCTCTGCTCTCCTTCTCTGAAAATTCCCAAAACTTCAGGAGTGCCTCTCAGAGCTCTGAGGAGCATCACCGGCTGAGGCAGGGAGCCACCGGCTGAGGGAGGAAGGCACCGGCTCTGAATTTCATTATCGGCTGCCAAGAGGCAGCCGGTCGGCACTAAAGAGTGCCGATCGGCCCTTTATCCCTGCAGAACCTGCAACTGACAGCAGCAGAGGAAACCAAAGGCAAGGCAATGCAAATCAAGGCATGTATGCACCAAGCACATCCCTCATCATGCTATGGACTCAAGAGGGCATGTGCCTCGATTCCCGGACCACCAATCGCGCATTTCCATGCGTGATGATCCTAAGAACCAAGGGTACAAATTTGATTTAAAATGCATACAAACCAAGCAAGCACATAAGGGGTGCTAAACCTCCATCATGACTTAGTCAAGAGGCCTAGCGTACATGCCAATGCAATGAGGTCCTAAGCATGTCATCTACTATGCACATATGGACAATGGCATGGCATTTATGCAAGCATACAAGCAAGCACGTGAACCAAGCATGCAAACCGATTGTAGGTTGGGCTTAAACATGAATTGGGCAGCTCTAATAAGGCTCAAAACAGTGGCCAAAATACCTAGAAAATGAGATTAAACACACGCACACACATGCACATGTTAAGGCTTAAGACTTGGGCATACAAAGTCAACTTTCATGCACACTTAAGAGGCCAAACATGGACGGATAGCATGCATCAAAAACTCTGAAATTCATGTCAAACATGATGCCAAATCATGCAATGAAGCATGCCAAACAAAGCATGCAAATGGCCTAGGCTCAAGACAAGTCAATAGGACATTTAAACCACACTTGGCACAAACACATATGGCATGCACTTAACAACCAAAAATAGGTTCTCAGCATGTTAAAGCAAGGCCAAAGAGCTACTTAGATGGTATCTAAGAGTCATTAAGCTAAAGGCATGCATTGAAGCCAAAACATGGAGCATACAAGACATACTCTTAAAGCATTAACAAGGCCACTAAGGCAATCAAACAAGCATGTATGAAGGACTGAAATGGCATATTAGATGGTTCCAATCATCAAAAACAAAGCTAGAATAGCATACCACATATTCATGCTTTTGAGGCCAACAAGCCAAATACAAAGAGGCTACCAAATACATGCCAAGATTAGCCAAAATAGCTATGGACAGAGCTAAATCATGGCAAAATAAGCTTACAAGCTTCACAAATCTAAGCTTAAAACATGCTAGAAAATAGGGCAAACAACCTAGTCATGTTAAGGCATAAAAGAGGCATTACAAGGCAACTATACTAAGCATGTATAGGAGACCAAAACCAACTTAGAGGAATGTTATATCATGGCAATATAAGCATAGAAAACAACTCAAACATGCTCAACACACACTCAAGCATGAAGCTCCTTAAGGAAGCAAAATTTGTCCTTTTCAAGGGCATCAAGGAGAGAGGGTGGCCCTCTCCTTCTTGAGACTTCAAGGCATGCTCTTCACCACTGAAATCCTTCAAGATTTCAGTGGTGAAGAGATCCTAAGACCAAAGTCTCGGATCTCTCACAAAATGGCACAAAAGGTGCCCTTTTCAAGGCCTAAAGGTGGTCAAAGTTCCTCAAACCACAAAACACTCTTAATATACAATAAAGAGGGTCAAAAATCAGAACTTTTATGTGCCAAACACTAAGCTCAAAAACAGTTCTAAATTAGGTAGAAATGAGTTGCAAAAATGGGGAAAAAAGTGCAAGTTTCTCACCCTTGATGACTACCTTCACAAGAGTTGTTGGTGTTGCTTCCTTGAGCTCAAAATCTGTCAAGAACCTCCAAGAATAGCCTCTGGAACCTCAGTTGCAAGGAGAGGGTGAAACACTAGGTGTTTTAGTACAATAGTGTGAACTAAAGCACCTAGTGTACTAAGAGAAAAAGAGAGATATGATATATGTATCTAACTTAACCCTAAAAACCAGAGCTCCAGCTCTCTAACAATGTCTAATGCTCTGAAAAATGCTAACCCTTGAGCCAAGAGAAGGAGTCCCTCTCTTATAGGCCAAAAGCTTACAAGCTTGGCCACTAAGCAAGCTCATCCCTCCATACACGTGTATGGAGGGAAAGACAATTGCACACAGCTGTCTGAAAATATCTCAGAAAGCAAGTGCACAGTGGTCGGCTGGGCAAATTGGTCATTTCGCCCAAAATAGTGCCGACCGGCACAAAATAGTGCCGACCGGCACAATATAGTGCCGGTGACAACTACACCAACGGTGGCCTCTAGCCCCAAAGGTGGTGTGGGGATGCCTCATAAAGCATTCCCTGCCCTTCCAAGGCAAAACACAAGTGTTTGGTGCAAAACCAAACACAAACGGTCGAGTTCGGAGGTCCTGAGGCACGGCGCGCGAGCCGAGAACTCCGGGAACTCCAAACGAACACAAACATGGATAATCACCGAGTGTCCAAGCGGTGACGTCCAAGTCTTGGGGATGGTCAAAAATGGGGTGTCTACAGGGTAGCACTAGCACACCTTTGCAATCGCAGCAAACTGAACCTCAAGGTTTGGTAATGGGGATAAGTTTAGGGAGTACTAGTCAAAATAAGATGACTTGTTTTCGATGTGGCCAGCAGGGTCATAAGGCTTCAACTTGCCTTCAATGGAAGGGAAGATGACTACAGTAGCGGTTAGCTCATTCTCAAAGTCAGTTTCTGGGTAGTGGTCGGGTATCCACCTACTACCAGTGTGGATAACCACGGCACGTGAAAAGACTTTGCTCAGAGACGACCTATTTTTGACAAGGCCGAAGACTTGGACAAACATACAAAGCGCAAATGGTTGAACTCGCAAGCTGCCTACGTATCCCTTAAGGAATCAAACCAGCGTAGTTCATGCAGGAGGCACACGTGCCAAGGATAAGATATGCGCCCGTAGGCAGGGGCAAAATGCAACTGAGAATGCAAGAAGCCGAGCATAACTTATGATCATACAAAGAAAGCTGTAATGAAGCACGCATGCGACAGTTATAAGCTAGCATGCAACAGTCTACACTACAATGCAGATATGATGTAAGAGAATTATGAAATTCTCAAAACGTCTCACTCGGAGAAATACAATACTTGCCCTGCAGGCCTGCCCGTTCCACCAAAGATAACGAGTCAGACATACAATATCGTGCCTGCAAAGAAAGCAAACTTAACAGGTACAATATGTTTAGCAACATGCATGACATATGCAATGTGAATGCTGAATGATATGCAATATATAAAAAACTATGTATAGTAAATGCAAATGAAAATGTAGTGCAATTAAAACTAAATGCAAACTACATGCAGAGCAATTGAATCATGATTCAATCATGAGGTTCAAACCACACAAATGTCAAATAGATTGATGGAGGAAACAAGTCCGTCTCCCATAGAACGATGTTCCGATCTATGAGTACTTCGACGGACACAAGAACAAGTATTGAGTGGGTTGACATAAGTGGGGTGACGACCCGCTGACGAAAGAACAATGATCCTAATGCCGGACGCAATGACTACACTACAATGTAATAGAAATGGATAAATGATACAATGGATATGGCACGCGGGCCAAACCGAATCTTGCCTAGGAAAGGCATGTACATATACAACTCATGTCTAACACAGCAACGGTGCCGCTACCCTCAAGGCTCGGACACAAAAGCTCGACAACTGTGCTTCGACACGAACAATATGGGCACATACCAGACCAAGCTCAACTTGGAAAGGCGCAAGCCATAGATGGAGGTGATGCAATGGATGCATGCAATGGAATAGATACAATGGATATGGCACGCGGGCCAAACCTAATCTTGCCTAGGAAAGGCATGTACACATACAACCCATGTCTAACACAGCAATGGTGCCGCTACCCTCAAGGCTCGGACACAAAAGCTCGACAACTGTGCTTCGACACGAAAAGTGGGCACATACCGCATCAAGCTCAACAAGGAAAGGTGCAAGCCGTAGATGGAGGCGATGCAATGGATGCATGCAAGCTATAATGCACTGGACTAGGTGTTTTACAAAAAAAAAAATGCATGACACATACACTATATTACAATGATGATGCACGACATATGCATGTTTTTTTTTGTATGTTTTTGAAAATGCATGACATATGCAATATTTACAAATGATGCGGATGCATGTTGATGCAATGGCTACGATTGCGCTTTTCCTATTCTCCCAACAGGCGACATACTAGGTTGGTTCAAGATCTGCATTGAGGTGTAAACACGCCGCCAACCTATGGGGCTTCCATACGATTTCAAGCCGAGGGTACATCCTCGGTATTTAAACCAGATTTTAGTCTCGAAATTCAATCTTTATGCTCTAGGCATAAGCCATTCAAACTCTAGTTTTCACCGCCCCATTGGTCTCCTAGGAACTCACCGAACACGCAGACGGGTGGCTTTACCAGACCACCGAGAGTCGTTCGGGCACGACAAACACCGAAGGAATTGCATCTTCAGAGGATTTAAGGTCTCCTAGACCGTGCGTGTTTAAGGTCTCGCCAGACCAGACGGGGCAACGATGAAATGCGCAAAACAACGCTATGAAATGCATGCAAAATGCAATGAGGTGCACCTTAATGCACCGAAGGTTTTGCACCTCCCGAGGATTTAAGGTCTCCTAGACCGTACGTGTTTAAGGTCTCGCCAGACCGTGCGGGGCAACTGTTACACAATACTTAAAGTGCATGCGATGCAAATGGGGCAGATGAGATGCGCGTGTCTCAAAAGATGGAAAATGGAGTGCAATGAGGGTGCGCCAAACGGCGCGATGAAACGCATGCCAAATGCAATGAGGGGCGACTTTAGTGCACCGAAGGTCTTGCACCTCCCGAGGATTTAAGGTCTCCTAGGCACAGATTTTTGGTCCCGCCGACCGTAGCGTGTCCCGCCGGACCCCAAAAATGGGGCAACCATGCGAGTGTGACACGCGTGCCACAAGGGGTGCAGAACAATGCAAATGAGAATGAAATAAACCATGATGAGGCGCGCATACCTCATTGGTGGAAAATGAAATGCAAAACGAGGCACGCGCACCTCGAAATGCAATGAAATGCGAAAATGAGGCACACGTACCTCATTTGATGAAAAAAAAAGTGCAAAACGAGGCGTGCGTGCCTCGAGATGCAATGAAATGTGAAATGGGGCACACGTACCTCATTTGATGGAAAATGAAGTGCAAACGAGGCGTCGTGCCTCGAGATGCGATGAAATGCGAAATGAGGCCCACGTACCTCATTTGATGGAAAATGAAGTGCAAAACGAGGCGTACGTGCCTCGAGATGCAATGACATGCGAAATGAGGCACACGTACCTCATTTGATGGAAAATGAAGTGCAAAACGAGGCGTACGTGCCTCGAGATGCAATGATATGCGAAACGAATGTAACGAGGTGCACCTTAATGCACCGAAGGTCTTGCACCTCCCAAGGATTTAAGGTCTCTGGCGTGTTTTTGGTCCCGCCGGACCCGGGGGCGTGTTTAAGGTCTCGCCGGACCCGGGGGCGTGTTTAAGGTCTCACCGGACCCGGGGGCGTGTTTAAGGTCCCGCCGGACCCGCATGGCAAAATGAAATGCACATGAGGCACGCGTACCTCACGGGATGGAGAATGAAATGCAAAACAAAGTACGTGAGGTAATACACCTCATGTGACTCAAGGTGAAATGCAAAATGAAACACGTGAGGTAGTACACCTTATGTGACTCAAAATGAGATGCAAGATGAAGGAGTACGACACGCATGCCGCATGACAATGCAAAATGGTGCAAGTCGCAAGAGACGTGCAAGATGGCGCGATGCGTTAGACAACGCGAGTGCAGAAAACAGTGCGATTGAATGCATGCCAAATGCAATATGATGCGCAAGATAGCGCGATGCGTTTCGACAACGCGCATGGGGGAACTTTTGAATCCCTGTAAACGACAAAAGGATACGAAAGGATACAATCTTCGCTTGAATTTGAGCGTCACGCACAGTAGAGACGGTCCGAAGTCAAAACGGAGGCCGGTTGAGCATCGGGGATGCATTTTCTTGTACTTTCTTGAGCTACGAAGACCCAAAACTCCTCGATTTGCCTAAACATGGCCTTGGGAACACCACCGGCTGGGTGGGGTGGTCACCGGCTGCCACCGGCTGCATGAACTCATATATCGGCACAAAATAGTGCCGACCGGCACAAAAAAGTGCCGACCGGCCAAAAATGGATCGGGGCGTTGACAATTTGCCTCGTCTTTTAAAATAGGGTTCCAAACCCTATTTCATTCTCTTCCGCCAAAACTCTTCCTCTCTCTCTAGAGTGTTTTTCCTTTGATTTTCGCCACTTCCTCGAGTTTTCGCCGTCCGATTCGCGAAGTTCACCGTTTGGACATTTTCGATCGAACAAAACTTTGTTTCGTGCATTTTTCACCATTTTCGCTTCTCGACTTGTTCCTCGACTTTCTTCATTCTCGTACCTTTTCACATTCGACCTTCCCATTTCCTCGGGGTTGACCTTCTCGGTTGACTTTTCGTATTCCGGCCCATTTTTCATTTTCCGGCTATTTTCCATCATCATTACCCATGGCAGACGATATTCCACATGTCGGGACTCCCCCGGACCATGAGATGGACCCCGGGGTCGAGCTCCTCCCATTGAGCGAGCGCCCATTCGATCCGGCGACCTATCGCCCGGCCATCCACGTGCTACCACCCGATGGACTCCGCCACTTCCGCGGCTTCGACAGAGTTTTGGACCCAGAGCTTCTGCTGCGCGAGCCGGCCTCCCACTTGTCTGCTGGCGCCACCGAGGTAACATTCTCGTCTCTTATTTTCTGCAATGTAGGATTTTCTGTCAACTGCCGTAGCTAACTGAACCCATTAACTGCTTAGTTCTGATGTACTGTACTGTAGTTGATTGTAGACAACTTCACAACTGACACCTGTTTAGGACCGACGCACATGCACACACACTACACTAGTCTGAATCACCCAAACACATGGTACACATTGCACTGCCGATTCGCCGACACCCGGCGCTTATTTGATTCTGAAAACTTGCACGCATGCTAGATTTGCACAAAATTACACCAACACGCGGGCACATCACACGTTGTAGTTTACTGAAACATACCGAGGCTTGGCTTCTATTTGAACGTTGAAAAGCACGCACACACGCTGTTTACACCGATCCTCATAGGAGCACTGACATGTCACAGACCGTAGCCCACGCACTGGTAAGCTGAAACCCGATATCTGCTTGAATCTGAAAAATGTGCACACGTACACCGTATCTACATGCTAACCTTCACAAACACACTGACACATCACAGGCAGTAGTCCACCGCAATACACTGAAGCCCGATATCTGCTTGAATCAGATTTGTACCGATTGCATATCTTCATATGGCTTTGCAATTTCTTGACTACAGGGAGACTCCCATACTCTCCGCGGGTATGGGAACATTACCGCTCGCGACTGGTACGCCGCGCCGTTAGCCGCATTGTGGATCGGGCCGGTACCTTCGCAGGGACTTTCCGGACTCTCTACTTGCGGACCTCTTCTTGCCGCCTGGCGAGAGGTGGTGGATACCACCAATTCTTTTCATCTATCGGACCGGGACATGACGATGACCCCTTCGACTTCTCGATGCTCACCGGCATCGGGTGGGGGTGATCCGATCTCCTTTGACACGGACATGGACGAGTGGATCGCCGCCAGTTTATTTGGGCGCCGCCGCTTGTTCGGGTTCGGCCCGCTATTCCCGGTTCGAGGTGCGCTGAAAAGCGGACCATGCCGTGGACGCGGCTGGCGACCTGTGAGGCCGAGAGATATGCACGCGCTTCCTCATGTTTTTGAGGACCACCCTATTTGCCGACCGGCGAACACTGCCTCTTCGCCTCGTGGACGTCCGACGGATTGTGCAAGATGATCGGGTGGCGCGCTCGCCACCCTTTACGGCTACATGAGCTCCGCTTGCTCGGGGGCTACCGCGAGCTCGAGGTACGCTTCTCTTCGCATTTCTTCAGATTTTCAGACAGACATCGCACACATCGTTGTCAGATAATCATACACACGCACACACATATTATCTTGATCAGACATCGCTCACATCAGACACCCCGCCAACACAATACACAACACACGGCTCTGTTATTTACGCTTTATTCGCACTCGCTTATTCGATTGTGGGTGTACGCCTACTTTCCCTAGAGCTAAGATCTGAGACGGAGACCCTCCGTCGCCCCTTTTCGCCGTTCTGACAGGCGATGTGTCCGAGACCCGGGACACTTTTAGCTTCTACCGTTCTTCGACACCATCACCCCGAGGTATGTTTTACTTCTGAGCTTCGCTTTCATGCGTACATTTCTGTATTAGTAGATAATCAACCGTGTTTCATTTCAGGTCATCTGGCAGCCTTGGGCTCCACTCCCAGGGGTGATACGAGATCGGTACGCCGGCGCCACCGAGACCTCGCCATCGATTCTCTGGAGGCCGGTCTGTCGGGCCTGCACTGGTGAGCGCTTGCGCTGACCACTGGATTGCCGGAGCAGATAGTTCGATCCACCTCCCGAGCACATGAGGGACACCGAGAGGTTTTCTGCAGGCAGCAGATGGAGGACTACACCCTTGGTGGGCCATAGATGTGGATGCCTACGGCGAGGGCGACTATTCCGAACGTCCCGACCTTCTTGATGCGGCTCGAGCGGGCTCCAGTGATCCAGGAGACCTGTGCCAGGCAGAGACAGAGGAGCGGGGCCATCACTGAGGGCTCGAGCTCATGGCAGAGAGGGAGTGCAGAGGACGAGGGACGGCGGCCCGCCTCGCCTACTATGTTGACTTATAGGGCAGAGTGGGGAGACCTACCAGATCCCTTGCTCCTCCTCCGATCATGGTATTCTGACTTGCCTCCGATGTATCACTTTATTTCGTGATCTTGCATTGTCATTTCACATTCAGATATCCCACGAATCTTGATGTATTTAATACTTTTGCGAGCTTCCTCCGAGTATACCACCAGGAGTGAATGCCTCCCTGAGGATCTTGCCGGACTCTCGGCGCTTTGGCCGTCACGGCTTGCCGGTATGTTTTATCGACCACGCCTCGAATCATACTGCTTCGCACAATCTACTATCGCACAAAAATCGATAAAGCGCTCACGGTTTCATACATTGCACTCAGATATCTTGCATTGCATGCGATAAACCGCTTCACGGCATTCACACACGCAGACATCGCATTCTATCTTGATTCACTGTTCACATTCACACACCGCACTCGACAATTCTATATCGATTCACTGCTCACAAGATTCACACACCGCACTCATACACATTCTACATTGATAAACCGCTCACGCTTTACGATGTGTTTGTTCTCAGATTTTCACCTCCTTTCCGATCCCTCCAGGTGACCTTTGCTCGGTGGCCTCCCGTCTCTACTCGGACGGGAGGATATTCCCTCGCAGGGAGAGCGTGGTCATGTAGGGAGCAGCCACGCGCTAGGAGATGGGAGTCGGAGGTGGGGGATCGAAGTCATTTGCGGAGGAGGCCGGGATAGCTCGGGCTCGGGCTCGACAAAGGATTTACGACGCCTTTGTGCTTAGAAGAGGGCGAGGATCGATCCTTAGGCATGAGGCCTATTGTCGATGATGATGATTTTTCTTCTTTTCTTTATTTCTTTTCTTGTACTTTTCTTTTGGTAGATAGAGTACTATGTCTTGCCAAGCAGTTTTTGCTTTTCTCAAACACTGTATTTGAAAGAGATGATATGAAACGGACTTTTTATCTGAAAAGTGTTATATTTACATATCTCATACTTTGCACTGCATTGCATCATTCTACACTTCAAATGTAAATGATATCGATTTGTTATCTGACAATTGAACACTTGCACTGTGATAATCAAATAACCAACCAACTAAACAGCGAAACAACTCATACAAACCAGTGCTCCATCCCAACATACAAATTTTCTGGGGACTGATTTGCTGGGGATTGATCTGCATTTAGTGCACAACTCAGTATTTGGTTCCTTCTGCATACAGCAAACTCTGAACAGATAGCCCTAATCTGATGAGACAGATCACAAAACTGACACGGTTGCAGTTGAAACACATTCAAATGTCCCAAATTTTTTCTTCCTTCTCTTACTTTGCACGGATGTAAAGAATGGCACAGCATTTTGAGCACAAGCGATTACCTTTTGGAAGAGAATGGGTTTTCAACCGGGGTGTCGAGCCTACCTCAGAACACGACAAGACAGACTCAAACAGGGAAACAAAAGGCGCACGACCTAACACGACAAGACATACTTGGAAAAGACTCAAATCCAAAATTGAGACCGACAAAGCAAAAGACACGACACACAGACGTGTTTAAAAGAGACCTCAAATTTCGAGGAGCCAGTTCCTCCGGGTATACCTCCCACCTTTTCTGATCTGTAATACTCGCATCGCTCGGCTCTCAGGCTCGGTTTTTCTCTCAAAAACCCTTTTCTCACTTTTCTCTCAACTTACTCCTCTCTATTCTTCAATCTCTCATTTTGCATCCCTCCCTGGATGATGAGATGAATAGGAAGTTCTTGATTCACATCCGACACTATAGCTAGTTTGCAACCACTCCTTCCGGCGGATAGAGCGTCTTTTCCCAGAAATGCGTGTTGACGGGGGGAGGACAGATACCGCTCCACTTTGCCTGGTTCATCATTTTGACCATTTTTGTTGTGTTTTTTTTAAAACTCTGACCAAAATGAGAGTTAGATTAACGCACTTATTCAATTTTTGATTTGAAAATCATGCGAGTCAGGCTGTGAGCACTGAAGAGTTTCCTTTTGTTGGGTCCAAACATGGTCCAATTTTGAAAGCGAAACAGTTTTCGAGAAAATAAGTCAAGCTCAGTAAAACTTTTCAAAAACCGTTTTTGTAGACAATCAATGCTCAACGAGCGTAGAACTTACCCTCGAGATATGCAAACTCGGATCGGAGGTAATGCAAGATTGCCCCTGGCTTAAAAGGGGCAGGGAGGCAACGGAAAGTTGCCCCTGGTTTGAATGGTAGCTCAGGGCAATTTACGGCAATGGAGGGCAACGGAGGGCAACGAAAAGTTGCCCCTTGCTTGGATGATGCCGCGGCATGTTTGTAAGCCAGCCTTTGTCGATGACGATTGGACCCTCGGACGCGGAGAAGTCGAAGATGGCTTGAATCAATATGCGGACACAGTTACCTGGAAGGTGTTGGTGGTTTGGCTTCAAGAGGAAGTTAATCACGCTCGGTTCTTGTAATCAAGACGTCGATTCGAGGGCGAAAGTGATCAAAACCATGACATGGGAGACGCTATGGGGGCTGGACTTCAGGATGAAGTTGCCTACGTATCCCAAACATGGGAATCAAGCCTTACGTAGTTTCGGTTAAGGTACACTCGGGTATTTTAACCTTCACTGTTTTTATGCTCTAATTTTTGCCAAGGCGCCTATTGCAGGTTTTCGACCTTGCGAGCTTTGTTCTTCTTTCTTTTCTTTTTTTTTCATTTTTTTTCATTTTTCTTTTCTTTTAGGCTCTAACTTCGCCAAGGCGCCCGCGGGTTTTCGACCTTCGACCTTCTTTTTTTTTTTCTTTTTTCTTTTTGTATTTTTTCTTTTGTATGTATTTTTGCTTGCTCTAACTTTTGCACAGGTAGCCCTTCCGGGTTTTCGACCCAGTGAGCCTCTCGAAGGGTAAAAGTATAACAAATCCATGCCAAATGGTTTTGGGATTGACGCCTCCCCTTTTCCGGGAGAAAGGCGGTTCTTGCTTTCTGCAGAGATTCCATCATGGTTGCTTCGCAAACTTCTTTTGGTGAAGTCTAATCTTTTGCTTGCCTCTTGATCGAGGGTCGCTTGATGCCAGCCTTGCATTAATAACTAAATTCTGGATGCCGGTCCAAGATTTGGAAAATGAAGGGTCGAGTCACGAGGCTGAGAGCGATCCTAAGTTGCACAATCTCAAGAGTGATTCCACACATGTCTTCGCAAGACCGCGCAAAACATTTTTGAAAGTTTTTAAGAAAGCGACAAATCGCTCGTGCCGAAGACAGTGTAGGACCAATCTGGATCAAAGCTAGGGTCCTTCTCAGTACTCACGCTAACAAGCATGATTCCATTCATTAAGGGCTTAGCACGCCTCTCTTTCTCTCAGATTGATCAAAATTTTGCAAAACCCGAGGAATTACTCCCCCTTTGTTTTTATCACCGCAGTGTTCAAGGAAGGTTTTGAAAAACTTAGGTCAAAATAATAATTTTTAAGGCACAAAAGAGCAGGTGGAATGCACTGTCACCCCTTTCGAATTCTCTGGCACAACTAGCCCAACATAAATAGTACGGGATCACGATAGCCGCGGCTGTTTCATTCGGGTTCCCTAGATGTAAACTGGCTCCAGGTAGACCCAAAAAGAAAGCAAAAAGAAGTAATTACAAAACAAAACGGTGCTCGAGGCGACAACCCGAAGTCACCTAGTATCTTTATACAAAAGAGGCGACTCATTACAATTAGATGCACCTTAAGCAAAAAGGATCGACTCAAAACAATGAGACAGACTCAAGACAAATCAAAAGATGACTCAACACCCAAGTCGTTTTACAAAACTAGTATTGGCGGTGCTCAAAATGCGCGCCAAACGCCATATCCAAAAATGTACAGATATTGCCCGCAGCGGTTGAATCTCAATTACATACTCGCAATGTCGGTGTCCTCATTATCTGTGTTCTCACAATCCAAGAACTCAGAGGTGATTTGGCCGAGGTAGGCGGAGGATGACCTTGTTATCAATCAAACTGTACCTCATGACGGAGGCGGAAGCAATTATCGGTGGTGTGGCGGTATTGATGGTACGCACAAGATCGAGTGGCATCATGGCTTTTGGAAGGGGTTTGGGGAGCGGCCTAGGATCGAGGGTGTGAGATGCCCCTTGGCTAAAATCGAAGTGCCCTAGACAACGGCATGTAGAGAGGATGGAAGGCCCGCCTCGGGCAAGTACTTCGGAATCTGAGGACTTTTGCTAGATGCACTAGCGAACGGGTCGGGTGCCTTGGGTTTCGATCCTTTCCGATGAGGCTAGGAGGGAAGAACCTTCTTGGCATGACGGGCCTATCCGGTTCTCTGATTATTTGGCGCCCTCGGTAGTAGGAAAACGTCATCCACACTTTTGGTTACAATCGCGGATACCTATTGTTTGCTCATTCCCCCGGCTTTCAAAGCTCTGGGCGCCTTGTTCCACAGGATCGGCATCCACCTTCACTTTGTCTTTGCCTCTGGCCTCAGCCTGGTGGGAGGTTTGGGTTGGTACTGGTACATCACTGTTGTGGGTGGAGGTCATCTCCGACTGATTGAGTTCGATCACAATCCGCCCCAGTATCGGGGGCTCCTGGGGTTCGAAATTTCCGGCCTCTGTGCAACCGTGGCGAGTTGACATTCAATGGCGAGATCCGCCACGGACCTCTGGAGCTCGCCTATCATTCCCATTAACTCGAATGTAGTGGGCTCGCGAGCCTGATAGAATTGAGGAGTCCAGATTGGGTGTGCAGCGGGCGATCTAGGTGGGTGCGGCATATCAATAGTAGCTTCATCTTGTGGGGTGGTTCCTTGACTCAGCGCGGCCGTCATGACCACAATCTCTTCTGAGTTCTGCATTATGTTTGGTCCTGCCTCAGCGGGGAGAAGACACTAGCTTACGACTTAACTCACTGAATCTCTGAACTGAAACGGAAACCAAGCAGCATTTCAGCGCTAATCAGATCAAGCACGGGTGTAGTCAAACAAGCTGCTCCACTCTTGAACACTGTTCCCCGAAGTCCCATCCCCAAATCTGAATCGACAGCGGATATAAGCGATTCTCAAAAACAACGATCTTGGTGCCCTCGGGCGGATCTGTGAACTATGGGTATATGCATTCCTGTGAGATATACTCTAAAAGCACATAGCAAGTAAATGAGAGCCAATACACCCCTATGTTGGGATAGGGTTTCTGTCCTATTTTGTCGAGCTAGGGTTTCACTACGCCTTGTGACTTCAAACAACCTATATCGGGTAAGCAACTTTGTCCTAGTTTGGAATGGTCACTCTGGTTCGATATGCACTAGGTCGAATGGTCAAAGAGGTGCCCTGGTAAAACCGGGTTTGTGTTCCCATCTTGGCGAGCCATAGCAGTCGGCCTTATGGACATGCCTTGACAAGACAAGCCTCCGAGAAACCGCTCGAGAATAGCGGATGGCAAACACGGTGTCCTAGGCACCAATGCAAATGCAATGCAAAGAGACACATAAGCGTAGTCAAAAGCAGATATCACGAGTTCGAGTCAAGCTCTCTAAAATCCCAAATGTCGCGAGAAGCGCCGTGGGCTTCACTCTGATTCGGACTCGATTTTGTGTCGCGGTTCTAAATCTGAACCAAAGAGTCCAACTCGCAAATCGTTTGAGAAAAGCGATTTTTGAAAAAGAAGTGCCAAACATGGATTGCTTTGCGGATTCTGAGTCGCCACCTAAATATTTTTAAATTGGGAAATTTAGGAAACCACGACTCGGTCAAGGCCACATGTCCGTCATCACCAAAGTGGTCTTGGCTCGAGCTTGGGTGCGATCGGGAAGGTCGACTATGAGCACCCTTTACTTGGGTCCGAAGACCCGCCTCTACTAACCGTGATATCCGTTTTTGAAAACTTTATGCGTTCTTATTCCGGTTATTTAACCTAGAATTACTATGTGATACGCACAACACAAAAGTATAGACTAGATCGCCTAACTTGGAAATAAACATTGCATATCCGTTTTGTCTCGAAAAACGTGTTGTTTTCTTTTGCTACTCGTAAGTAGGCTAAAATGCGGATTTCAATGAGTCGTTCCAACTCAGGCAATCCAACCTTCACCCACAGGCATTCAAACAGTTGTATAACACATAAGCATTTAGCCGCATGGCAATCCTATTGTCATGGCAACAATCACACGCATACGGTATGCTAAAGCATAAAATCTCACCTCGTACTCCGTGCCAAAACAGTAAGCTAGTTAGCAAAACAATGCATGACCTAGTTCATGTTAAATGACTAATGCAACACAGGCAAGAATGCAGTTAGACAGGCTCGGCTATCCTAAGCATGGCATATGAAATGCTATCACATAGCACATATTCAATTTTGGAATTTGAAAATTGCGATGCAGTTTGTATGGTGTACCGAGCCCGGTGCATGTAAACAAATGCATGAATGCACACATGCATTGCATAAGGTATGCTAAAATAAGTATGCCCTAATCTACCATAAGCAGGTAAATAAAAGGGTTAGAAAGAAATAGGGGTTGGAAGACATACACCCACTCACGCACACTTATTACAATTTGCCCTCGCTCGGAGGGACCAAAAGAATAATATACAGAACCGAATAAATAATTAACTATTCTAGCTAATTAAATATTACAATTCAATTAAATTAAATAAATAATCTAATTAATCTATTTAGCGATAAATGCCTCGGAAGGAGGGCTGACTGCCGCGCGTGTGCCCGGGACTCGCTCGGAACTGCACTGCCGTGCAAGTGTGCCTTTGTTTCCTCTGCTCTCCTTCTCTGAAAATTCCCAAAACTTCAGGAGTGCCTCTCAGAGCTCTGAGGAGCATCACCGGCTGAGGCAGGGAGCCACCAGCTGAGGGAGGAAGGCACCGGCTCTGAATTTCATTATCGGCTGCCAAGAGGCAGCCGGTCGGCACTAAAGAGTGCCGATCGGTTATCCTGCAGAACACCTGGCCACGAGAGAAACCAAAGGCAAGGCAATGCAAATCAAGGCATGTATGCACCAAGCACATCCCTCATCATGCTATGGACTCAAGAGGGCATGTGCCTCGATTCCCGGACCACCAATCGCGCATTTCCATGCGTGATGATCCTAAGAACCAAGGGTACAAATTTGATTTAAAATGCATACAAACCAAGCAAGCACATAAGGGGTGCTAAACCTCCATCATGACTTAGTCAAGAGGCCTAGCGTACATGCCAATGCAATGAGGTCCTAAGCATGTCATCTACTATGCACATATGGACAATGGCATGGCATTTATGCAAGCATACAAGCACGTGAACCAAGCATGCAAACCGATTGTAGGTTGGGCTTAAACATGAATTGGGCAGCTCTAATAAGGCTCAAAACAGTGGCCAAAATACCTAGAAAATGAGATTAAACACACGCACACACATGCACATGTTAAGGCTTAAGACTTGGGCATACAAAGTCAACTTTCATGCACACTTAAGAGGCCAAACATAGACGGATAGCATGCATCAAAAACTCTGAAATTCATGTCAAACATGATGCCAAATCATGCAATGAAGCATGCCAAACAAAGCATGCAAATGGCCTAGGCTCAAGACAAGTCAATAGGACATTTAAACCACACTTGGCACAAACACATATGGCATGCACTTAACAACCAAAAATAGGTTCTCAGCATGTTAAAGCAAGGCCAAAGAGCTACTTAGATGGTATCTAAGAGTCATTAAGCTAAAGGCATGCATTGAAGCCAAAACATGGAGCATACAAGACATACTCTTAAAAGCATTAACAAGGCCACTAAGGCAATCAAACAAGCATGTATGAAGGACTGAAATGGCATATTAGATGGTTCCAATCATCAAAAACAAAGCTAGAATAGCATACCACATATTCATGCTTTTGAGGCCAACAAGCCAAATACAAAGAGGCTACCAAATACATGCCAAGATTAGCCAAAATAGCTATGGACAGAGCTAAATCATGGCAAAATAAACACAAGCTTCACAAATCTAAGCTTAAAACATGCTAGAAACTAGGGCAAACAACCTAGTCATGTTAAGGCATAAAAGAGGCATTACAAGGCAACTATACTAAGCATGTATAGGAGACCAAAACCAACTTAGAGGAATGTTATATCATGGCAATATAAGCATAGAAAACAACTCAAACATGCTCAACACACACTCAAGCATGAAGCTCCTTAAGGAAGCAAAATTTGTCCTTTTCAAGGGCATCAAGGAGAGAGGGTGGCCCTCTCCTTCTTGAGACTTCAAGGCATGCTCTTCACCACTGAAATCCTTCAAGATTTCAGTGGTGGAGAGGTCCTAAGACAAAGTCTCGGATCTCTCACAAAATGGCACAAAAGGTGCCCTTTTCAAACCTAAAGGTGGTCAAAGTTCCTCAAACCACAAAACACTCTTAATATACAATAAAGAGGGTCAAAAATCAGAACTTTTATGTGCCAAACACTAAGCTCAAAAACAGTTCTAAATTAGGTAGAAATGAGTTGCAAAAATGGGGAAAAAAGTGCAAGTTTCTCACCCTTGATGACTACCTTCACAAGAGTTGTTGGTGTTGCTTCCTTGAGCTCAAAATCTGTCAAGAACCTCCAAGAACAGCCTCTGGAACCTCAGTTGCAAGGAGAGGGTGAAACACTAGGTGTTTTAGTACAATAGTGTGAACTAAAGCACCTAGTGTACTAAGAGAAAAAGAGAGATATGATATATGTATCTAACTTAACCCTAAAACGAGCTCCAGCTCTCTAACAATGTCTAATGCTCTGAAAAATGCTAACCCTTGAGCCAAGAGAAGGAGTCCCTCTCTTATAGGCCAAAAGCTTACAAGCTTGGCCACTAAGCAAGCTCATCCCTCCATACACGTGTATGGAGGGAAAGACACTGCACACATGCGAAAATATCTCGAGAAAGCAAGTGCAGTGGTCATTTGGGCAAATTGGTCATTTAAGCCCAAAATAGTGCCGGCCGGCACAAAATAGTGCCGGCCGGCACAATATAGTGCAGTGACAACTCTGACAGCCGGTGGCCTCTAGCCCGGCGGTGGTGTGTGGGGATGCCTCATAAAGCATTCCCCGCCTTCAAGGCAAAACACAAGTGTTTGGTGCAAAACCAAACACAAACGGTCGAGTTCGGAGGTCCTGAGGCACGGCGCGCGAGCCGAGAACTCCGGGAACTCCAAACGAACACAAACATGGATAATCACCGAGTGTCCAAGCGGTGACGTCCAAGTCTTGGGGATGGTCAAAAATGGGGTGTCTACAGGGTAGCACTAGCACACCTTTGCAATCGCAGCAAACTGAACCTCAAGGTTTGGTAATGGGGATAAGTTTAGGGAGTACTAGTCAAAATAAGATGACTTGTTTTCGATGTGGCCAGCAGGGTCATAAGGCTTCAACTTGCCTTCAATGGAAGGGAAGATGACTACAGTAGCGGTTAGCTCATTCTCAAAGTCAGTTTCTGGGTAGTGGTCGGGTATCCACCTACTACTAGTGTGGATAACCACGGCATGTGAAAAGACTTTGCTCGCAATTAGTGGAAGTCCCTAGTATCTCAAGATCCCAACAGTCGCGTAACCATCCACCAATCTCAAATTGGGAGCAACTCCACCAGTCAACCTAGTCACAAGATAGGGGACCATCCACTTGTTTTAATTGTAATCAACCAGGGCATGTTAAACATAATTGCCCCCATAGTGGGTAGGACCCGTTCAGTGATCCTAGTTAGGACAGTGATGTTATGAAGGAGTAGCGTGATGTATTGTTGTTTTGGTATGGTAATGTTATGGTATTGTAGGTAGGGCAGTCTAATTATAAATGTCACATATGTATGTATATATGTGTGTGTATTTTCCAAGGGAATTGGATGGTAATTATTTGTAATTTTGGCCCCATTTGGTAGAGCTGTGGGAAAGTGATTATAGCTTATAACTTAACAGCTTATAACTTATATCTGTGAACATAAGCTAATTTTTGACTTATAAATTAAGCTTCTCCTTCCCCACTCAAAGAATAAGTTGATTTTTGACTTACAAAAAGCTATAAGCTATATTGTTAAACTAAACCAAACACATCAAAATAGCTTAAATTAAGCTAAAAGCTTAAATAAGCTGGAAATAAGCCCTACCAGATAGGGTCTTTATATGTTTTGATGAATCCTTGTTAAGTTTGCGATCTTAATCCTATTCCGAACATGTTATTGCTTCGTAAGTTGAGTGTGTGAGGTCTTGTGAGAGTTATATGTAATCGAGATTAGATTGTTAGAATTCGGGATTCATATTGAGATGTTAGGAATGGAGTTTCTTTTATTTTGGGTGTATAATGTGAGGGTGGTGTGACCCCTTAGAGCTCATAGAATGAGAGAGAGTGGTTGGGAATAGGTTAGTACGAAGAGTGAATGTTGTAACTTTATCAGTCTATTGTGTAATGTGAGAAGTTTGATGGCCAACGGAATATGCATGATTTGATTTAAGGATGTGAGTGGTATTTGTTGATCTTTAAAAGTCCAGTTCGGACTCAGGTGTGATAAGAGGATGCGCTTGCCATATAGGCACGTAAATGGTGGTATGTTTGGGAACATGAGTGGTAGGGTCTGATTTGGGGAATCTGGTATGAGTTCGAGGAATGTGTGGAATGGTGTGGGAACTCCTTATCGAATTAAACAGTGTTGGGTTCCGCGTGTAGGAATTTGTTGAGTTGGTTAATCGGCGGGTTGATAGAGGAGTTTGGTTGTCAAGTGGTCACCTTGGGAATGGCAGGGCTTGAGTAAGAGGACTGTAAAGTTACGGGAGCATTAGGGTGGTTTTGCGAGTGTGAAGTCTCGTATATGTGGCTGTGAAGCTAGTGCAAAGCTTGTCTTGAGTTAATGAGATTTCCTCGGGTTGCAGTAACGTGTGGAAAACTCATTGTTTTGACTTCTACATTATGCCTCGTGTAGGTAATAATTAATGGTAATGTTATGGAGGAATAACATTGTAAAATTGTGAATTTTCTTGTGCCTTACTTGTATTGGCAATACGGTTGTTGTTCCTATTAATTATTATTACAGAAATGTTGTGTATATATTGTTGTTGCCTCACTGTAAGAATGATGAGGATTATTAGGTGATGGTAGAGGTTCACTGGGTGTTACGTGAAAAAAGAAGCGAAAATAAAAATTTTACTATGTTGTGATCGCGAACGGCGTTAATAAACAAGTATGTTGTGGATTTGACCTAAATTCCAGCGAGGGATTTCACCGAATAATTGTTGCAACATAATTGTGGATGATTATGTGTCCAAATTGGCACTTTTGTGGAAAATAAATAAATAAATAAATGATAAAAATGTATTTCTAACTTTGGATGGTATGAGTTTGAACACTTTTTGAGAAATGTTCTAAATACAAAAGATTGATTTTCAAAGAATTAAGAAAAAGAGAAATTTTCTTTTAACAAGGAGTTATATTGTTTATTGTTTGGAATGAATGGGTTGGATAGTGACCTTGTTTGAATTGTTAATCACAGGTTTGTGGAGTTGATTAGAAGAGTGTTTTGGGATTGTTGGGGCTTGTTATGCCGTAGTGTTGTTTGACCATGTTCTATTGTAAGTTCTTCTCTTTGGTGAGAGTCGACTGAAGGTTTTGTTATGAGGGCTTTCTTTCGTATTCAAGCATTGAATACTTGATAGGGTTGTGCGTGTTGTTGGCAATAGGGCATAGTGAATAATCTTGGGCTGAAAGTTGTTGCTATTATTGTTGTTGTTGTTGTCCCTTGTCTTATAGGCTCTAATGAATTATGTGAGTCGATGAGACATTTTTCTTTTTCTTTTCCTTGAGTTGTTGTTGTTCGAGAGTCTTTAGGGCCCCGAAATGTTGGACCGGGATTCAGGAATTTGTTCGAAGTCTGGATCTAATTTCAGTTTATGGTCATCCTTCTGTTGGTGGTTGAACTGTCTTGTTAGCTCTTTCTTTAATTTTGGGGACTAAATTCTTTAAGGAGGGTAGACTGTGACAGTTGAGTTTTTCGGACCACTCAAGCAGTCATTTTGTCGTTCGAGCGGGTGATCTTCAACTCCGAGTAGTTGGCTGTTTTGCAGGTAGGATCACTCGAGTGGTGGAGTTGTCGCTCGAGCGTAGAATTCATGCTTCCAGTGTTTTCACTGTAGTTCTGCAAAACTTTTTGGACTTCTCTTTTTTTCGCTCGAGCAGTGGAATGATAACTTCAAATTTATGCTGCTCACTCGAGCGTAGGAAGTTGTGCTCAAGTGGTCTGTTCGGGATTAGCCAGTATAAAAGCCACTTTTTGCTCATTTTCTCTCATTCTTCTCTCTTTTCTCTCCCTCCTCTCCTCATGTCCAAAAACCTAGCCACAAAACCTTTGATTTCACCTTATTATACCAAGGATCCACCTTAGATCATGCAAGATTAGTGAAGAAGGAGCAAGGATCTTCCTCTTGACCGATTGGATTGCAATTTCATCAGAGTTCGTCCTTGGGTCTTCGTTGTTTGCTCACCGTCTTGAGGTAGGGAGTCCTCTTAACTCTAATCTTTTAAGATCTAGTTCGATTATGTTGTATAATGGGAAGTTTGGGTTGATTTGAGTTTGAAATCTTTGATTAAAAGATGTTTATATTCAAAAATTGGGGTTTTCACTCAACCTTTGAAATATTTAGAATGTTTTGGTACTTTGATGGTTAATATTTGATGATTTGAGGATTTAACAAAGAAATGAGGAAAAACCCCAATTTTATTGAAAATACTAGAATTGGGATTTTTAAATTAAAAGAGGGTTTGAGTTAATCGGTACCTTATGTTGAAAATAAAAGTGATTTTTCATGTTGATAAGTGTGTTGGATAAATTTATTGTCTATGATGATATTATTGGTGATTTAAATAAGTTGAATTGTGTGAATACTAGGAATGTTGAAAGGATGTAAGGTAATGTTTTGCATGGGTTGATGGTTGGTAAAGAGCAGGATGTGGAGTCTTGAAAATTATAATAGTTCATTAGATTTTATGTATTGAACTCTTGTGCAATTAAAAAGGAATTTCGGGATAAAGAGGAAGTTTTGAGAACTCATGCATTGCATTGCATTTCCATAGGGTTGGATTAAATATTAGATCATTTAAAGGTGTGCGTGTGGTTTCGAAATGCGTTATGCGTGTTGAGGTGCCCAATTGCCCTTCCGTGATTAGTGGCCGGTAAATGTAAGGGATGCCATTCATATTTTGGTATAGGTACGCAATTGCCCTTCCATGCTAAGCTCAGGTAAATGTGGGGGAAATGTTAAAATGGTTGATAGGTGTCCAATTCCCCCTCTGTGCTTGGTGGCCGAAAAATATGGAGATGTTTTTAAATTGAAATGGCTACCCTATTGCCCCTCCGTACTTTGTGGCCGGTAAATGTGGAGGTTTTCAAAAAAATTAAAAGGTAGTAAATGTGAGGGGAATTTTGAGGTGTCGTACGTGGAGTTGGTTTTAAGATGAAAGTTCTTGGTTATGATGATGGGTAATGAGTTGAGTCACATGGGTTATAAATCATGTATTTTAGAATTTGGTTCCTAAACAGAGTTAAATCATAAACATGGCATGCCATTACATGAGCATAATTACATTGCACATTCATACATGTTGTTAAGTGTACTTCCTACTGGACGTAAAAGCTCACTTCTGTTTTATGGGCTGAATATCCTCAAACCCTAGGTGATGAAGGTGACCTAGGACAGCGTTGAAAAGTGAATGGAATTCAATATAGAGTGCTGAAGCTTCTTTGATGTTGTTTTCCTACAGCTATCAAGCTTATTTGTCAAGTTAAAATTTTGTTTGGTGAAACCAAGACCCTTAGTCTTAAAAGGTGTAAGCCGTTATGGCAATTTGGATGTATTTAATTTTTCTTATATGTATTTTCGTGCCTTGTAAATCATTATACAGAACCTAAAGAGGAATCTATGAGAATGTGACGAACTTCAGTTTATAAAGTTATTACTTTTATTTATTGTTCACATGTATACCCTGAAATTGGGGAATTAATATTGGATTAGTAAGGAATAATGTGATATAAAATCTGGGCATTACATACAACATGTATAAACCGTAACCATTTTCACAAGATCATTCCTTTTCAAACCCTTCATTCTTACCATTCACTTTTATGTATCTAAAACATCCCTATATATATATAGTTTTATACCAGTTTTGAATCCCTTCAATCTTCAATGGTCTGGAAATATTGTTTTGGGTATTGTTGACTTTAATTATTTCAATAATGTAGTTGAGTAATGTGTGGATATGAAAACTGGTTGTATTACAAGAACGTGGCCTATGGTGCTTTGATTTTGCTGGGTTGTATCTTGTTGAAAGGCCATGATTGGCGGATAGAATTCTTATTGGAAATTTTTTTTCTCCTCTCTATTTTCTTTTCATGATAGGGAGTTAAGGACTTTTGAAGTGATGTGAGATATTCTTTCGAAAATTGGGTTGCCAAATGACTGGTAGTAGTTTCTTTGAGTGTGAATGTGATTTAAGAACTATTTTTCTAAGGTTCTAGGTCGTTAGACGAACGAGAGTTATTCCCTGGAAGTTGAGTCTATTTGAGGCAGGAGTACTGTAAGGTATTTTAGTGAGACCTTTACCCTTGACCTTTAGTTTTGTGAAATCGATAGGTTCTTGTGGCTTGTTAGAAGTATTCGTGACCATACTGTTTAATCTTGCTAAATGGGGACCCGTACATAATGGGAGTCGCTTGTCTGGGTTGAATGGGCCTTGGTAATCCTTGTGGATGAGTTAAAGGAAAGACTCATCACTTGAGTATTGTTATTCGTATCATATGGGGGGCGGTCTAAATATTAATGTGGAACCTGAAAATATGAGAGTTAACCTTAGATTTTGAACAAGATTTTGGAGTGGTGATTGTAATTTTATTGGGAATTGTTGTACCCCTTATATCATTGGGTTACCTTATCTTCTTTCATCGGAGTTGTATCTTGTTCATCATGTGAAATCTTTTATGTTGGGAGAATCTTCTAGAAACTTGTTGTCGAGTAGAAGTCATTTGTGATTAGTTGGTGGGAGTGTTGGTTCAATCTTTGTTTCGTTTGGAATTGTTTAAACTTTAGATCTTGAATTGTTTAATTTCAGGGACGAAATTTCCTAAGGTGGGAGATTGTAACACTCTGTACTTCTTGGACTAGAGGGATTGCTCTTGACACTATTATTATTGTACTTGGAGCCACTTTGGTTCATTTTAGGATATTGATTGAGGTGGTATCATAATGGTAAAGTAAGATTGAACCAAAAACATTGATTCAGATAATTGTCCTATAAGTAGTCTTCACACTTTTGCCCTTTTCTCTTTCCACACAATGAATTTGGATGTGAGGCTAGAACTATTGAAAATATTTTTTCAGGGGCTTCGATTTGGACACAATAATGACCTAAAACAGAGTCTAGACGAGAGAGTTATGCCTGTTTGAAATTTGAGTACCCGTGCTGGAAGCAAGTTCGCTCGAGCGAACTTTTGATCACTCGAGCGGTCTGCATGAATTCCAGAGATTCTGGGAGCTTCTTTTCACAGCTTGAGCCAAACTTTAATCGCTTGAGCGGTTTGTTCGATATCAAGTACTTTTAAGTGACTTTTTCGCCCAAAATCATTATTCTTTCTTCATCTCTTCTCTTCCTCTCCTCCATACCCAAAACCCTAGAGCTCCAAATACTTGATTTCTCCAGTTTTTCCCCTAAATCCACCCTAGATCCTTCAAGAAAATTGAAGAATAAGTCTAGTTCGAGATCTCTACCAATTGTTTCGCATTTTCGTTGAAATTTCAAGTGGGTTTCTATCTTAAGCTTCCATTCTAGAGGTTAGGGTATCTTTCATATATTATATCTTTAATTTGAGACCCACATGTGGTAATTTCATTAGATATTCACCTTTGTAGATATATATGTATATATGTATAGATTGTATTTGCTAATGAATGATTAGGAAGGATGCGGGCAATAATTCATGATTATGGATAGAAGTTTGTGTATTATTGAGGATTAGTGTTGTTGATGATGGAAATTAGTCTCTAATTCATAAAAGCCCTAATTTTCTACAAACCCTAGTTTTTTAAACTTGTTTAATAAAGAGGGGTTTTGCTTAATTGGTTTTTAAAATATGAAATTGAGCATGTTTATTCGACTTTGAGGTTGAAATATGAATTATTTGATTGTTGTGATACTAATGTGTATGAATGGTTGGAAGAGTAAAAGGGGGTTTTGCCCAATTGGCCTTAGAACCTAAAATTAAGTGTATTTACTTGACTTTGATGTTGAAAAGCTAGACTTTCAGACTTTTACACCAAAATTGGAGATGATGATGATTATGAATTGAAGAATCTTCTCATTGTTGACATGTGAACTATTGAATTGTTATGCATTGAAATCATTTTAGGGAAAAATGAGAATTTACAAATTCATGCATCATATGCATTATTAAATTTCTTTTATAACACAATGATGATTTGAACGGTGAAAAGTTGAAAGGGGATAAATAGTCTATGAGTCCGAGTAGTGAGTCGGGTGGTTTTGAGTTGTGTCTTGTATTTGGTACCTACGTAGGGTGTCAAGGTGCCCAATTGCCCTGTATACTCATATTGCCGAACGAATGTGGGAAAATGTTTTTGGGTGTCCACAATCCCGCCATTTCAGGATTTGACAAATGTGGAAAAACATGGTTTTGGGTGTCCGCAACCCCACCTTTTCTGGAGTCAGCAAATGCGGAAGGGAAAAATGTTTTTTTAGCCCATTCGCCTCTACATTTTCTAAAAAAAATATGGATATTTTTTTTTGATTATTTTAAAATATATCTATGTATATTATTTTATTTTTTTTACTTCTCTTATCCATACCATATTATAAACCCTTGAAAAAAAAAAAAATGAATTATTATTAACTTAACTACTCATTTCATACATATCATATATGCGTATACATATGCATACATAATAAAATTTATCAAATGTTTGCATTGCATGATCATGTGTATTTCAATTAATCATATAATTTTGTAAATATACTTCCTACTGAGCATTTGCTCACCCTAAAAACTAACCATTTTCAAGAAATGAAGTTGATGAGCCATCTAAATGATTTACTATGGAAAGCAATTTGGATTAAGCATGAATGCTCACCCGTTTGATGTTTTATGGTGAAGCCTTGGGCCTATTTTGTGTAAATGTGAAGGATTTTATTTTTAAATCATGGACACTTTTGATAGAGTGTTCCTTTTCTTTTTTTTTTCTTTTCTCTTTTTCTCTTTTTGGTATAACTTCATAGCTATGGAACTGTTTCCTTTTAACTCTGGATGTAAGCAGATTGTATTGACGTTTTTGGGAATAGTTCAATGGGGAAGAAGTGTTACGGAATTGTATTATTATTTCTTTATCTACTGGTTGTATCTAAGCGGATTAAGATAAGGGAACAGAATTTGGAAGGTGTTTTCCCAAGACGTTAACAATTTCGGTCTGGGCGACGGCGCGGGCGTGTGTGGTGGTTTTTGGGTCTAATGGGTCAAGACCCACTTTATCCATAATCTCCCCCTCCACAAAACTCAAGTGCCCCTTGGGGCCCTGTCTAAGATGCAAACTCAAGGTTTATAAACCCATACCATGTTTGCCCACCCATACCATTCCTTATGGAAATTTCACCAAAACACCATTTTCATGGATCTCACTTTGGTATCGATTTCCCATTCACCGAATAATAGTTTTAAGCAACCAAATATACAACGTGAATCGTCACGCGGCAAAGAACGCATTGTCATATAGACCCTCCAACTTTAGAGCATGGGTCCTGCTTTAAAAATAGACCAAAGTTTAGGGAAAATTTGTTTTTTCCCAAACCTTCCCAAACCATTTCTAACAATCTTTCTAGGTGAAAATGTTTTTATTTTTATTTTTTATTTTATTTTTTTAGGTTTTTGAAAAGTGAAATTCTAAAATACATTTCAAAAATGGTGTTTCATTTGCATCAGTTGTGATGTTTATATTATTTGGTTATAACCTATTATGATACTAGTTATGATTCAATGGTCAGTGGTGGAGCTAGAATTTTGGCTCAGATAGGGTATCATTGAGTTGAAATCTTAATAGAAATTACAATCTAATTAAACCCAACTTTTGTGCTAAGAATAAAAATTATTGGAATGCAAAAGTTATATTTTGATATAAGCTCGAGTTTATCAATTATAATCATTTTTTTCTAATTTGATTTTAAGTAGGATGATCACATGGTTCAAAAAATAATTGCATGCCTCATAAAATATGAAATAAAATTATATCAAGTTGCAGCACAAAAGGAGATCTAGATAGGAATAGAAGGGAAAAAAAAATAAGAGAGGTGAATAAATAATACAAAGAGATTGCTATATATCACTTTTTTCGCAATTTTGAATTATTAAATTACATGATAATATATTATTAGTTGCCATTATTTGTATAATAATTATCTCTAAACAAATGAATTAATTATGAGTATTCATATAAGCAGTGATATAAAAAAATAAAAATAAAAAAAGTGACCCATAGCATTTTTCTAATATAAAATTTGTAAATTTTTTTTAAGCATAATTAACATTTAAAATGGCAAATTAAACAATTTTTTTGAGAAAAAGAAGAGTAAAATATATAAATCTTAAGAACATAATTGAAAGGATTAAATTAATTTTTTTACCAGGGGGTAAAAGTATAATTTCTAAAAGTTATGACTATCTTATTGTGATAATTATTTTAGTTATGATGGAAAAAAAAATTTTGATTATACTTCAACGATTATTCATTATGATTCCTTGTAGTAGATTTTGTTCTATTGATATTTTTTTTTTAGGAAAATTTATTAGAAAATTCTTTTTCATATACTTGTATCTCAATTAGTCCACAATATATTCTTATATTCCAATAAATTTTATCAATTGGTTATTTAATCCACCAAATCTTAATTATCATATTTAAGATATTTTATGGACAATTTTAACCTTACAAATATTTTTTAAACACTTACCAATTCGGTGATGTAAACATTTATATTAGACAATGTGAATGTTTACATTGACGTGTCAATATTCATATCACGGAAAATTCACACTGTCAATGTGAATATTAATGTACGATTCACCCTATTATTATTAGGGATATTTTGGTAAATATATCACTCATGAAATTTATTTGAATATAAGAAAATAATTTGAACTAACTGAAACATAAATAGGTAAAGATCAATTCACAAATAAATGCCATAGTTTTTTACATTCGTAATTCAAAGATATACTCTTTCCGTCCCATTTCATTTGTCCACCTTTTCATTATAGTCTGTTCCAAAATGTTTGTTCACTTTCTATTCTGAGGTATTAAATTTTGTTAGATTTCCAAAATTGCCCCTTATAAATCATTATGAACACATTTTAAAATTCAAAAATAAGGGTAATGATGGGGAAAATATTTCAAAATTTAAATTAAAATATAATGATCTCAAGTCTCCTTAATAAGTTGGATTTTCTATAGCAGACAAATAAATTGAAACATAGCAATAAAATTAAGACCTTGAGCAATGGGAGAAAGAACAGATCAATTGTTATAACCTAACTTTAGTTAATAATGAATCCCAAAATATATATATATATAGAGAGAGAGAGAGTAAATTAGTGATAAATCCAATCTAAGAAAGTTATAAGGCATTAGGTCCAGTTGATAGTTTTTTCTTGGTGAGAGATTCACTTTTTATGAAACAGTTTTGTGAGAAGTCATTTTATTTGTTTTGAATGACACTTTATTTTCAATTTTACCCCTTAATTTCTTTATTGACTTTCGTTGACTATCTATTCAAATTTTTTCCTTATCTGTTCAAAAGATTTCTCTATATGTTCAAAGTTTTACTTATCTGTTCAAATTTTTTGTCTATTTATCCAAAATTTTTCCTATCTGTTCATTTTTTTTATATTTGTTTAATTTTTCAATTCAAATTTTCCTTATTTGTTTAAATATTTTGTGCAAATATCTATCTGTTGGAATTATCCACTAACATCTCACAAACCTGTTTTCTATCTGTTGAAATTATCTGTTTAAAAAAATTATCTATTCAGTTTTTTCTCTGTTCAAAATTTATCTATTCAATTTTTTTTTTTTTATCTTTATCTGTTCAAATTCTCATACATAAACACTGAGAGTGAGAGATGGGGGGTCCTATAATTTTATCTGTTCAAAATACTGCGTATCTATAAGAAACTCTTATGTACACACACTCATAGATATATAAACATGTCGTTTAACAAATAAAAAATAAAAAACCAAAAAAAAAAACTATCTGTTAACAACAACAACAATAAAGAATCTGCTTGGTTGCTAAGAAAACATCTATTCAATTTTTCCACAGATTGATATACTTGGTTGCTAACAAAATCTGGAAGCAAAAATATACTTTCTTCATCATTATGCCCTCACATTCCCAGCTCTACACACACACGCGCACGCGCGTACACACACACACACACACATATGTATGTATATATATATAAAATATTAAATTTACTAGTTAGATTTAAAAACAAAAATAATAGTTCCATCATTATCTGCAAAACAGTGTCTGGAAAGAAAATAGCAAAAACAAAAATTTGAATAATGTTTTTCTCAAACAAATGCCTAGATTTGTCATAATTGGTTAAAAAAATGACTAGATTGATCGGACTCGTCATTGTATTTGTTCATCACATAGAAAAGTTTGCATATATATATATTTGAAAAATGAAATACCAGAAAGAGGAAAAGAGAACATTCAAAATCACAATTACTCTAACAATTGAAAAGAAAACTAAATTAAAATGAAGAAGCTAAGATGAATGGAGGTAGGTACCACCGATTCAGATCTCAGATCCTGATCTACCACATCTCAGATGAAGTTTAAGATGGTTCGTCTTTGTCTTATGCAAATAGAGAGATCGTCGGGCGACCGAGCTCCGAAAAAATATGACATCTGGATTTGGAAGATGGAGATGTGGCTCGGGTGGACCTGGGGTCAGATCTAAGGTTTCTAAAGAGAAAGAAGAGCAGTTGTGGTGCAATGAGACTTTATTGGCAGAGGTAGTAATGTAGGCAGTGAACAATCAATGAGTGGTGTCAGCAATGAATCGTGATAGTGTGGTGTGGCGGCGAACAATCAAAGTGTAATGCCCCTAAATAATTACAATAAGATCAACCTACGACAGATATAAAATAATAATAGATATTTGAATGTAATGTTCTCTCATTCATAAGGTTTCATCTTTTTACAAAAGTGTAACACATGCAGTAATACATTCACAAGTTCTAACCTTAAATCTATAGCATGTGTCATCAGTACAGGATATGAAATAAGAGTTAAACAGATATAGTAATGCCCTATTGGTTGCAACTTTCCAAGACGCTGCTTGGTTAGAACAAAAGTGAGTTTAAACTCAATGCAAATTAAACCATAGGCTTGTACAAAATAAATACAACAAAGACAAAAATAGAAGCTCTTGGCTCCAAGTCCTTTCAAGATACTGCCTTGGCGAAGGCATATCATCAGCACTTGAAAATGGTTTTCCACATAGGGTGAGCCAATGCCTACTAAAGATATTCTAACACAGTGTATGAATCTTAATAGAGTTATAAGGTGAATATATATGCAATGCTCATGGAAAAAAATTTTACATCTCTTTCTAAAACCATGAAATGCCAGGTTATATCACAATTCTTGAATTCATTAGCTTTACAATAGAAAACAAGGTGGTGGATACAACACTAGAAATCTCTAGGATGTGTCTACAAGTAGGTTACAAACACTACTAATTGCTATTTTTACCGGTATTAATCAGTAGGCTTGGCACCTATCCGCGCGGGTTTCTATACTTTCATCAAGGATACACAGGCCAACTTAATACCACAACTATACTCCTTAACCAAATTCACCAAAGTATTCACCCATTTTTCTCAAACTAATAAACATTTTCAATCTATTAAATATGTTACAAAGCTCAATGCAATGGATGAGAAATTAGTTTTAATTCACCTAATTCTCATACAATTTCTACAACAATCATAGTTATTATAGCGACCCCGGTCTTTTCCTATTTGATTACTGTATCCGGACTTAGGTTCCATGGATCTTGTCATTGTATAATTGTTACTGTCGTCCTTTATTTTCTCATGTGAGTTATAGGATGTGTTGGGCAGGTTTGTTTCAGGTTGGTTGGGTCCGAAAACCAAGTGTTCTTTGTCGATTTTGGGTTGGTTGCTCGGCGAGGTTTGGTCGCCGGCGAGGTTGAGTTTGTCTCTGGTGGCTCGAGCGAGTTTCTTCTTTCGGCGGCGATTGTGTCTAGTATAGACCGAGAGCGATGTTTCTTTGCTTTCGGCGGCGAGGTGTATGTTTTGAGTTCTTCTCGGCGAGCATTACATCGCTCGAGCATGCTTCGGGTTCGAACTGAAGCATTGCATTCTTAACTCGGCGAGCTTTTCTGCGCTCGAGCGAGCTTTTCTTGTGTCTGGTCGCTCGAGCGACCATGTCTTCGCTTCAGCGAGCTGTTGATTTAAATAGTCGGCGGGAATTTAATCGATTTTCATCTGTTTTTGGATTCCAAACCCTAGGTCCGACTTCTCTCTTTCCCTACTCATCTTTACTCTTGGGTTTGATCTATTTAGAGTGCGTTTCTACCCTAGTTGCTTTATTAAAAAGGTAGAGTGGGTCGAGGGCTTCAGTTTAATCTGAACAATCTTGGAGTTGGAGCACTTTGAGTTTGGGTCATCATCTTCGTCTTCTTCTTTTTGGGTTATTTCTTCGAGGTAGGGATTTCCTACTCCAATCTATGAGTTTTGTTCTAAGTTTTGGTATTTTGATATGTTGGGGGTATTTTGGTAATTTTGGAAAAACCCTAAGTGTTTGAATAAATTGAAGGAACATTGGAAAGTTAGTTAAATTCATGAAATTGAGGAATTTATTGATTAAATGGGGTAGTTGGTTAATTTAAATTACTCATCTATCGAATTATTGATTTATTTATTTCCAATTTAGAAATAACTGTTTTGGACTATCGGTGGAGGATAGTCATGATTGTTGTAGACATTGCATGTGGATTAGGGATAACTGAAACTAATTACATTGGTTAAGTCATTAATTTTATTTGTTGAATTATCTGAGACATTATGTGTATTGATTGTTGGTTGTATATGATATGTGTTTACATACATGTATTGGTTGAGCATTGCATATGCATATTGTGTGGGAGGAGATAGGGGATGTACTCCACGGTTTAGGGGAAGATAGAGGATGGACCTCTAAACCGGATTTTGTTTGGGAGGAGATAGGGAATGGACTCCATTAGCATCACTTTTATATGTGCTTATCTATTGAAGTGTTTTATTGTTTGGGAGGAGATAGGGGATGGACTCCATTAGCATTACTTTTATGTGTGCTTATTTTTATTGAAGTGTTTTATTGATACAGCACTAAAATGTGTATCAAACTGGAAGTATGAAGTGTTTTGATGAGAGCTTGAGTCTCATTTATTATGTTGAGAGTAATGTACAGTGACATACATATTCCCTGTTATAGTTTGGCCAGGTTCTGAGCCATATTGGTAAAATGGAAAAGTTGAATAACTAATGGAAAGTGAAACTGATAATTTGTATTATCCATCTATCGAATGCTATTGCTTTATTCAATGCTTATATTTGGTTTAGTATATTTCTACTGGGCTGTGGCTCACCCTTTATGGGAACATCATTTTCAGGTCCAGGTGATTCACTACCTCCAAGGACTTAGCTTGGGAGGATTTGGACAAAGAAGCCTTGTCTTTAGTTATTGATTTATTTGAATTACATGTAAATATTCAAGCCTAGGGCTTTATTTGTATTTGAGTTAGAACTCATGTCTTTGTGACCAAGTGTTGGCTTGGCAGGATGTAAGCCCGTAGGGCACTTTTGGATGTTATATGTAATGTCGGATACTCTGATGAATGATTTATTTTCTTGAGTAATGCATTGTAATATTGTGTATGTTATGGGTTTTATTTTGAGGGCGTTACAACTTGGTATCAGAGCCAGGTTGGGTTTGAATGCTTTGGGTACGTGGGACGTGATTAGTATCACATTGGGTTCATCTCGTTTGATAGAGACTTAGTGTACTGTTGTATGCTTATTTGATAACATTTTATGTGATTATGTGGGTATGGAACGTAGTTTCTGGGATGTTGATTGGACCCTTGAGTTTCTTGTAGTCTTGTTGGAAAGGCACTTGATCACTGCTGCTTCCAACCGGAACTATAGTAACACTTTGGGACTATCATTATCCGGGAATGAAATTCGTAGGTGCTTATGTGATTATGTGCTTACGTGGAATGAATGATTATTGTCCAATGCATTAGGACGAGAGTGTTTAGTTTCGGCACATTTATTAATGTGCTAACGTCTTTGTTTCTTGTATTAGGATGTCAGGACGAGGACGAGGCCTTGATGGCGTGGTAGGCGGGTAAGCGAGAATTACTGTGCGGAGAGATTCGGCGGTCTGCGAGGAAGGTGTTGGTCAAGCCAATGTGGCGAGCGATGAAGCTAGCGAGCTATGGGCGCTTTAGCGAGAGATAGCGAGGGCATTCGAGAATCGATGGGCATTACGAGGGTGCGAATCCAGCCAAGTTGTTGTTGCGAATCTTTGGACCTTCTTTTACGAAGGGAGTTCTTAGGTCCAATCCGGATGAATTTTAGGTGATCCTAAGAGCCGCTTAGCGGATGAATGGCTCGAGCAGACAACGAAGACATTTGAGATGCTTGGCATCGAAGATGAGGGTTGAAAGTGACCTTGGCATCGTTCAAGCGAAGGAGATCTTGGTCGATGGTGGAAGTTCACTAAGGGTCGCATTGAGCTCGTGGGAGGCTTTTGTGAATGCTTTCGGGAGAGGTTTTATCTCCGTGATCGGTGAGAAGTGAAGACCGGTTACTGTCGGTTAAACGGTCGAGTTCTTCGATGGCGAGTTTGAGGTCATTCACTAGTTTGACCAGGTTTGCACCTGTGTTGGTGCCGTATGTGGAACGCTGCTGCATTGTGTATGATAAGAAGTTGAGGCGTGGCCTCAAGTTGTGAATTGGTGGGTCTATGATTCGGGATTATGGGCGTCTGGTTGATCTTTGCGGCCCATCTGAAGATTATAATCTGAGGAAGAGGAGGAAGGGCAGAAAGGCTCCAAGAGGAGTCAGGATGGCCAGGGTGATGGCAAGAGGCAGAGAGGTTTTACTCCTCAGCAATCTCAGGGTAGCTTTTCTAGATCCACTTTTCTAGTGCCGAGTGCAAGTTCTGGAAAAGGCAGCCAGGGAGACATTACATGTTTCACGTGTGGCCAGCTGGGCCACAAGTCTCCAGTTTGTCCTCAGAGGGGAGGAAGGCAGAGAACAGCATCTTCTTCGGCTCGATCCCAGAGCCAGAGTCAGGGTAGAGGCCAGCCGCTCACTTATTTTCAGTGCGGTCAGGCTGGGCACATGAAGAGGTATTGCCCGCAGTTGGGTGACACACCTAGTGCATTAGGTTTGAGGCAAACTCAGGGTCAGCAGCCAGCTCAATCGGGTCAGGCCTCGAGGGCCAATCAGGGGGCTTCATCGTCCCAGTCTGTACAGCAGTCTTATGCTCCTAGGGGTGGCGAGTTGATCGAGAGGTTATGCAGGCGCGTGTATCTTTATTCTTGCGCAGGACCTTGTATGCAAGCTCCATCGGTTGTGAGAGGTACCTTCTTGTTTTGCAACCTTCGGTTGCTAATGTTTTGATTGATCTGGTGCATCTCATTCCTTTGTGTCTGCTACATTTGCATCTGTTTTGGAGTTGGAGTTAGCACGATTAAGCGTCTCCTATTTGTGTAGTGTCACCTCTTGGGGTGAATTGGTCTTGAAACAAGTTCATAGGAGTTGTGATATAGAGGTCGAAGATCATAGAATCCCATTTTCTTTTGTAGTTATGCCTATGAAGGGCTTTGACGTTATTTTGGGTATGGACTGGTTATCGTCATACCGGGCTGTTATTGATTGTTACCGTCAGAGGGTCACTTGTTATACCATTAGCGGAGAGTGTTTCCATTTTCTGGGGGACCGGGTTGGTAGTGTTTTACCACCGGGGTATGTTTCACGAGGGCGGAGTGAGCTTAGTGGTCTACTTGCTAATCTTTCGATTTGTGAGGTTGATGAGACTCAGATTGTGTTGCCAAGGGTGGTTTGTGAGTACTCGGACGTCTTTCCCGAGGATGTTGTTGGTTTGCCACCGCATCGAGAGATTGAGTTCTCTATTGACCTAGTGCCCGGCACGGCGCCAATTTCTATGGCACCATATCGTTTTGCCCCAGCTGAGTTAGTTGAGTTGAAGATTCAGCTCCAAGAGTTATTAGATAAGGGCTATATCCGTCCTAGTGTTTACGTAGTGGGGCGCCACCCTTTTGTTAAAAAGAAAGGTGGTGCTTTGAGACTTTGTATAGATTATCGGAAGTTGAATCGGGTGACGGTTAAGAATAAGTACCCTATGCCTCGTATAGATGATTTGTTTGATCAGCTGAAGGGTTCCCGTTGTTTTTCTAAGATAGACTTAAGATCGGGTTATCATCAGTTGAGAGTCAGGGAGGAGGATATTCCGAAGACGGCATTCCGTACACGGTATGGCCACTATGAGTTTCTGGTGATGCCATTTGGGCTCACCAATGCACCGGCAGTGTTTATGGATTTGATGAACCGGATCTTCAGAGAATTCTTAGATCGTTTTGTAGTCGTCTTTGTGGACGACATTCTGATTTATTCACCTTCAGAAGAGGAGCATGAGGAACACTTGAGAGTGGTGCTTGAATTACTTAGGGCCCATAAGCTTTATGCTAAGTTTGGGAAGTATGAGTTCTGGCTAGAAGAGGTGAAATTCTTAGGCCATGTCGTTTCTGGGGAAGGGGTGTCGGTTGATACATCTAAAACGGAGGCAGTGCAAGACTGGGCACAGCCTAAGAATGTGTTTGAGATCCGTAGTTTTCTGGGATTAGCTGGGTACTATCGCCGATTTGTGAAAGATTTCTCCAGGTTAGCTTCGCCTTTGACTAGATTGACTCGGAAGGGAGTCAAATTTGTATGGAGTGAGACTTGTGAAAGGTCGTTCCAGGAGTTGAAAGTTAGACTGACCACCGCTCCAGTCTTGATTATTCCAGAGAGAGAGTTGGGTTATTCAGTCTATTGTGACGTTTCACGAAAGGGTCTGGGTTGTGTGTTAATGCAAGAAGGGAAAGTGGTTGCCTATGGTTCACGTCAGTTGAAAATTCATGAGAAAAATTACCCTACGCACGATCTAGAGTTAGCAGCTGTGATATTTGCCTTGAAGGTTTGGAGGCATTATCTTTATGGTGAGAAGTTCGAGGTATTCTCAGATCATAAGAGTCTGAAATATCTGTTTACACAGAAAGACTTGAATTTGAGGCAGAGGAGGTGGACAGAGTTTATTGAGGACTATGATTTCGAGTTGCATTATCATCCGGGAAAGGCCAATGTTGTGGCCGATGCTCTTAGTAGGAAATCTGTTGGTGACGTTGCTAGTATAGCCATCCGAGAATGGGAGATGTTGGGTGCAATTGGGGAGTTTGATTTCTTCTTTGGGCGAATCGGTTGAAATGTGGCTTTGTTTTACGTAGTTGCCTGACCTACACTTGTGACTCGAGTATTAGAGGCTCAGAGAGGTGACCTTGAGGTAGAATCCCTCCGTGAGAAGATTTCCGGTGGGAAGGTTGAGAAGGGTTTGACGGTGTATCCCGACCTGAGTGTGAGATACCGAGACCGTCTGTTTGTGCCGGAGTCTTGCCGAGAGGAGGTACTCCGAGAGTTTCATCATTCGCGTCTTGCGGTGCATCCAGGAGGTACTAAGATGTATCGGGATTTGGGTCCCCAGTTTTGGTGGCAGGGTATGAAGAGAGATGTGGCAGCTTTCGTGTCTAAGTGCCTTACTTGTCAGCAAGTGAAGGCCGAACATCAGAGGCCAGCGGGTTTGTTGCAACCCTTGCCTATTGCCGAGTGGAAGTGGGAACATGTCACTATGGACTTCGTTGTGGGTCTTCCAAGGACTCAGCGGGGTAGTGATGCTATTTGGGTGGTTGTAGATCGGTTGACTAAGTCGGCGCACTTCATTCCTATGCGCGTGAGAGATTCGGTAGATCATCTTGCCGACTTGTACATTCGGGACATAGTGAAGTTGCACGGGGTCCCGATGTGATCGTCTCCGATAGAGATCCTCGTTTCCTTTGCCGGGTTGTGGCGAGTTTGCGAGTGCTTTAGGCACTAAGTTGACCTTTAGCACGGCTTATCATCCTCGGTGACCGAGGCGTCCGGCGTACTATTGATCCTTGAGGATATGCTTGGTTGTGTTCTTGATTTGATGGGTCGTGGGAGGCACTTGCCTTTGGTGAAGTTTGCCTACAACAACGATTTCGATCTAGTATTGGTATGGCACCGTTTGAGGCCTTGTATGGCGGCCGTGTAGATCTCGGTTCTTTGGGCGAGGTGGGTGATGCACCTCTATTGGGTCCGGAGTTGGTGAGAAGCAGCGGAGAAAGTTGAGCTTATCCGTAAGAGACTTGTTCTGACCCGAGTCGTCGAAATCTTATGCCGTGTAGGAGGAGACCTTTAGTGTTTGAGGTGGGTGATCATGTCTTCGAAGATATCACCTAGGCGGGGATTGATGAGGTTTGGGAAGAGCGGAAGTTGTCCCTCGGTTCATTGGTCCTTTTGAGATCCTTGAGAGGATTGGCGAAAGCTTATCGTTTAGCTTTGCCACCGTAGTTGTCCTGAGTACATGGCGTGTTTCATGTGAGTATGCTTGAGTATGAGCGGATCCATCACATGTGTTGGATTGGGTGACTTAGTGGTTGAGGAGAATGTCTCGTATGACGAGAGACCAATTCGAGTTTTGGATAGGCGAGATCAAGTTTTGCGTGGCAAGACCATCCCTTTGGTAAAGGTTTTGTGGAAACATCACGGGGTGGAGGAAGCCACTTGGGAACGTGAGTTGGAAGTCCGTGAGAAATATCCGGACATGTTTGGTGATTTGTAATCTTGTATTTAGATTCTGTATTATTGTTGGACTTAAGAGCTTTATATATGTCTTAAGTTGTAAAACATTGAGAATGTTTTGGTTTAATGATAGTTGTTTGAAATTTGCTTCATAATGGAAGTGGAATGTCACATTTATAGATTGAATGTGTTTTATATATATCATAGAATTGAATATGATATAGAAATGGGAATCATGTATATTGAAATTGTTAAAATTGGAAGGAAAATGCATAATACTGATACAGGTTGAAATATATGTTGTTTTATATACATATTGTGAAATGCCTCTTGATAAGAGATGAAGTGACCAATATTGGGTCAAGTAGTTTGTTATTGTTATAGCATATCATTGGGAATTGAGAAAAACCTGTTTTTGAAAAACTTATGCTTAATTTCGGGGACGAAATTCTTTAAGGGGGGGAGGTTATAGCGACCCCGGTCTTTTCCTATTTGATTACTGTATCCGGACTTAGGTTCCATGGATCTTGTCATTGTATAATTGTTACTGTCGTCCTTTATTTTCTGATGTGAGTTATAGGATGTGTTAGGCGAGTTTGTTTTGAGTTGGTTGGGTCCGAAACCAAGTGTTGATGTCGATTTTGGGTTGGTCGCTCGGCGAGGTTTGGTCGCTCGGCGAGGTTGAATTTGTCTCTGGTGGCTCGAGCGAGTTTCTTCTTTCGGCGGCGATTGTGTCTAAGTATAGACCTAAGAGCGATGTTTCTTTGCTCGGCGAGCATTTCTTCGCCGGCGGCGAGTGTATGTTTTCGAGTTCTTCGCTCGAGCGAGCATTCTGTCGCTCGAGCATGCTTCTGGGTTGCAGACCTGAAGCATTGCATTCTTGGCTCGAGCGAGCTTTTCTTCGCTCGAGCGAGAATTTCTTGTGTCTGGTCGCTCGAGCGACCATGTCTTCGCTCGAGCGAGCCTGTTCAGTTTAAATAGTCAGCAACGGGAATTTAATCAGTTTTTCATCTGTTTTTGGATTCCAAACCCTAGGTCCGACTTCTCTCTTTCCCTACTCATCTTTTCTCTTGGGTTTGATCTATTTAGAGTGTGTTTCTACCCTAGTTGCTTTATTAAAAAGGTAGAGTGGGTCGAGGGCTTCAGTTTAATCTAAACAATCTTGGAGTTGGAGCACTTTGAGTTTGGGTCATCATCTTCGTCTTCTTCTTTTTGGGTTATTTCTTCGAGGTAGGGATTTCCTACTCCAATCTATGAGTTTTGTTCTAAGTTTTGGTATTTTGATATGTTGGGGGTATTTTGGTAATTTTGGAAAAACCCTAAGTGTTTGAATAAATTGAAGGAACATTGGGAAGTTAGTTAAATTCATGAAATTGAGGAATTTATTGATTAAATGGGGTAGTTGGTTAATTTAAATTACTCATCTATCGAATTATTGATTTATTTATTTCAGTTTAGAAATAAGCTGTTTTGGGCTATCGGTGGAGGATAGTCATGATTGTTGTAGACATTGCATGTGGATTAGGGATAAGCTGAAACTAATTACATTGGTTAAGTCATTAATTTTGTTGTTGAATTATCTGAGACATTATGTGTATTGATTGTTGGTTGTATATGATATGTGTTTACATACATGTATTGGTTGAGCATTGCATATGCATATTGTGTGGGAGGAGATAGGGATGTACTCACGGTTTAGGGAAGATAGGGATGGACCTCTAAACCGGATTTTGTTTGGGAGGAGATAGGAATGGACTCCATTAGCATCACTTTTATGTGTGCTTATCTATTGAAGTGTTTTATTGTTTGGGAGGAGATAGGGATGGACTCCATTAGCATTACTTTTATGTGTGCTTATTTTTATTGAAGTGTTTTATTGATACTGACACTAAAATGTGTATCAAACTGGAAGTATGAAGTGTTTTGATGAGAGCTTGAGTCTCATTTATTATGTTGAGAGTAATGTACAGTGACATACATATTCCCTGTTATAGTTTGGCCAGGTTCTGAGCCATATTGGTAAAATGGAAAAGTTGAATAACTAATGGAAAGTGAAACTGATAATTTGTATTATCCATCTATCGAATGCTATTGCTTTATTCAATGCTTATATTTGGTTTAGTATATTTCTACTGGGCTGTGGCTCACCCTTTATGAGAACATCATTTTCAGGTCCAGGTGATTCACTACCTCCAAGGACTTAGCTTGGGAGGATTTGGACAAAGAAGCCTTGTCTTTAGTTATTGATTTATTTGAATTACATGTAAACATTCAAGCCTAGGGCTTTATTTGTATTTGAGTTAGAACTCATGTCTTTGTGACCAAGTGTTGGCTTGGCAGGATGTAAGCCCGTAGGGCACTTTTGGATGTTATATATAATGTCGGATACTCTGATGAATGATTTATTTTCTTGAGTAATGCATTGTAATATTGTGTATGTTATGGGTTTTATTTTGAGGGCGTTACAGTTATCCTCCACCGATAGCTCAAAATAGATATCTCTAAACAAATAAGAAATTTTCAAATACATACACACTTTTCAACATTTCCAAATATGAATGATAATTCATATCTGACTCCACCACCACCATTATCATCATCATTCCAATTCCATGAAACCAACATCAATTCCTTTACAAAATCTAATATTCACATTTTAGGGCAAAATCCATTTTCTTTGAAAATCATTCTAACGATGAAAATCCACCATTTTATCACAGCTCAACCATATCTACAATCCCAAGAACTTCTCCGATTAAAATGAAGCCCTCGACATGCGTTACCTTTTTATCAAAGGATCTAGGGTAAGAAAATCACTAGATCAAGGTGTATTTGGGTCAAATATTCAAGAACTAGAGAGAGAGTGTGTGTGTGTAGATTTCAGATTTTGGAGTGTTTAGAGAGAGAGAGATGTGAAAAAGTGATCCAAAAAGTGACTTCTTCATACTGATATACGCATAGATCGTTTAAGCGAAGGAATGGTCGCTTGAGCGACTAGACACAATGAAGACACTGCTCATTCACAAGAAAGGTCGCTCAAGCGCACATTGCACCCCTCCCAGTAGTTCAAACGTACAAAAGTTCGCTCGAGCGCAAGAATGACCGCTCAAGTGAAGAACTCAAACTCCTAGTAGTTTTGCGGACTGTGAAAGAACGCTTGAGCGTAAGAATGGTCACTCGAGCAAACATGCAAATTTTTGGGCAACAACCCTTTGAAAAACCAACCTTCAAACCTATTTCAACTCAACCAAGACATTTCAATAACCAAACTCAATAAGGAATAAGATAAAAGAAGATAAGAACAATCATCAAGACAACAAATCCCAGATCCAAAACAATAAACTGGTCGGGTTTAAACTAAGGTCGCTATAACCTCTCCCTTCTTAAGGAATTTCGACCCCGAAATTTTAAAATCAACACAAAACCATCGTATTTAAATTAATTACAACAACTCATAGCCATGACCCACCCACCGGTCATTCATTCTCATAACAACACTAAGCAAAGTTCTTAATACTAAATATACAATTCACTTTTTCAAGACATATACAATGTTTACATCCGATCAACATAACAAAATTTTCATTACAAGTTTCAAACATTAACAAAAAGATCCAAATACTTCTCACGAAGTTTTGCCTCACGTTCCCAAGTCGCCTCCTCAACATTATGGTGTCTCCACAACACCTTTACTAATGGAATTATTTTGCCTCGCATGACTTGGCCCGATGTTTCTAGGACTCTAACTGGTCTCTCCTCGTATGAGGCATCCTCATCTACCTATAACTTGGTTCAATCCAACACATGTGACGAATTCGGCTCATACTTCAAAAGCTTACAAATATGAAACACGTCATGAACCCTGGAAAGCTGTGGCGGCAAGGCCAAACAATAGGCTACCACCCCAACGCGCTCTAAGATCTCAAAAAGCCAAATAAATCTAGGAGACAACTTCACGCTCTTCCCAAACCTCATCAAACCCCGTCTAGGTGATAGAAGACGTGATCTCCTACCTTAAATAATAACAATCTCCTTCTATGGTCAGCATAACTCTTTTAACAACTCTGAGCCGAAACCAACCTTTTACGGATAAGCGCAACCTTCTCCGTTGTTTCTTGAACTAACTCGGGACCTAACATAGGTGCGTCATCTACCTTGGCCCAACAAAAAGGAGATCTACATAGTCAACCATACAAGGTCTCAAACGGTGCCATGCCAATACTCGCTTGAAAGCTATTATTGTAGGTAAACTCTGCTAAAGACAAGTGCCTCTCCCACAACCATTTAAAGTCAAGAACACAACCCCAAAACATATCCTCTAGGATTTGAATGGTATGCTCTAATTGCTTGTTAGTCTGATGATGATAGGTGGTACTAAATGTCAATCTAGTGCCCAGGGCATGTTGTAGGCTCTGCTACAATCAAGCTGTGAAACGCGGATCTCTATCTGAAATAATCGTCATAAGGGCCCCATGAAGTCGCACTATGTCTCTAACATGTAAGTCGGCAAGGTAATCTACCGTGTCACTCGTACGCATAGGTACAAAGTGTACTAACTTAGTTAACTAATCAACTATCACCCATACGACATCATTACCCCGTTGAGTCCTCAGAAGACCCACAACAAAACTTATAGTGACATACTCCCACTTCCACTCGGCTATAGGCAAGGGTTGCAACAAACCTGCTGGCCTTTGATGCTCGACCTTCACTTGTTGATAAGGCACCTTGATACAAACAAGGCTTCGTTTCTCTTCATCTTCCTCCACTAATACTAGCGACTAAGGTTGTGGTACATCTTGGTGCCTCCCAGATGTACCGCAAGGCGCAAATGGTGGAATTTTCAGAATACCTCTTCCCTACAAGATTCCGGTACAAAACGACGGTCAAGGTATCTAACACTTAACTCAGAATACACGTTCAAGCCCTTCTCTACTTTCCCACTAGATATTTTCTCCCGAAGGGTTTATACTTCATGATCACCTTGTTGTGCTTCCATGACTCAATCCATAAGTGTAGGTTGGGCAACTATAGTAAACAAGGTTGCTGACTCAACAGACTCGCTAAGATTCAAATCAAACTCGCCAATAGTACCCAACATCTCCTATTCTCGAATGGCAATACTAACTACACTGCTAATAGATTTCCTACTCAAGGCATCGACCACTACATTGGCCTTCTCCAAATGATAATACAACTTGAAGTTGTAATCCTTCATGAACTCCATCCACCTCCTCTATCTCAAATTTGAATCCTTCTGTGAAAACAGGTACTTCAAACTCTTGTGATCAAATAATACCTCAAACCTCTCATCATACAGCTAATGTCTCCAAATCTTCAAGGCAAAGATCACAGCTGCTAGTTCTAGGTCATGAGTAGAATAGTTTATCTCGTGTGTTTTCAACTACCGTGAGCCATAAGCTACTATTTTCCCCTCTTATATCAAAACACAACCCAAACCTTCTCAAGATGCATCACAATACACTGAATAGCCCAAACCTCTCTCTGAAATAATCAACACAGGAGCAGTGGTAAGTCTAACCTTAAGCTCTTGAAATGACTTCTTATAAGTCTCACTCCACACAAATTTAATTATCTTCCTTGTCAGTCTAGTCAATGGTGAGGCTAGTCTAGAGAAATCCTTCACAAAACATCGGTAATAGCCATCTAACCCTAAGAAATTCTGAATCTCAAAGGCATTCTTAGGTTGTTCCCAATCTTGCACTGCCTTTATCTTAGAAGAATCCACAGTAACCCCTTCTCCGGATACCACATAACCTAAGAATTTCACCTCCTTCATCCAGAACTCACACTTCACGAACTTAGCATACAATTTGCGGGCTTTGAGCAACTAAAGTACAATCCGCAAGTGTTCCTCATATTTCTCCTCAGAGAATGAGTAAATCAAAATGTCATCAACAAAGACAACTACAAAACGGTCTAGGGACTTACGAAAGATCTTGTTCATCAAATCCATAAACAAAGCCGGTGCGTTGGTTAACCTAAAAGGCATCACTAGAAACTCATAATGGCCATACCACGTATGAAATGTCGTCTTCTGGATATCCTTTTCCTTCACTCTCAATTGGTGATAACCATATCTCAAGTCTCTCTTAGAGAAACAACAAGACCCTTTCAACTAATCAAACAAGTCATCTATACGAGGCAATGGGTTCTTGTTTTTAACAGTTACCATGTTCAACATCGGGTAATCAATACAAAGTCGCAATGTGCCATCTTTCTTCTTGGCAAAGAGAGCCGATGCTCCCTAAGGCGAAGTACTAGGGCGAATAAAGCCTTTATCTAGTAATTCTTGGAGTTGAATCTTCAACTCACTCTACTCGAATGGTGCAAATCTATACTGTGCCATAAAGATCAGTGTTATTCCAGGCACTAAATCAATAGAGAATTCATTCTCACAGTGAGCTGGTAAACTAGCGAGATCCTTGGAAAAGACGTCATGGTATTTGCAAACTACCCTTGGCAATTCTACTCGAACCACATCACTCTCAACACCGAAGATGACATCAAAACTCGACATGTCAATCAACACAAAAACAAAAGGAAGTCAGTGACTGGCAATCTTTATCTCACAACCCCGACACCCCTAGTCCAACACAACCTCACCATTAACAGGTGACTCTACCCTGAGTGAAGATGCTAACTAAGCCATTTCTAACCCCAACACCGATGTAAATGTAAATGAAATAAAAGAATGGAATGCACCGGTATCAATTAATACATTGGTAATAGAATTACACAACAAAAAGTTACCTCTCACTATCAAAAGTGCTGGCATCAAATCTGGCGTGATATCAGCATACGCTTGCCTTGTAGGTCTTTGTTCCACCTATTCACCCCTCGGAGCATAAGTCTGATACACTAACTGAGCCAAAGAGGCTCCATGATTAGCCCTCGAGGCCTGTGCTAACAGTGTAGGCTGATGGTTTTATGTCTATCTTGAACCAGACGCCCCAGATGTGCCACATACTTGAGAATAAAACCTCCTTAGTTGCCCTGACTATCCATACTGATAATAGGTATGCGGCTACCCTCTTCCCTGACTCTAGCTCTAAGAACGAGCCGAAGACAGTGCAGACTATTACCCTTCTCCGTTCTGTGGGAAAACTACAGACTTGTAGCCCAGCTGACCACACTTAAAGCAAGTGATCCTACCCTGACCACCTTTCCCAGAACCAGAACTCAGTACCGGGAAAGTGGACTTAGACTGTGCTCCCTGAGATTGTTGTGGGTTAGAACCTCTCTGCCTCTTGTTGTCCCAAGTCTCACCCTGAACCTCTTGACTCTTCTACCTAGAGCCCCTCATATGCTCCTCCTTAGTTTGAATCACGGTCTCTAAGTGAGCCGTCGCCTCCATAAGACTGCCATAATCCCTAATCATAGACGTGGCTACCTTAAAAATGAGTTCGGTCGTCAACCTCTTCTCAAACTCTAAGCAATGGCGTTCCTCCGTCACTACAAGTTCCGGTGCAAACCTCGACAGACTAGTAAAGGCAGCCTCAAACTCTGTCACCACTATGTTAAGCTACTTGAGCTTCAAAAACTACTCCCTCAACTTCTCCGTAACAGTAGGAGGCAAAAACTTATCCTGGAAGGCATTGACAAAAGCTTTCCAAGTCACCCCAATGCGCCATGTAACCTGCATCTCTCTTGAGCTGAAAGGTTGCCAAGGTCACTCTCAGCCTATCGTCCTCAATGCTAAGTATCTCGAACGACTTCACCATATGCTCCAACCACTCATCCACCTTCAGCGGCTCCTTCAGGTCTCCCAAAAACTCATCTGGATTAGACTAGAAGAACTCCCTCTTCAAAAATGATGGCCCTACTTCCGCAACCTAGGCCTGCACTTGATTCTTAGCTCTAAGAATGTCCATGGATTCTCGTAAAGCTCCGGCCATTTCACGGGCCAAAGCACCCATGGCCTGCTAACCAACTGGTTCGACCACATTGGCCAGACTAACCCCCTCCTCCTATATTGGAATATCATCCGATAACGGCACCTTCTGCCATCTAGGTCTACCCCGCATACTACCACTACATCGACGTCCTGATATCCTAATGAAGGTAACACAAGAGATTAGCACATTTACAAATGTGCCAAAGCTAATTCACTCGTGTCCTAATGTGGTGGACAACAATTAATTCACTCCACATAAACACATAGTCACATAAACACATATGAATTTCCTTTCTAGATAATGATCATCTCGTGACGTTGCCAAAGTTCTAGTTAGAAATAACAGTGATCAAGTGCTCTTCTAATAGGACTTCTAGAAACTCGTAGACCCAATCAACATCTTAGAAATTCAATTTCATACCCACTAAGTCATATAAGCATGTTATCACATAGCATACTGGGTTTATTCCTAATATCATCTAGCAAGGGAACCCATTGTGGTAATAACCACTTCTCACGATCTCAAAATATTCAAACCTAGTAGCTTTGATACCAAGTTATAAAGCCCCGTAATAATTACAATAAGATCAACCCACGACAGATATAAAATAATAGCAAATGTTTGAATGTAATGTTCTCCAATTTATAAAGTTTCATCTCTTTACAAAAGTGTAACACATGTAGTAATACGTTCACAAGTCCTAACCCTGAATCTATAGCACGTGTCATCAGTATAGGATATGAAATAAGAGTTAAACAAATATAATAATGCCCTATTGTTGCAGCTTTCCAAGATGCTGATTGGTTACAACAAAAGTGAGTTTAAACTCAATACAAATTAAGCCCTAGGCTTGTACAAAATAAATACGACAAAGACAAAAATATAAGCTCTTAGCTCTAAGTCCCCTCAAGCTATTGTCTTAGCGAAGGTATATCATCAGCACCTGAAAATGGTTTTCCACATAGGGTGTGCCAATGCCCAGTACAGACACTCTAACACAGTATATGAATCTTAACAAAGTTATAAGGTGAATGTATATACAATGCTCGTGCCAAAACATTTTACATCTCTTTCAAAAACCATGCAATGCCAGGTTATATCACAATTCTTGAATTCATTGGCTTTACAATAGAAAATAGGGTCATAGATACAACATTGGGAATCTCTAGGATGTGTTTGCAAGTAGACTACAAGCACTATCAATTGTCATTTTTACCAATATTAACTAGAAAGCTCGACATCTATCCACGCGGGTTTCTGAACGTTCACCAAGAACACATAAGCCAACTTAATACCACAACTACACTCTCTACCTAGATTCACCAAGGTATTCACCCATTTTTCTCAAAACAATAAACATTTTCAATGTATTAAATATGTTACAATCCTCAATGCAATGGATGAGAACTTAGTTTTAATTCACCTAATTCTTATACAATTTCTACAACAATCATAGTTATCCTCCACCGATTGCCCAAAACATATATCTCTAAACAAATAAGAAATTTCAAATATAGATATACTTTCCAACATTTCCAAATATGAGTGATAATTTATATCCAACTCCACCACCACCATCATCATCATCATCATCATCATTCCAATTCTATGAAACCAACATCAATCAATTCCATTTTCTCTTTACAAAATTCAACATTCACATTCTGGGAAAAAATCCCTTTCTTTGAAAATCAATTTCAATGATGGGAATCCACCATTTTATCACAGCCCAACCATAACTACAATCCCACAATCATTTCCAATAAACCATTTTGAAAACCCCGCTTTTGATTTCAAAGCTAAAACCCTAAGTTTTATACAAAAATTCCCAAATCACAATATCCTATCTAAAAGGCTAATAACTAAGTTAAAAATCATAAAAAGAGTCGAACTAATTTCTACCTCAAGAAGAAAACACAAGGGAAAGATGGTTAGAACTTGATGGAGCCGAAAACACGTACTTCTCCGATTAAAACAAAACCCTCGACGTGCGCTACCTTTTTATCAAAGGATCTAGGAGAGGAAATCACTAAATCAAGGTGTATTTGGGTCAAATATTCAAGAACTAGAAAGAGAGTGTGTAGATCTGAGATTTTGGAGTGTTTACAGAGAGAGTGAGAGAGAGAAAGAGAGAGATGTGAAAAAGTGATTCAAAAAGTGACTTCCTTGAAATGATATACGCACAGATCACTTGAGTGTAGGGATGGTCGTTCGAGTGATCAGACACAACAAAGAGATTGCTCGAGCACGAGAAACGTCGCTCAAGCGCACATTGCACCCCTCCCAATAGTTCAGACCTACAAAAGTTCACTTGAGCGCAAGAATTACCGCTCAAGCGAAGGACTCAAACTTTCAGTAGTTTTGCAGACTGTAAAAGACCGCTCGAGCATAGGAATGGTCGCTTGAGCGAACAGGCAAATTTCTAAGCAACAACACTTTGAAAAACCAACCTCCAAACCAGTTTCAACTCAACCAAGACATTTCAATAACCAAACTCAACAAGGAATGAGATGAAAGAAGACAAGAACAATTATCATGACAAGAAATCCCGGATCCAAAATAATGAATTGGTCGGGTGTAAACCAAGGTCACTATATAGAGAGTGAGAGGGAGTAAGAGAGAGTGAGTAGAGGGAATAAAGAGGGCGATGAGAGAGAGAGGACTCATGACTGTTGTTAAACGCTAGTTCACCGCCGTTAACAATCGAAGGGGAGAGAGAGAAAGAGAGATCTGAGAAGAAGACAAAGAGATGAACATTTGGTTTGGTTTGTTTAGGGGTTTGGAAACAATATATATACCTACACTACAACAAAATTGAATTTTTACGGCTTGCAATGCACGCCGTAAAAACTTTTTCACGTCATGGACACAAATGTCATTATATGACACGCCGTTGAAAGTTGAGCGTCATTTACGGCATGTAGGTGAATTTGTAAAAAGTAATAAATTAAACATTTATGACATACTTTGTATGTCGTATATAATTTTTTATGACATTCTTGTCATGCCATAAATCATCATACTTTTCATGGCATAATTTTGTATGTTGTAAAACGTTATTTTGAATATATTTATGGCATACTTTATGTGCCGTATAAAATATTTTACGGCATTTTATTGCATGTCATAAATCATTATAATTTTCACGACATAATTTTGTATGCCGTAGAAAGTCATTTTTAATATATTTATAACAAACTTTGTATGTCGTATATAATCTTTTACGGCATTTTCTTGTATGTCATAAATCATTACACTTTTCATGATATAATTTTATACGCCATAGAAGGTTATTTTTAATATAATATATATATATATAGGAATATAACATTGCCTAATAGTATGTAGACAATAGCTTATAAAATGCAACATGTGAACAAACTAAGCAGAAGCAACAACTATGAAGTAAGCAAAAAAAATCTAATATCCATACACCAAACAACTTGCATACTAACTTTCATCCTCAACTTCTATCATATCAAGCTGATAACAACTTCAAACATACAAACCCAGAAAAGTATCCAAATCATAAGATTCACTAATCTCTAAAATACAACGTTAAACATCCAAAAAGCATAACTACAAATCGTAAATCAATTAGTCTAATATTTAGTTCGAAAGAATGAATTGACTAAGCCATGCAACTGTACTTTCTATTACATCTTGAAGATTATACACTTCATGAGTAGAACGAAACAACGACACATTGACTATTACGTGGTTCACCCATACGTTCCAACACATAAGTCCAAGGTTCACATAATGCACCTTTGACTTAGGATCCCTTGATGCAATTTGGCCTTCTGCAACTACCAAGTTTGTCCCCTCCTAATGCAACAACTTGCATTTGACATTACTTTGATCCTACAAAAATCAAAAGTATATAAGCATACTACATAACATTCATCCCATTTACTGAGTATTAGTTCAACAAATGAAATGAAAGTGTCAAAAAGTTTCAATCAGATTAAAAAAATTATTTATGTTGACAGAGTTAGAGTTGGTTGCACCACATAGGGGACTTGAAATGTCTATTTTACTATTACTTTCAATGTATGTACTCTTTCTACTAGTTTGTCTAAGGTTTTAAGGTTTTAATGTGGTTTCCTCCTTTCTCTAATTGTGAGGCCTTAATTTTGAGGACTAGAAAAATGACTTTTCCTCCTAATTGGGAATGATCCTTGTTATAGTATCTAAGAACTATTACATTGAAAGAATCAAATTATATTACTATCATCTTACAATGCCCTCAGTTGCCAGCTAACACAATTCCTGATGTCTCGTGATACATTTATAGCATATCAAAGATTTTGTCAATTTTCATTTCAATTCACTAAGACCTTTTGGATCTCAAGTTAGAAGCTTCAATTTTCATTTCAAAATGAAATGTAATAACAACACCATTACTAAATGCAATCAATGGAGAACATACCTACCCAATCTAGAAAGATTTGCATCCATAAAACTTGCATCAACTTCAACATTATGCTTGTTTAATTAATCGCCCATATCAAAAAAAGAAGAAGAAGAAAAGTCTCCATGCTCATCATGATAGAGGCTAAGAAAGAACAAACGAATTAAATGAGAAGGGGGTCGAATGTATGCATTGACAAGTAAAATGACAACAAACTGGATTCCACATATCTTCTTCAATCAAAACTACTTTATGTTCATCAAAATTTCTATGCAGCTTCACATGTTGTAGGCTCAATTGATAAAGTAGTTAAACCTAATGGTAAAACAAATTCAAATAATTTAGGTGTCACTGTGCTTATCCTGAAAAATGAGACAAAAATACTAGAGACTAAAGAGATACCTACACTTACAGGCCAAAAGCACTTGCTGCAAGCAATAATGTAGCTATTAACTTTCACATGCCAGTTAACAGAGTGTTCTTTTGAAAAAGGATGGCTTAAAATTGCAACTTAATAAATAAATAAATAAATAACTATCAAAAGAGTGACAAAGTTGTCTAATTGCACTCGTAGATGCAATATAACATGTACTAAACGAGATAATACTGATTACAAGAGGGGTGAAAGACATATATAATTTCTTCCATTACTCATCCTACTCAAAACTACTTTTGGAATCAAGTCCAAATTCATAGACTACTACATAACGAAGGCCATAACACAGTAGGAAGGCAAACAAATATTGAATAAATTGGCCCAAGTCAAAGTCATATTTTAAGATACATCACCACCAATACATAAATACATCACCACAATTACATACATACATACATACATAAAGGAGTTAAAGGAATAAAAAAAAGTATTTGCTTTGCTTACATGAGAAAAGCAGAATTAATACAATCACATCATATTCCTCCATATCATAGTGATGAAAAGTCTCGAGATGTGAGACCAAATCAGTAGCAGCATCATTGACGAAAACCAATCAAAAAGATAGCTAGGCTATATGTAAATGTAATGTATAGACAAACACTAGTCTCTTCATTGAGGTAGCTGGCATAGAGCAAAGACATTTTACAGGCACCATCACCACCAGTATTATCATCTCACCAAAATCAATGAGAAAGCTCTGGAAATTAAGTTCATTCTAGTGATGATCGTCCGTCTACCCAGAACTTGAATTTTCTCACCAAGGGTAACCAAACCACCATAGGATAGGCTTTGACATTGACATGGGAGAAATATTTTCTTAGCTGTTGTTTTTACCTTAAAAAACGAGGAAATATTTCTAGCCAATTAATATTTGATTAAATCTAAATATTTACAAGGAAAGTGAATTAGATTCCTAAAATTATAATTGACTTTTTTCAAACCCTACCAATAGTAGAACAATCAAAACTCAAATTAATCAAACAAAGAACATACAAATCGAATGAAAAAGGTTGATTGAGAGAGAGAAATAGAATTGAGACCTTTTCCAGAGATTGCGGTGGGATTTGGCGAAGACGGAGACTAAAGAGGTATATGAGCTTCAAACAAAACAAGCACTCATAGAAGTGGAAACCCTAGAAATCAAAATCAAAATTAAAATCAAAATCAAAAAGAGATGAAAGAGGAGAAACTGAATTAATCGAATAAATTCAATAAAGTGCTACTCTATTTTTTCATTCATATCTGAATAAGTTAATTGAACAAGGGATGTAATTCAGGGCTCTCATATTCCCAAACTAAGTAGATATGCAAACACCAAATTAATCGAATAGAAACTGAAAAAATAGATATGCAAGCAACAATATATACCAAATTAATCAAATAGAGAAATTGATTCAAAATCAAATCAAAATCAAAGAGAGATGAGAGATGAGAACCCTAGAAATCAAAATCAAAACTCTAGAAATTAAAATCAAAATCAAAGAGAGATAAGAGAGGAGAAACTGAATTAATCGAATAAGGGATGTAATTCAAGGCTCTCTCCGAATTAATCGAATAGAAACTGAAAAAATAGATATGCAAGCAACAATATATACCGAATTAATTAAATGGAAACTGAATAAATTAGAAACTCACAAAGAAAATCAAATCCGTAGAAGGGGCTCAGAATCGAATCGAACTCCAAGCTTGGAATTAGAATCAAACGCCAAGCTCGGAAGATATCAGTAGTGATTGGAGGGGCAGTAGCTGGTGGTGCTCGTGTGTTTGTGTGAGACGCCGAAGAAGAAGAAGAAGAAGAAGAGAGAGAGAGAGAGAGAGAGAGAGAGAGAGATACAAGAATGCAAAAAATTGTGAGTTTAACAATGTTAATAAATTTGTTTAAAAAAACAAATAACAATATTAATAATAAAAAAATCTGGGATGCAAAGAATGTGTAACTTTAATAACATTAATAAATAAATAAATAAAATCTGGAGTAGAAAATTTTAGATAAAAAGATTTAAGTATAAGTTTATAAATTATTTTTGTATTAAAAACAAATCTCGAGTATAACTAAAAAAGTTAGTTTATTGGGGAAAAAAAATTCTCATATCCATTAGAAATTTATAAATATTTAAGAACATTTAGAATTTTTTTTTTATTATTTATAATTAAAATATAATTTTTCTAGAGAATGAGAGGATTTGGGACAAAAACAGGTATGGATATAGAATGAGAGGGAGTGTGGCGTAAGTTTTTAAATTAATTTTTTTTGTTTTACTTTTTAAATTCAAATAATTTACATATACTTAGAAGGAAAATATTTTTTGATTTTCTAAAAAAATCACTAAATTCAAAAATATATATATAATTTAATATTTTAGGACATGAAATATATGTTGTCTTAAGTGTAAATATTTTATAACATATTTTTGTATGTCATGAAAATATACATTTTTTACGACATACTTTTACAAGTCATAACAAAATCAGATTATTTTTTTTTTTCAAAGTTTTCACAACATGCATTAACATGTCATATAAAGTTATAATATTTTACAACATGAAATATATGTCGTCTTAAGTGCAAATATTTTATGATATATTTTAGTAAGTCGTAAAAACATACATTTTTCATGGCATACATTTACATACCATAAATATATAAATTAACAATTTACATGGTATGTATGCCGTTATTGAAAAAACATTAACAGCTTGCAAAAAAAAAAAAAATCGTAAAATGTACTAACTATGACATGCATTTGATACATGCCGTAAACATAATACCGTAAATAGTTAGTTTTATTGTAGTGCTAGGTAGTTTGGTTATTTTGTAAGAACTTGTCCTTATAGACAAAGAAAAGTAGCACCTGGATCTTTGGATATAAAAAAAAAAAATCTAATTTTGGACTTTCTGCCGAGAGCCCATAAATACATATATATTTAGTTAATAAAAAAAAAAGAAAAAAAAAAAAAGAAGAAGAATAAGAAGGGGGAAAGAAAAAACTAGTTTAGCATTTGCAATTGAGAAATTCAGTCCAAACTGTATGAAACTCAACCCAAAAACCCACGGAAAGCCTATCTCGGCCCATTTCACTAGCCCAATAATACACATAGAGGCCTGCTACCTTTTTTTTTTTACGAACACTGGCATATTAAAGCCCATATTAATATAGATTTAAGGCTATGTTTATATTTTTTAAAAATGAATTAAAAGTTAAATTTTAATAATTTGTTTCCCATTCAATTAGGATTAGAATGAAAGAGTAGTAAAATGTGGGAAATAGAAAAAAATTAAAAAATTATCTAAATTTATTTAGCATGAGAATGGTAAAAAGTATAAGAAAATTTAAAATTTCTTATACAACTCATTTGAAAATGGTCATGTGGCATGCAAAAAACACAATTTTTTTTTTTTCCCTCTAGTCAAAGTCGGTAATTGTTATCTCACATTTTATTTCTCTTATAACTTTATCACACAAAATTTCATCTTAATGAAATATCTACAAGAAATTTTACCTTTTTTTCACTTGACTTTTTATCATTTTTGTCTTTCCATCATAATTTTCACTCTAAACGTCCACTTTTTGGTCTAATTTATTTGATACATTATAGAGTAAATTACCAATAGGTCCTAATAGTTAGATTTAATTTTCATCAAGTCCTATTGAAAAAAAATCTTAGTAAAATTATCTCTAAAAATATTTTTTTTTTTGTAATAATTTTTTACATACATCCTTAAAAATTGACAATTTTGTCATGATTTTTGTTAATTGTTGCTAAAACTTATAATTAGTGACTTTTTTATGATAAATTTGTTTCATAGAACCTATTAGATAATAAATTCACTTATTATCACCTACATGTAAGTGCTCCTAGATTATACTGACTCTCTCCCGTTGTTTTAAAAAGTACAATAGATTTAGTCCAATTACACTCACCTCTTTCTTAAAACACATATATTAATGACATTAAATTTGACAATGATTTTTTTTTTATGCCCTTGTATTTTTATTGAGTAATGCTATATGTATCAATTACTGTACTAACTAGTATATCAATTGATGATGTGACATAATTTAAGATATTTTTAATATTTGTAATTTGTTTAATGAGTGAGGTCAATAATAATGTTATAACTAGTGTTCGTACACTAGTTACTACACTAATTGGGACATGCAACACTACTCATTTTTATTTGCTAAAAAACCAATTTGTATCTAAACAAATTAACTTAATTAACTGATCTTTCAAAACCAATTGGCATGAGTAAACAAGTAATTTAATTTTTTTCAATCGATAAAAATTGGGAGCTTTTTTGATAAATCCATTTTCTAAGAGCTTTATTCCATCCAACTCATATTTTTTTTGACTATTCCATTAGGTCCAATTTGATATAAGAAGACCAAAATACCTTTTTCATCTACTTATGTTCCATTTAGTTCACATTATTTTCTCATATTTCAATAAGTCCTATTGGTGACATAATTACCAAAATACCCCTAATGTGAATGTTCACACCATCAATGTGAATGTTCATATCGTCAATGTGTAGAGGCCCGGCCCACGTTGATCCTCGTTGGTGCTCGAAAAAATTCGAGTTCGGCCGGGCCGGCCCACAGGCCAAAAAAATAGGCCCGGCCCGGCCCGTTGATAATGTGAATATTCACATTGACAAGTTAACATTCACATTGATAGGAGTGTAAAATTGGCCCGCTGACGCCCGAGCCTGCCGCCTCGGGGCCTGCTCATAATGTGAATATTTACATTGACATTGATAAGAGTGTAAAATTAGCTTTGTGACGAGTAAATGACCTGGCTTGAACTGGCCCGTTGACAATGTGAATATTCACATTGACATATTAACATTTACATTGATAGGAGTGTAAAATTAGCCCGCGCTTTGCCATGGCGGTACGGCCCAACCCGTTGATAATGTGAATATTCACATTGACATGTTAACATTAACATTGATAAGAGTATAAAATTAGTCTGCTGCGCCCGTGCCCAAAAACCCGACCAGCGGCCGGGCGAATCGACTATTCACATTGACAATGTTAATATTCACATTGATAAGAGTTTAAAATTGACTCGCGTCCGTAGGCGGCTGGCGACGGACCGATTGACAATGTGAATATTCACATTGACATATTAACATTCACATTGATAGGGTGTAAAATTGGCGTGGCGTGACGAAGCCGCGGGCAGTCCGTTGACAATGTGAATATTCACATTGACATATTAACATTAACATTGATAACAGTGTAAAATTGGCCTATGATCCGTAGGCGAAGCCTGGCCCAGTAAGGTTAGGCGCGTACGTTGACAATGTGAATATTCACATTGACGTGTTAACATTCACGTTGATAAAAGTGTAACATTAACCCGTGCCCCGTGGGCCGCCGACACCCGCCATTGTTGACAAAGTGAATATTCACATTGACATGTTAACATTTACATTGATAAGAGTGTAAAATTGACTCGCGTCCCATGGGCGGCCCGGGTTTGGGTCCGGGCCTACCCCGAGCTGCGGGCGAACTTCGGATAGCGGACAAATTTTACACTTCTATCAATGTTAGTGTTAACATATCAATGTGAATATTCACATTGTCACTGCCGCCAAGCCCGCCTCATTTCGGCTCGGTTTCGGGCCGCCCGCAGTCGGGCCAATTTTACTCCTATCAATGTGAATGTTAACATGTCAATGTGAATATTCACATTGCCAACGGCCGTCTGCCCGAGTGAGGCTTTCGCCCAGTCACGGGCCAATTTTACAATCTTATCAATGTGAATGTTAACATGTCAATGTGAATATTCACATTGTCAACAGGCCAGGCCTGCCGTCGATCGCCGCGTGCCGCGAATTTTACACTCTTATCAATGTGAATGTTAACATATCAATGTGAATATTCACATTGTCAATGGGCCGGGCCAACCCCTGGCCGCGGGCGGGCTTTTGGCCGTCCATGGGCTGCAGGCTAATTTTATACTCTTATCAATGTGAATGTTAACATGTCAATGTGAATATTCACATTGTCAACGGGTCGGGCCGGGCCGTCCATGGGCCACGGGCGGGTTTCGCGCCACCATGGGACGGGAGATAATTTTACACTCGTATTAATGTGAATGTTAACATGTCAATGTGAATATTCACATTGTCAACAGGTCGGGCCGGGCCGAGTCGGGCCCGCCCTAGGCTGCTTGCCAATTTTATACTCCTATCAATGTGAATGTTAACATGTCAATGTGAATATTCACATTGTCAACGGGCCGGGCCGGGCCCACTCCGTTAGGCGCTTTTGGCTGTAGGTCATGGACTAATTTTATACTCTTATCAATGTGAATGTTAACATATCAATGTGAATATTCGCATTATCAACGAAGTCGGACAGCCGCCATTTACGTAGGCAGCGGTTCCACGCCACCACGGGACGGGGGCCAATTTTACACTCGTATTAATGTGAATGTTAACATGTCAATGTGAATATTCACATTGTCAACGGGCCGGGCCGGGCTGGGTCGGGCCCTCCCTAAGCTGCTGGCCAATTTTATACTCTTATCAATGTGAATGTTAACATGTCACTGTGAATATTCACATTGTTAATGGTCGGCGGAATCGCCGCATACGCCGTGGGCGATTTCGGTAGCCACGACGCTAACTAATTTTACACTCCTACCAATGTGAATGTTAACATGTCAATGTGAATATTCACATTATCAACGGGCCGAGCCGGGCCGCTGGCGGGCTTTTGGTCACCCATGGGTCGCGGACTAATTTTATACTCTTATCAATGTGAATGTTAACATGTCAATGTGAATATTCACATTGTCAACGGGCCGGACCGGGCCCGCCCATGGGCCGCGGGCGGGTTTCGCCCCACCACGAGACGGGGGCCAATTTTACACTCCTATTTATGTGAATGTTAACATGTCAATGTGAATATTCACATTGTCAACGGACGGCCGCCCTTCGTCGGCGTTCGAGGCCATACGGGCCAATTTTACATTTTTACCAATTTGAATTTTAAAATATAAATTTTCACATCATTAAATTGTTAATCCTTCAAAAAATATTTATAAGGGTATCAAAATTAAATATAAGGGCATAAGTGTCCAAGAAAATAGTGTAAATCAAGAAAATGGATTTTATAAAATAAAACTATACATGGAACTAAATGGGTTAAAAAATTATTTCATGAACTTCTTGGATTAAAACACTTTTAAATTGGACTTATCAATAAAAATCTCATAAAAATTAATTATAAGGAGAAAAAATCATCACATTAAATTAAACAATTAAACTTCAGCAATACACGAAGTCCGTTTGACTCAAAATATGTCACATGTGAAAATTTATTACAGATGTGGTACGGCTGGTATGGAAAGAGTTTTATACATTAGACATAAATAATTAACCCAACTTGTTGGGTACATTTTATCACAAATTTGAATTTTCGAGTATCATTTGGTAATATTTATAGTTTTTTTTTTTCAGAAAAATTATTAAAGATTTTTATGTTTATTTATAGTAAAATGAAAATAAAAAAATAATAATTTTTTTCTTCTTTTTAAATGAAAACAAGTGAAAGGGATGTCTTGTTGGAGATGGTTGTTAGCCTTGTGGAGGTTTTTTTTCTTTTTTTTTAATGATCCACAATGAAAACTTTATTAAAATGAGGGAAAAGATACAAAAGGTTGGAGGGAGATATATATTATAGCTTGGTAAATGAATCCCAACTGGTTTAGTATCCCCAAACAAACGCAATCATGTGCAAAACCCAACAAATAACACTTGCAAGGAAACGAGAAGCTAACAAAATACATATTCAAAACAAAGAACTACAAAAATTAATTCTTGAATGTGATGTAATCTAAAAAAGATAAAAAGTCAAAAAAATTATTTTTAACCCCTTTGCCTGAATAACATTCAATCTTTTTTTTTTTATTTGATCCATATAACCACTTCAATGTGTGATAGAAAATTGGAGATTGTTGTCAGTTGTGAAAATTGGTAGGTTGTTGTCAGTTGCATGAGGTTGTAGTCAAGGGTGTTTGTTAGATTTTTGTTATTGACAATCTCGTTTGACAAAACTCCTTTCAGTTATAATTTTATTCAATGTTTTATTTCAGTGAGGCTAACTTAAATTGTGCTTTGCAAAGGAGTTTGTGATGTTAATTCTTTCATGTTTGTCACTTCCCTGATTATGTTAATTCTTTCAGTCGAAGTGGCTTGATCGCTCAAGCGGCTATTTATGCGCTCGAGCGAAGAATATTTGGTTCCAAAAGTTTGAACTGTCTACAAAAGTACTAGGAGTTGTGTTTTTGTGCTTGAGCGGCATTTCCTACGCTCGAGCGTAGATCCGTGTTCTAAAATATGCGTTTTAGTCGGTCCGATAGAACGACCATTCATGTGCTCGAGCAGAGATCGCGATTCGACCTACTATAAAGCTGCGATTAAATCAAATTTTAGGGTGCGGCCTCCAGATCTACTTCTTGGGTATTAGGATTTTCATCTAAAACTTCTTTAGTTGTTTCTTTCGATATCTATGAGAATTTAATTATGAATTGAGTAGATTATATCGAAAGGTTTGTTTAGTTTGTTTTATTCAAAAAAGTAAAACTTGTTCTTTGGTAGATTATGTAAAACTTGAGCTTGAAACTTTGGTAGATTCTGGAATTGCTTATTGTCGTGATTTGACATAGGCGTTGTGGATTCAATGTTAGATAAGACAATTCTAAGATGAAGATAATGTTAGAAGAGAAACATTGAGGTCGGTTCAATTCGGGCATGGATTCGCTAGGTAATTGAGAATATACATGTGTAATTTCTTTTTGTTTTCTTAGTGGATAGTTTTGTAATTTTGACCTGTGATTTTTTATCACAATTTGAGACGTTTTAATTATAATTTTTTCACGTTAAATCATTGTGTTATTTAATCTTTGGCTGTTTGCTTGGGATTATTACTTATTACTTAAGATTAATATATAATCACAAATCAATATTTTTGAAATTTTAGATTTTTAGTGCCAGTGGTCGAAGATGATGGCTTACACTTGAAAGTGATGATCTAAATTGATTTATGGCAAGAAGTGGTGGCCGGATGAAGTCACTGACGACAGTGGACAGAGGTGTGGCAAAGAGTGATAGAGATGGGTGGTGGGTGGTGAACTAAGGTGGGAAAAGATGAAAAAATAATGAATTTAATAAATTTTATAAACTATTTAAAAAGGAAAGTGCATATTGTATTAATAATCTTTAAATATAAACTTTAGGAAGAGGATTTTTTTAAGTCTAAAATCTGGATAAGAAGGGGCTGTGTGAGCCTCTGGGCCTCATTAAGCGTTTTGTTTCGATAATTCGAATTATTTATTTTATTGGATATTTTGTGTATTTTATTAAAAAAAATTTAAATTGATTCAATAACTGCAACTTATTCAATTTATTATTTTTGTCATCAAAAAAAATGTATGATTCATTTTTTAAAAACACGATTGTCGTCCATTTTTGTAGTGCAAAAATAGTAAATTAAATAAGTTATAATTATTAGATTAACTTAATTTTTTGTGTGTATAAAATATACATAGTATTTAACAAAATAAATTATTCGAATAATCAAAACGAAATCTATAATGAATGGAAAATTATAGAATGTTTGCGAAATATCACATGTCCGTACTCCTTAACTAATTATTTTTCAATATATCTTCATATTTTTTAATCACTTAATACAATACTTGATCTATCTACTTTTTTCACTAATCACAATATTATAAAATAACATGTCTAAAATTTAAAATTATTCAATAATTATCCGTCATGAAACCCCACCCCACCGGCCTAAGCACCGCTCTCCACTCTAGATTTTGAACAGAAAGAAATCGTCCTAAACTTTTTATTTTGTAGTTCACATTAACCTGGACATTTTCAATTAAGTAGGGGCAGGAAGTATTCAGATGGGCCTATCTTTAAATGTAATCTCAGCCATACACAGGCTGTATGGGGGCAAGATATGTGTGTTCCACACACGGATAATTATTCAATAATTTTGCTGGGCCAATCTCCTGGGCATAGCACAGTTAGTTAGGAGATTGATTTCAGGATGTTTAATCAGCAGCTTTGTGTGGGTTTAATACTCCCCGCTGTGCGAGTCTTGACTTAAGCGGAACTTGTCTTGGGAGGTCGGGACAAGCTTCTAGGCGATAGTCTCTTACTCGGACCAGACAACAGGATACCCTGGTGATCTCCTCAAGGGGCGCTATCTTAGATCTACGGGAGAGTAGAAGGATTTTTCTATAACAAAAAAAATATATATATATATATATATATTCAATAATTTTGCAGTATGAATACATAATATTTTATAATATTATAATTAATAAAAAATATAAAAAAGTGAAATATTGTGTTAATAATTAAAAAACATATAAAAAACATATTAAATAATAATTAATTAAAAAATAAAAACACATATTCTAATAATGTTAAATAATTCCCCTCCACACACGGGGATTGGTCAACTTGTTGGTGGGTACACATGACATGATATGATATTGTACAAAATCGTACTTTGATTTGGTTTTTGATTTAGTTTTTTATTTTTGATTAAATTACAAACATATTTCTTAAAATTTATTTAAATATGAATCACTTTTTAAAATTTTAGAAATTACTATGAAATTTTTAATTTTATAACAAATGGTCTTTTTCTTAATAAATTATCAATTCAATCAACAATTTTTAATGAATATCATACATATATATATATATATTTTAATTAATAATTTATGTAAATTTATTATTATATAGGAGGACAGTTGTGCATTATTTTTTTAGTTAATTTTATTAAATTTAAAATTCTAACAATGAGATATTTAAAATTTTTAAAATTACAAAGAACAATTTGTATTTTAAACAAATTTCATAATATATTTCTAATTTATCCTTTATTTTATTTTCATTGGATTTGTTTGTTTTTGGAGTATCTCTGCTTTAAAGGAGACATCATATCATGTCTACTCAAATAATCTTTACATATGATCCAAAAAAAATAATGCCATGTTTGATTTGTGTTCATGAAATAATTTTTTAAAATAATTTTTAAAAATAGTTAGAAAATTTTAAATTTATTTAGTTGTATGTTTTGAAAATAATTTTGAAGTTTAAGATGATTTATTTATTTATAGTTTAACAGATAATTGTAAGAGAAAAATTGATTAATCCATATGTAAGATATGAGAGAAGGAGATAAGAGAGATAGAAGAGATAAAATATGATTGATTATTGTGTAGTAGGAAGAAGATCATTTTGAATTTTTTTTAAAAAAAAATTCAACTGAAAATTTTCAAAAATTATATCTCAAGAAACAAACTAAACAAGGCCAACAATAATGAAATAAAAAATAATCTTTATCTCTATTTTTGCCAATCATTTGTGGAATATTGTGAACCGTAATAAGTACTCAAATTTTGAGTTTAATGGGGGAGTTGGGGGGCTTCCCAAGTGTTGGGAATTCGGAGGCACTTTGATAATTTTTTGTTATTCTTGTGTTATCTTAATTTTTATGTTTATAAATAGATGAGAGAAATCCATTGTGTTGTGTAGAGAGTTATAATTATTTTTTTTTATCATAGTGAAAATTACAACAATTATAAATTTAATCCTATTTTAAAGTGAATCACGTAAATATTTATATTTCATATACGTGCGATTCTTTCGATTCTTTTTAACATTATTATTTGCTATTTTATTTTTCACCAATCTTAATTACGTATTATTGTTTTCCTAACATCATTTTGTATAATTTTAATAGATATTCTATTCTCTTCGATTCAAGATCTGAATTTGTGCTAAATGGGTTATTTGAGCCCATGAAATATATTTCGTTTTAATAATTTGAATAATTTATTTTAGGATAAATTACACTTACTTCTCCTGAGGTTTCTAATAATTATAGGGACATTTCTTGTAGTTTTAATAATTACAGAAATCACCCTTTTAAAAAAAAAAATTAAGATTGCCCTTATATATTCAAATATATATACAAAAAAAATAATAAAGACCCATTAATGTTAAACAAAATTATTAAATTCTATACAATATTTTAAAAATTCTAAATTCTTAAAAATTGACAATCAGTGACTTTTTTTGTCATGATTTTTATATATTGTTGCTAAAACTTACAATTAGTAACTTTTTTTATGACAAATTTTGTTCATAGGACCTATTAAATAATAAATTCACTTATTAGGATGTACACGTAAGTGCCCCTAGATTATACCGACTCTCTCCTGTTGTTTTAAAAAATACAATAGTTTTAGTCCAATTGGATTCACCTCTTTCTTCAAAAACACATATATTAATGACATTAAATTTGACAATGATTTTTTTTTTATACCCTTGTATTTTTATTGAGTAATGTTATATGTATCAATTACTGTACTAACTAATATACCAATTGATGATATAACATAATTTAAGATATTTTTGATATTTATAATTTGGTCAATAATAATGTCATAACTAGTGTTCGTACACTAGTTACTATACTAATTGGTACATGTAACACTGCTCATTTTTATTTGCTAAAAGACCAATTTGTATCTAAACAAATTAACTTAATTAACTGATCTTGCAAAACCAATTGGCAAGAGTAAACAAGTAATTTAATTTTTTTCAATCGATAAAAAATTAATTATAAGGAGAAAAAATCATTACATTAAATTAAACAATTAAACTTCAGCAATACACGAAGTCCGTTTATTGACTCAAAATATGTCACACGTGAAAATTTATTACAGGTGTGGTACGGCTGGCATGGAAAGAGTTTTATACATCAACAATGATTCATTTCACTAAAAATAACACCACTAATAACACTAATGCATTAAAAAAAAAAAAAAAAAAAATACAACAACAAAAACAAATTATATTATAGGCCATTGCAGAGACATTGGTGGGAGCATTAATTAATGCTCCCAAGAATTTTTCTTTTATACATTAGACATAAATAATTAACTCAACTTGTTGGGTACATTTTATCAAAATTTTGAATTTTCGGGTATCATTTGGTAATATTTATAGTTTTTTTTTTCAGAAAAATTATTAAAGATTTTTATGTATATTTTTAGTAGAATGAGAATAAAAAATAATAATAATTTTTTTCTTCTTTTTAAATGAAAACAAGTGAAAGGGATGCTTTGTTGGAGATAGTTGTTAGCCTTGTGGAGGTTTTTATCTTTTTTTTTTTTAATGATCGACAGAGAAAATTTTATTAAAATGAGGGAAAAGATGCAAAAGGTTAGAGGGAGATATACACTATAACTTAATAGATGAATCTCAACTAAGTTAGTAAGGAGGGAGATATACATTACAGCTTAATAGATGAATCCCAACTAGGTTAGTATCCCAAAACAAACGCGATCATGTACAAAACTCAACAAACAACACTTGCAAGAAAACAAGAAGCTAACAAAATATATTCAAAACAAAGAACTGCAAAAACTAGTTATTGAATGTAATGTGATCCAAAAAACATAAAAAGCCAAAAAAAGCTATTTTTAACCTCTTTGCATGAATAACATTTCCATCTTCTTCTCTTTTTTTTTTTTATTTGATCCATATAACCACTTCAATGTGTGATAGAAAATTGGAGATTGTTGTCAGTTGTGGAAATTGGTAGGTTTTTGTCACTTGCATGAAGTTGTAGCCAAGGTTGTCTATTAGATTTTTGTTATTGGCAATTTCATTTGACAAAATTCTTTTCAATTGTAGTTTTATTCGATATTTTACTTCAATGAGGCTAACCCCGAATTGTGCTTTGCAGAGGAGTTTGTGATGTTAATTCTTTCATGTTTGTCACTTCGCTGGCTATGTTAATTCTTTCAGTCAAAGTTGCTTGACTGCTCAAGCGGCCATTTGTGCGTTCGAGTGGAGAATATTTGATTGTTTGCAAAAGTACTAGAAGTTGTGTTTTTGCGCTTGAGCGGCATTTCCTACGCTCGAGCATAAATCTGTGTTCTAAAACATGCATTTTAGTCAGTATGCTCGAGCGGCCATTCCTGCGCTCGAGCGGAGATCGCGATTCGACCTGCTATAAAGTTGTGATTAAATTAGATTTTAGGATACAGCCTCTAGATCTACTTCTTGGGTATTAAGGTTTTCATCTAAAATTTCTTTACTTGTTTCTTTTAATATCTGTGAGAGTTTAATCATGATTTAAGTAGATTATATTAAAGGGTTTGTTTAGTTTGTTTTATTCAAAAAAGTGAGAGTTGTTCTTCAGTAGATTCGGTGGAACTTAAGCTTGAAACTTTGATGAATTCTAGAGTGGCTCATTATTGTGATTCAATATCGGCGTTGTGGATTCAATATTGGACAGGACAATTCTGAGGTGAAGACAGTAATAGAAGAGAAACATTGGGGTCGGTTCAATTTGAGCATATATTCGCTATGTAATTGAGAATACACTTGTGTAATTTTTTTTTTATCTTCTTAGTGGATTGTTTTGTGATTTTGACCCGTAGTTTTTTTATCACAATTGAAGACGTTTCAAATGTAATTTTTCTACGTTAAATCATTGTGTTGTTTAGTCTTTGATTATTTATTTGAAATTGTTATTTATTGTTTAAGATTAATATATAATCACAAATTAATATTTCTGAATTTTTAAATTTTTTAGTGTCAATAATCGGAGATGATGGCTTACTGCTGAATGTGAAGATCTAAGTTGATTTATGGCAAGAAGTGGTAGCCGGAGGAAGTCACTAACGACAGTGGACAGAGGTGTGGCAGAGAGTGATAGAGATGAGTGGTGGGTGGTGATATAAGGTGGGAAAAAAATGAAAGAATAATGAATTTAATAAATTTTATTAGCTATTTAAAAAGGAAAGTGCATATTGTATTTATAATCTTTAAATATAAACTTTAGGAAGAGATTTCTCTTTAGTCTAAAAACTGGATAAGAGGGGCTGTGTGGGCCAAGAGTCTTGTTTTGATGATTCGAATTATTTATTTTATTAGGTATTTTATGTATTTCATTCATAAAAAAAATTAAATTGATTTAATAACTGTAACTTATTCAATTTATTATTTTTGTCATCAAAAAAATGTATGATTCATTTTTTAAAAATACAATTGTCGTCCATTTTTGTAGTGCAAAAACGGTAAATTAAATAAGTTACAATTATCAGATTACCTTAATTTTTTATGTGAATAAAATATAAGAAGTATTTAACAAAATGAATTATTCAAATAATCGAAATGAAATCTATAATGAACGGGAAATTATAGAATGTTTACGGAATACCACATGTCCGTTCTTCTTAATCAATTATCTTTCAATATACCTTCATATTTTTCAATCACATAACACAATATTTCATTTATTCACTTTTTTCACCAATCACAATATTATAAAATATCACATATCTACACATTACTCAATAATTACCCGTAAGGAAACCCCACCGGCCTAAGCACCGCTCTGCACTTTAGATTTTTGAACAGAAAGAAATCGTCCTAAACTTTATATTTGGTAGTTTACGTTAACAAGGACATTTTCAATTAATTAGGGGCAGGAAGTATTCAGATGGGCCTATCTTTAAACGTAATCTCAGCCATACACAGGCTGTATGGGAGCAAGATATGCATGGGTCCACACACGGCTAATTATTCAGTAATTTTATAATATAAATACATAATAATTTATAGTATTATGATTATTAGAGAATATACATAAATAAGATATTGTGTTAATAATTAAGAAATATAAAAAGACATATTAAATAATAATTAATTAAAAAATAAAGACATAAAACTCTAAGAATATTAAATAATTTCGCTCCACACACCCCCTTCGATTGTTCAACTTGTTGGTGGGTACACATGATATGATATTGTACAAAATCGTACTTTGATTTGGTTTTTGATTTGGTTTTTTATTTTAGGTTAAATTACAAACATATTTCTTAAAAATTATTTAAATACAAATCACTTTTTAAAATTTTACGAATTATTATGAGATTTTTAATTTTATAACAAATGATCTTTTTATTAATAAATTATTAATTCAATTAACAATTTTTAATAAATACCATAAATATATTTTAATTAATAATTTATATAAATTTATTATTATATAAGAGGACAGTTATGAATTTTATTTTTTTTAGTTAATTTTATTAAATTTTGAATTCTAACAATGAGATATTTAAAATTTTTAAAATTACATAGAACAATTTATATTTTAAACAAATTTCATAATATATTTTTAATTCATCCTTTATTTTATTTTCATTGGATTTGTTTGTTTTTGGAGTATCTCTGCTTTAAAGGAGACATCATATCATGTCTACTCAAATAACCTTTACCTATGATCCAAAAAAAATAATGCCATGTTTGATTTGTGTTTATGAAATAATTTTAATTTTTTTTTTAAACTAGTTAGAGAATTTTAAATTTATTTAGTTGTATGTTTTAAAAATAGTTTTAGAGTTTAAGATGATTTATTTATTTATAGTTTAATAGATAATTGTGAGAGAGAAAAATTGATTGATCTATATGTAAGATACGAGAGAAGGAGATAGGAGAGACAGAAGAGATAAAATGTGCTTGATTATTGTGTAGTGGAAAGAAGATGATTTTGAATTTTTTTTTTGAAAATTTTCTACTAAAAAAAATTTTCAAAAATTATATCTCAAGAAACAAATCAAACAAAGCTAATAATAATGAAATAAAATAATCTTTACCTCTATTTTTGCCAATCATTTGTGGAATATTTTGAACCGTAATAAGTACTCAAATTTTGAGTTTAATGGGGGAGTTGGGGGGCTTCCCAAGTGTTGGGAATTCGGAAGCACTTGGATAATTTTTTTGTTATTCTCGCGTTATCTTAATTTGTATGTTTATAAATAGATAAAGGACATATTTTTTATTGTGTAGAGAGTTGTAATTTTTTTTTATTATAGTGAAAATTACAAAAATCATGAATCTAATTTTATTTTAAAGTGAATCACGTAAATATTTATATTTTTTATACGTGTGATTCTTCTGATTCTTTTTAACATTATTATTTGCTATTTTATTTTCACCAATCTTAATTACGTATTATTGTTTTCCTAACATCATTTTGTATAATTTTAATAAAGATTCTATTCTCTTCGATTCAAGATCTGAATTTGAAATGGGTTATTTGAGCCCATGAAATATATTTTGTTTCAATAATTTGAATAATTTATTTTAGGGTAAATTACACTCATCTCTTCTGAGATTTCTAATAATTATAGGGACATTTCCTATAGTTTTTATAATTACAGAAATCACGCTTACTTTTTAAACTATTATTAAGATTCCTCTTCGTTAATTTATTTAACAGAACATGATGATGTCATGCTGATGTTATGTACTATGAGTAAAAAAACATTTAAGATTGCCCTTATATATTCAAATAGTAAATTTCTCTCACCTCCCCTAAGGTTTTACAAAAAAATTAATAGAGACTCATTAATGTTAAACAAAATTATTAAATTCTATACAATATTTAAAAATTTCTAAATTGCTAAGAAATATATATATATAGTAGAATAACCAAACATTACCTTATCTAAAAAAAAAAAAAAAAGACCTAATAAATTGATCACCATTAAACCTTATACTAGATTAAATACAATCATTTATTTAAAAATTACGAAACAAAATATAAAAGATGTTTTATTTTTTAAAAAGACCACCAATTTCATAAATAATTATTTTGAGAAATTAGAGTCTGAATAAAAATTTAAAAATACATATAGGTATTTGATTTATTTTTTTCGGTATGAAAAATACATATTTAGAGAATTATCCATCTCTTTCCATTTTCTTTATTTTATTTCTTTCATTTTTCTTTCTATTTATTTTCTCATTCAGTTTTTTCATAATATCACTGCAGCAAATAGCAACACCATATAATTTATTATTATTATTATTATTATTATTATTATTATTATTTGTTCCCTTCTCTATGGTTTTTCCTCAATTTTTTTCATTATTTTTTCTCTTTCATCAATGTTAGCTAGTATCACCTAATACCATAGCAACTTACAAAATATGAATTTTTCTTTTGTTTTGTAAACATATTTGTGTATTAAATTTTTTTAAAGAAAAATAAACATAATTATATTTCATATTTATAATAAAAAAATTGACTTATAAAAATTATCAAATGTTACCTCATAAATATATTAAAATTTTTTTATCATTTTATCTTTTCACATTCCTATATTATTCTCAAATTTTAATTATCATTAAAAAAAAATAAGTCAATATTTCTCACCTTAATAATAATTTTTTTTTAAAATAAATATAAAAGTGAAAAAATATCCAATCACATTACAATAAATTAAAATTAGATGATAGAGAATGAAAGATAAGGAAATTATTTGAGAATAATAAACTATTTAAATTTGTCATTTCTTACATCTATTAAAATAGAATTTTACTTGAAGAAATAAATTATTTGAAAATAATAAAATACTCAAATAATTTGTTATTTATTACATCTAAAATCTTTAAAAAATTGTGAGAAATAAAATGATAATTTAATATACAAAGGTAAATTACAATAAAGGGTATTAAGTGTACAGGGTATTATGGTCATTTGCACAATCAAGTTAACACCGTTTAACTTAAATTAACGGGAGGGGAGAATCTTGACAATGTTAGAAAAAGTAAGGGAGGTTTCTATAATTATTGAAATTACAAGAGAGATTCCCATAATTATCAGAAATTTCAAGGGAGGTGAGTGTAATTTACCCTTTATTTTATAAAATTATTTATATATCATGGACGTTAAAACTACTTTTATAGAATAAATTCGAAATCTCAAGGACTTTTGGCTTAGTTAGAGGAGAAGTGACCAAAAAGTTTATCATGCCTGAGGTCAAATGGTCAAATCTTACAAAAATCAAACATTCAAAATTTTGGAATCACTAGATATTTGTTTGATTGTTAACTTTATGACCTTGAAATTAGTCGAAGTGCACGTAAACTGACTCAGACACCAAGTTATAATATACATAATGAATTCAAGGGGTAATGCTATGCAAGTTATGACATTTGTGGATTTGATTATATTTGATTAACACAAACGTAAAAACTCAATCATATGTGAGTCATAATTATAAATAAAAAAATAAAAAGGTTACAACTAAACACAACAGTAGGACACAACAGCAAATTATAACCAAAGACTAAAAAATAAAAGAATTATAACCAAACATAACAATAGGTTATAACCAAAAACTACAAAATAAAATGGCTAGACCATCTCCAACCATATATCAAACTCATTATCAAATTTGAATTTGATGAAAAAGGTGTCATTTTTCAGCTCCAATGGTTTCATCAAATCAGTATCAAAATAAGGATTTCACTTTTCTTTCGTCAAACTAAGCACCAACTTTTCTTTCATCAAATCACTGTTCATACTACCAAGACTCTTGATATTCGCTCTCGCAAAACAAAATACAGTTATTGGGATTACATAGATACCTTCACCTATGTTTTCTATTACCAAAACCCTATCCAGAATCATTCATGGTTTATCCATGTTGTTCCCGACGTTATCAACACCGAGCTCCCTAATTGGTTTCTCGCTTGGTGGGACAAATTTGGATTACAATTGGAAATTTTACTAGAACCAATCAGACAAGCTTTTAATGAATGGAAAATTGCTTACTCTCGCTTACCAACAAATCGAGAAATTTCCATGACTAAATCTTTGGTCTATTTTACTATTCATTTTTTGAATATCATGGATTTGGAAATGGGACTTTCAATGTGATTACTAGAATAGGATTTCACGTTTAAAACAAGTGTTCTTTGTTAAATGGTAGAATAAGAGCATAGACCTGTAGACCCGACTTTCTTCGTGCGCCCCCCTTTTGGAGAAGCGCGAATTGGCCTCCTACTACAGTTCAAACTCCTGTCACGGTTCTGAATCTAATTCACAAAGTGCAACGTGAGACTGATAAACACCAAAGAGTCCAATGTGGCAAATCATTTAGAAAATTGATTTTAGATCCAATAATGCCAAACTTGACTGCTTTGCTAGATTGCAGAGTCACCACCTAAATATTTTATTTTTAGGAAATTTAGGAAACCGTGACTTGTGCCAAAGGCCACGTGTCCGTCATCACCAAGTTGCCTCGGCTTGGGAACTTGGGTACGAGAGGAAAGGTCCTGAAATAAGCACCCCCGCTCGCCCGATCAAAGATCGGCCTCTACTACCATGATATGTTGTTTTATAAACCTCATGTGTTCTTATTCGGTTATTAATCTAACTTTACTATGTGATGCGCACAACAAACAAGTATAGACTCAATCACAAGAATTGGAACAAAACAACTCATGTTTGTTTTCGAAAATGGTTTGAAAGTGCTACTCGCAAGTAGGCTAAAGCGCGGATTTGCCATCAAACATGATGGGCTTGAAAACATGATTTGCCACTTCGCAAAGTGGGCTTAAAACACATAATCATCGAATTGTCCTAATTCAGGCAATCAAGCCTCCACCCACAAGCATTCATGCAGTTAATCATTTAAGAAAATAGCCTCATGGAAAGCATGCTATCATGGCAACACTCGCACTCATGCAAGTATGCTAAAGCGTAACACTTACAGTATACTCCAAACCAAAACAAAAGTTAGTTAGAAATATGCATGATTCCTAACTATACAAGAATGCCTAATGTAACACATGCAATAATGCAACTAAATAGGCTCGGCTATCTAAGATGGCATATGAATACGACAATTTGATACATGTATTCAAGTAAGTGTTGAAATACGATGCAGTTTGAATGATGTGCCGAGCCCAGTGCATGAAGACAAATGAATGATGCAAACATGCAAAGCATAAGGTATGCTAATCAAAACGTGCCCTAAACTAACCATCAAAAGCGGTTAAGTAAAAGGGAGAAAGAAGTGGGGTTTGAAGACATGCGCACACACACGCATGCTTATTACAACATTATGCCCTCGTGAAGGAGAGTCCGAATAAATAAACTAAGCTACACTAAGCTAAGCTAATCAACTAATCTAATTAAACTAATTAGACTAATTATTGCAAAACTTTAACTAATTAATAAATTAATTAATTAAATTACAAACTCATGCTAACTAACAAGTAAAGCTTTAAAAAATGCTACCTCAGCTCTGCTCTAGGAAGTTGAACATGCATGCATTCGGTTTCTCGCCCCGAAAAGCCCACCGGTTTGCTCTTGAGAGGCTCTGTTTGCAGGGTGTCTCCAAGGCCCCGTTTGTTTTCAGAGGTAGAATGGAGGGGATTGATAGTGAGGGGATTAAGTAAAATTGTGTTTGTTCTGATGATAGTTGTTAGTGTAGGAATTATTAAATTAATTTTATATAAAATAAATATAAAAAAAATACAAAAACATTAAACATTAATGTTTTAAAAAAAATACCCAACATGTAAAAAATTTTAAAAAAATAAAAATAAAATAAAAAAAATTTCAGAAAAAAGAAAATAAATAAAATAATAATTTTTACTTAACAAAAAATACAAAAAAATTAAACATTAATGTTCATGTAAAAATGCCCGACATGTAAAAAATAAAATAAAAATAAAAAATTTCTAGTCCGCCGTATTATTTTTCTAATAACAAGTCCTGGAGGCCCATCCAAATCCCATTTACAAGGCCTATCTTAAGCCGTTCGGCTTGTTTGTCCCTTCCTCAACTCTGTAAACAAACAGCACATTAAATGGGGCCCACAGCTATCATAATCCCAATCCTCCTCTTATACCCTAAAACAAACGGGGCCCAAGAACTTTCTGCTCCACTTTACCAAACCAATGCTGAGGAATGCACCAGTGGCCTGTCAGCCATGGGAGCTTGCTGCCGGCCATCTGCCAGGCAAAGATGTGTATTGTCGGCCAAGGATGAAGCAGTGTCGGCCATCTATGAGGCAGTGCCGGCCACTAGTGTGTTGCATCACCATTCTGCAATAGAGCTCAAACTAGAGGAAAATGAAGGGTCTCTCAAGGGTATGTTTGTACTATGCCCCTCCTTATCATCTCAAAACATCAAAGGAGTTGCATTATTGAATCCAAAACCATCAATCAAGCATTTTGAATGCATGATGGCCAAAGATCCAACTTGTACATATTCAATAAATGCACAAAAACAAGACTCAACACCACTACCTTATCATGGATGATCAAAGGCAATGGAGACAAAGGAGATTAGCTAATTTTCATCACTTCAAGTATGAAATGGACCAATCTGCCTTATGTTCAATATAACGTCTGGTTGAACACTATGCAATGCAAGCACAACATGCTTATCTTAGTCATGTTTTTACTTGGTTCATTTTATTTACTCATTTTAGCATTACCAAGCCATTCTTTAGCTGATTAAGTCCAATGTGAGAGTCCTCTAATTGGAAAGATGGCCTAAGCCGCAAGTACCTTGAGCATGAAAGAGGCCTCATGCTGTTGGTTAGCAGAAACCCTCAAGAGAGGATTAAAACCATTAGGCATGAGAGCCTTAATTCCACTCAAGTCGACAAGGGGCTCAAGGCCACTTTCAAAACAAATTGGAAAAGTGAAGAATGGTGAAAGGTTGCGGATTTTTTAGTGCTGAAATGGCATGAAAAATAGTGCTACAACATGCAAGCAACACATGCACAACATGTTAAAAGCCAAAAACATCAAAGCTAGTGAAGAGCACTACACTAGAGGCATGTAATATCAAGCTCAATTGACCAAACCAGCTCTGGATAGAGCTAAAACTTGCCAAAATAGTGGCTAAAACATGTTGAGTTCGAAGCATAGAAGGCAAGAAAAACATGCACATTTGTTAGCTCGCAAGCAAGGCTCAAAGTACAACTCTCAAAAACAATGAAAGAGTGAAATACATGCGCACATGACAAGGATTATGGTGCTGAAATTTCATGCAAAATGAGGCTATAACATGCAAATAACTCAAACACTTCATGCTCAAGCCTTCAAAGCAATGGACTAGTGAAGACCGTTACACTATAGCCGTGCAAACCAAGCCTCGAAGGACTTAACCGACCCAAAACAGATTTAAAGCATGTCAAAACAGTAGCTAAAATGTGCTGGAATCAAGCTAACACAAGCTAGAATAATAGGCTAACTCATTAGGCATATTAGACTAGTAAGCACAATTGCACTAGAAGTGCAAGAAGCAAGCAACAAGTGACTTAACCAGCCAAAAATAGAGTTGAAACATATCAAAATAGAGCCTAAAACATGCTTGAATTAAATTACAAAAAGGTAGAAATACATGCTCACAAGTTAGGCCATCTAGGCATGAAAGCAAGACACAAGGAGGGGAGGCCAACCCCTCATATTTTGGACCTCAAAACAAAGTTTTTACCACTGAAATTCCCCCAGAATTCAGTGGTTAAAAGGCCAAAAAAAAGTTGTTTCAAAAGGCTTGAAAACAAGGCACAACACTTAGCAAACAAGCTAGAAAAGAGGGTGGACCACCCCCAACTCCAAAAAGGCCTTAAACCACTATTTTTAAACCTTTAAAACAAAGGTTTTTTTAGTTTAAAACTAAGCCAAAAACAGCATGCAAAGGTGGCCAAACTAGTGTGCAAAAATAAGCTTAAAAGGGAAAAGTGTTTACCTTTGAAGCACAGCAGCAAAACAGCCACAACTCTGAGCTAAAACCAGCTTTGAGAGCTCAAACAAGACCTCCAAGAACCTCAGCTCCAAGGTGAATGTGTTTGGCTAAGGGTCTTAGTACAAATGTGAAGAGAATTCTCACTTTCAAGCACAAAATAGGAAGAGAGTGAGGATTCTAGAGAGAGAGACAGATTTTACTCAAACAAGCCAAATTTTGCTCACAAACTTTTGTAGGGAGAGAGAGATTTTAGAGAGAGAAGCTCCCAAACTTGCTAACCTCTTCAAAATGAGAGATATAGCCTCCATATATAGCAAAATACAAGCCTTGGTCAAAATATCTGATTTACTGGACAGCTAGAGCAATATGGAAACAGCTGGAGGTAAATATCTGCAAAAAATTTGAGTTTTGTCATCGTTGGCCGGTAGGGGATCATTGATGGCCGGCAAGCATCATCAATGGCCGGCACTGCATCATCCATGGCCGGCACTCTTCACCAGTGGCCGACAGAAAAATCTGCTCTCTAGGTCCAACTTCAAATGGGTATATCTTCTTCATCTGGACTCCTTTGTAGGTCATTCTTGTGCCTAAATTGAATCCCCAGAAGTAAGCTTTCCAATGGTGGCAGCCTCATATCAAAATTCCAAGTATACTAAGAGATATCCCTCTTTGAGTGAAGACTGCTCAGTTTCAATCCAACTGGATTCATGCCTAACTTTTCCTCAACTAGTTTTCTTCTCTCCTCTCCTATTTTCTTCAACCCCAAACCCATAAATAAGGTGTTTTGAAAGATTTTTCAAAGAGTTCACCTCTCTTCCATTCATTTCCACTTTATCCTTGCCCGGTTTACCGAAAAGCGTAACATTTAACAAAATACGAGCGTCGGAACATCGCAGGAACTTTTTCAAAAACTATTTTGAAAGAGAGGGTTTTAAGGTCTAAAAATCATCTTAGTCAAAAGGCTTTGGTCCAAAAAGGGGTGTGAGGTTAGGATTTGAAGCTCCTCTTGCTGAAGAAATTGATCATTTGCACTGCACATCCTTCACCACCAAGTGAACAATCAGTAGCGCCCAAGTCTTAAGGGCAGTAAAAAATGGGGTGTCTACAAGACCCTACTCAAACAAAATTAATCCAGAGTATTAAAGCCCATTCTAAAGCTTGTTGAAAAGCCACTCCAAAAGCTATTCCAACCTCACTAGTATCACATAATCCATTTTTGCAAATTCAAACCGAACGCCGTAAACAAAATCTGGAGATCTCTGAAATAGAATTACTCATTAAGAGTATGGATTTCATGAAAGAACAATTTTTACAATCCATAACCAAAGATGAAACCTCTATGAAGTCCTTGTAACGCCCCGAAATAATAACCATTATTTATCCCATGACAATTATTAAATAACAATACATTTCCAAATATAATATCCTTCCATTCATATGATTCCATTTTACAAAAAATGTAACAAACGCAGTAATACATTCATAAGTCCTAACCGTGAATCTATAGCATGTGTTATAAGCAAACGATATGAAATAAGAGTTAAACAGATAAATAAATGCCTTAATAGCCACAACTTTCCAAATCGATACTTGGTTACAACAAAAGTGAGTTTGAAACTCAATACAAGTAAAGCCCTAGGCTTGTACAAAATAAATATGACAAAAACAAAACAAGAAGCTCTCGGCTCCAAGTCCTCCCAAGCTACGGCCTTGGCGGAGGCATATCATCAGCACATGAAAGTGGTTTTACACATACGGTGAGCCAAAACCCAATAAAGATACTCTAACACAGTGTGTGGATCTTAATAGAGTTATAAGTTGAATGCATATGCAATGCTCATGCCAAAACATTTTATATCTCTTTCTAAAAACTAGGTAATGCCAAGTTTATATCACAATTTATGAAATCATTTCATTTACAATAAAAAACAGGGCAGTGGATACAGCACTGGAATTTGTAGGATGTGTCTACAAGTAGGTTATAAGCACTACCAATTGCCATTTTTACCGGTACTAACCAGAACGCTCGACACCTATCTGCGCAGGTTCTGGACTTACACCAAGGACACACAAACCAACATAATACCACAACTACACTCCTACTCAGATTCACCAAGATATTCACCCCTTTTCTCAAAACAATAATAATTTTCAATGTATTAAATATGTTACAATGTAGCTAACTCCATTTGATGGGACTTAAGGCTTGATTTGATTTGGTTTGGTTTGGTTTGGTTTGTAATTCCCATGCAATTTCTACAACAATCATAGCTATCTTCCACTAATAGCCCAAAATAGATATATAATTTCCAATAAAGATATACTTTCCAACATTTCAAGCTAGGAGTGATAATTCATATCCAACTCCACCACCATCATCATCATCGTTCCAATTTCATAAAACCAACATCAATTCCATTTTCTCTTAACAAAATCAAATATTCACAAATCCAAGGATAAAAATCCACCATTTTACCACAATTTAACCACATTTATAATTCCACAATCCTTTTCAAGAACCCATTTGAAAACGCCTCTGTTGATTTCAAATCAAAACCCTAGCTTTATTCAAAAATTCCCGATATCAAGTTTTCTTTAAAAAGACAAATAACCAAGTTAAAAATCATAATAAAGTGTGGAGAAATCCCTACCTCAAAGCTAGAATATGGGAGTGAGAGAGAGAGAGAGAGAGAAGAAACCTCGACAAAGCCGATAACTAACTTTGCTCCAATTAGAATGAAGCTCTAGGTGAGCTCTACCTTTTAACAAAGGGACTAGGGTATAGAGATCAATAGATGGAGAGTATTTGGAGGTTGAAGGTGAGTTTTAGAGAGAGAGGGTCTAGATTTAGGATTTTGAAATGTTTAGAGAAAGAGAGAGATATGAAAAAGTGACCCAAAAAATGACTTTTACATATTGATATACATGTAGACCACTCGAGTGACCAAAATACTGCTCAAGCAACTAGACACAAAAAGAGAGACCGCTTGAGCGAAGAACACCACCCTTCCAGTACTTCTACAGGCTTGCAAAAGTACTGAGAGTTCTAAAATACCGCTCGAGCACAAGAAAGACCGATCGGGCCAAGACCACTGAAGCACAAGAAACACCGCTCGAGCGAATAATGACATACTTCCAATAGTTTTGCAGACCTACAAAATTACTGGAAGTTCTCAAAGTTCGCTCGAGGGCAAAAAAAGTTTGCTTGAGCGATCAGGCCAAAATTTGGGTAGCAACAGTTTTGAAAAACTAACTCCCAACCTATTTCAAATGCAACCAAGACACTACAATAACCAAACTTAACAAGGAATGAGACGAAAGAAGACATGAACAACCATTAAGATGAGAAATCCTGGATCCAAAACAGTGAACGGGTCAGGTTTAAACTAGAATCGTTATAACCTCCTCCCCTTAAGGAATTTCCTCCCCGAAATTTTAAAATCAACACAATAACCACTGTATTTAAATCAATTACAATAACTCATAACCATTACCTATCCACCGGTCATTCTTTGTCATAACAACGATAAACAAGGTTCCTAATACTGAATATACAATTCACTTTTTCAAAACATACACAATGTTTACATTTGATCAACATAACAAGATTTTTAGTACAAGTTTCAAACATTAACAAAAAGGTCCGGATATTTCTCACGGACTTCCATTTCACGCTCCCAAGTCACCTCTTCAACACCATGGTGTCTCTACGACACCTTTACTAATGGAATTGTTTTGCCTCGCAAGACTTGGTCCCGTGTATCTAGGACTCTAACTAGTCTCTCCTGATACGAGGCATCCTCATTTACTTTTAACTCGCTCTAATCCAACACATGTGACAGATTTGGCCCATACTTCCAAAGCATATAGATATGAAACACGTTGTAAATCCCAGAAAGTTGTGGCCACAAGGCCAAACGATAAGCTACCTCCCCAATGCACTCTAAGATCTAAAAAGGCCCAATAAATTTAGGAGACAACTTGCCGCTCTTCCCAAACTTCATCAAACCCCATCTAGGCAATATTTTCAAGAAGATGTAATCCCCTACCTCAAATGATAATGATTACCTCCTACGGTCAGCACTCTAAGCCGAAACTAACCTCTTATGGATAAGTGCAACCTTCTCTGTCGTTTCCTAGACTAACTCATGACCTAACATAGGTGCGTCACCCACCTCAACCCAACACACAGGAGATCTACACAGTCGGCCATACAAGGCCTCAAACGGTGCCATGCCAATACTCCCCTGAAAGCTATAGTTGTAGGCAAACTCCAATAAAGGCAAGTGCCTCTTCCACGACCCCTTAAAGTCAAGAACACAACCCCGAAGCATATCCTCTAGGATCTGAATGGTACGCTCTAACTGTCCATTAGCTTGAGGATAATAGGCAATACTAAATATCAATCTAGTGCCCAAGGCATTATGTAGGCTCTGCCATAACCGAGTCATAAAACATGGATCTCTATCCAAAACAATAGTCACAGGGACCCCATGAAGTTGAACTATGTCCCTAATATACAAGTCGACAAGATAATCTACTGAGTCACTAGGGCGTATAGGTAAAAAGTATGCTGACTTAGTTAACCGGTTGATTATCACCCCCAAGGCATCATTATCCCATTGAGTCCTCGAAAGACCCACAACAAAATCTATCGTGACATGCTTCCACTTTCACTCGGCTATAGGCAAGGGTTGTGACAAACTCACTGACCTCTGATGCTCGGCCTTCACTTGTTAACAAATAAGGCACCTCGAAACAAACAAAGCTACACCTCTCTTCATTCCCCTTCACCAAAACTAGCAACTAAGGTTGTGGTACATCTTTGTGCCTCCCGAATGTACTGCAAGGTGCAAATGGTGGAACTCTCGGAGTACCTCCTCTCTACAAGACTCCGACACGAAAAGACAGTCAAGATATCTAAAACTAGAGTCAAAATACACGTTCAAGCCCTTCTCTAACTTCCCTCTAGATATCTTTTCCTAGATGGATTCTACCTCATGATCACCCCGCTGTGCTTTCATAACTCGACTCACAAGTATAGGTTGTGCAACCATAGTAAACAAAGTTGCCGACTCAACAGACTCACCAAGATGCAAGTCAAACTCGCTAATAGGGCCCAACATCTCCCATTCCTGGATGGCAATACTAGCTACACTACTAATGGATTTCTTACTCAAGGCATCAGCCACTACATTAGCCTTTCTCCAGATGATAATGTAACTCGAAGTCGTAATCCTCCATAAACTCCATCCATCTTCTCTACCTCAGATTTAAATCTTTTTGTGAAAATAGATACTTCAAACTCTTATGATCAGATAATACTTCAAACCTCTCACCATACAAGTAATGTCTCCAAATCTTCAAGGCAAAGATCATTGTTGCTAGCTCTAAATCATGAGCAGGATAGTTTCTCTCGTATGTTTTCAACTTTTGTGAGCCATATGCTACTACATTTCCCTCTTGTATCAAGACACAACCCAAACCTTCCCGAGACACATCATAATACACTGAATAGCCTAAATCCCTCTCTGGAATAACAACACTAGAGCAATGGTAAGTCTAACCTTAAGCTCTTGAAATGATTTCTTACAAGTCTCACTCCACACAAATTTAATTCTCTTCATCGTCAGTCTAGTCAACGATATGGCTAATTTAGAGAAATCCTTCACAAAACGGCGGTAATACCCTGCTAACCCCAAGAAACTTTGGATCTCAAAAGCATTCTTAGGTTGTTTCCAATCTTGTACTGCCTCTATCTTAGAAGAATCCAAAGTTACCCCTTTCCCCAGATACCACATGGCCTAAGAATTTCACTTCCTTCAACCAGAACTCACATTTCCTGAACTAAGCATACAATTTGTGGGCTCTAAACAACTTAAGTAAAATCCGTAAATGTTCCTCGTGTTCCTCCTCAGAGGGTGAGTAAATCAAGATGTCATCAACAAAGACAACCACGAAATGGTCTAAGAACTCATGGAAGATTCGGTTCATCAAATCCATAAACAAGGCCGATGCATTGGTTAACCCAAAAGGCATCACTAGGAACTCATAATGGCCATACCACATATGAAATGCCATCTTTTGGATATCCTCCTTCTTCACTCTCAACTGGTAATAACCCGATCTCAAGTCTATCTTAGAAAAGCAACAATACCCCTTCAACTGATCAAACAAGTCATCTATACAAGGCTATGGGTACTTGTTCTTAACAGTTACCTAGTTAAACTTTCGGTAATCAATATAAAGTCACAATGTGCCATCCTTCTTCTCGGCAAAGAGAGCTGGTGCTCCCCAAGGCGAAGTACTAGGGCGAATAAAACCCTTATCTAGCGATTCTTGGAGTTGAATCTTTAACTCACTCACTCAGCGGCTGCAAATCTATATGGTGCCATGGAAATCGGTGCCATGCCAAGAACTAAGTCAATAGAGAACTCAATCTCGCGGTGGGACGATAAACTACTAAGATCCTCGGGAAAGACATCTGGGTACTCAAACACTACCCTCAATAACTTAACTTGTACCACATCGCTCTCAATACCCAAGAATGTAGTGAGAATGAGACTAAGCTTGCCTTGACCACACGGATCACACACTGGCGACAAGGTTCTATCAACTTGGTCCCCCAAGAAATAAAAACAATCACCACTTGAGGTGTACACCGTAACTCTTTGACGGTAATAGCCTATAATGGCCAAAAAAGATAACAATCAATCCATGCCCAAAATGACATCAAAACTCGACATATCAATCAATAAGAAAAGAAAAAAGAAGTCGACGACCAGCAACCTCTATCTCACAACACCCTTAGTCCAATACAACCTCACCACCAATAGATGACTCTACCTTGAGTGGAGATGCTAACTAAGCCACTTCTAACCCCAATACTGATACAAATGCAGATGAAATAAAACAATGCGACGCACCAATATCAATCAACACACTAACAATAGAATTACACAATAAGAAGTTACCTCTTACTACCGAAGGTGCTCACAACAAATTTGGCGTGGTAACAGCATACATACGCCCTGTAGGTTTTTACTCCACCTGCTCACCCATCGGAGCATGAGTCTAATAAACTGACTGAGCCGAAGAGGCTCCTTGATTGGACCTCAAGGCCTGAGCTGACAGTATAGGCTGATGGCTCTGTGTCTGCCTCAAACCAGATGCACCAAATGTGACACCTTCTTGAGGACAAAACCTCTTTGAGTGCCCCCAACTGCCCATACTGATAACAGGTAGACGGCTATCCTCTTTCCTGACTCTAGCTCTGAGAATAAGTCGAAGACAACACAAGTTATTGCGCTCTACCCCTCTACAGGAAAACTACAGACTTATGGCCCGACTTACCACACTTAAAACAAATGATCCCTACCTGACCACCTCTCCCAGAACCCGAACTCGAACCTAGGCTGTGTTCCCTGGGACTGCTATGGGTTAAAACCCTTCTGCCTCTTGTTGTCCTGAGTCTCCCCCTGAACCTCCTAACTTCTATGTCTAGAGCCCATTATCCTCTCATCCTCGGTCTAAATCCCGGTCTCTAAGTGAGTCGTCGCCTCCATGAAATAACCATAATCCCTAATTATGGACGCGTGTTAAGCTACTTGAGTTTTAAAAACTACTCCCTCAACTTCTCCCTAACAATGAAAGGAAAAAACTTGTCTTGGAAGACATTGACAAAAGCCTCCCAAGTTACCCCAATATGCCCACACACATACTTCCACCACTGATCTACATCTCCTTTTAGCTTGAAGGATGCCAAGGTCACTCTCAGCCCATCATCCTCAATGCCAAGCATCTCGAACATCTTCACCATTTACTCTAGCCACTCATACATCTTCAGTGGCTCATTTAGATCTTCTACAAACTTATCCGGATTCGACTGAAAGAACTCCCTCTTCAAAAAAAATGGCCCTGCCTCGGCAACATGGGTCTGGACTTGATTCTCAGCCAGGGCTGGCCTTGGGCATAGGCCCACCAGGCCATGGCTTAGGGCCCCTCAAAATAGATCCAAAAAAGGAGCCACCTCCTATTATAATCTAATGTAATATATTAGGCATGTTTTAAGTCCAAAAAAAATTAAAAAAAGCCCAAACTAACTTAAAATAAATTGACCCACTAAAAAATTAAAAGGCCCATTCAAAATTAAAAGGTCTCATTCTCTCTCCCTATCTAATTCCTAACCCTAACTCTTTTGACACAAATCTTTTGTCCTTTATCTTCAAAAAAAAAAAAAAAAAAAAATCGTTGAATAGAAAAAAAATATGTGAAGGGCCCAAAATGATCTAGTGATATTTATTAGTTCATTATCGGCTTGGGCCCCGAAAATTTTAAGGTCGGGCCTGTTTTCAGCTCTGAGAATGTCCATGGATTCTCGTAAGGCTCCAACCATTTCTTGTGCTAAAACACCCATGGCCTACTGACCAACAGGTTCGGCCACATTGGTTCCTCTTGTGCCAGAATATTGTGGCTCGGCTTTTTTGCGCCCCCTTTCGGAAGCTCAAAAAAAAACCCTACAGTTAGAACTCCTCCGGTTCTGAATCTAATCTCACAAGTGCAATGTGAAACTGATAAATACCAAAGAGTCTAAATCTGGCAAATCTTTTGAAAAATTGATTTTAGGATAAAAAATGTTAAAATTGGATTGCTTTGCCAGATACAAAGTTGCCACCTAAATATTTTATTTTAAGAAAATTTAGGAAACCCAAGACTTGTGCCAAAGGCCACGTGTCCATCATCACCAAAGTTGCCTTGGCTCGGGAACTTGGGTACGAGAGGGTAAGGTCATGAATTGAGCACCCCCGCTCGCCCGATGAAAGATCGGCCTTTACTAATTATGATATGATTTTTTTTATAAATATTATGTGTTCTTATTCCGATTATTAGACTAGCATTACTACGTGATGCGCACAAGCAAGTATAGACTAGTTTGCTCAAGTTAGAACAATTCAACTTCATATTTGTTTTGCGAAAAGGGGTTTGAATTTGCCACTTCAAGTGGGCTTAAAGTTTGCGAATTTGCCACCAAACATAGTGGGCTGAAAACGGGTTTTCCACTAGACAAAATGGGCTTAAAAACATACATTCATTGAATCATTCCAATTCAAGCAACAGGCCTTCATCCACAAGCATTCAAGTAGTTTAACACTTAAGCATTTAGCCTCATGGCAAGCATGTTAGTCATGGCAATCACTCACACTCATGCAAGTATGCTAAAGTATTAAAAACTCACCTAGTACTCCAAGCCAAGAAGATATGAGTTAGAAAAATATGCATGATTCCTAACTATACACGATGTCTAATGCAACGTATGCAATATGTAATTAATAGGCTCGGCTACTAATATGACATTTTTAACAATTTCATAGCATACGTTTAAACAAGTATTCAACGAAAGTATTGAAACGACAATACAGTTTCAATGATGCGCCAAGCCTCGATGCATGCAATACAAGATGAATGTATGCAAGCATAAAGTATGCTAATTGAAACGTGATGCGCCTAAACTAACCATCGAAAGCGGTTAAGTAAAAGGGAGAAAGACGTGGAGTTGGAAGACATACACATTATTACATTGTGCTCTCACGAAGGAAAGTTTAAATGAATAAAGTAAAACTAACTAGCATTTAATTAGGGCTAAGCTAATTAAGCTAATTATTACAAAACAAATGAATAACTAGCTAAACTAATTAACTAATTATTACAACACCTTAATCAATTAACTAGTAAGCTAAATAATTAAGTTACAACACAAATGTAAGCAATCTAAGTAATTAAGATATCTAACTATGCTGCCACTACTCCACCTCGGGAAATGAAAGATGCACATGCTCGGATACCACCCGAAAAGACTTCCGTTTTGCTCTCGAAAGCCTCTGTTTGCAGAGTTGAACACTTCCAGAACCATTCTACTCCACCTTACCAACATTCTGCTGAGGTTTGCATCAGTGGCCAGCCGGCCACTAGTAGATACTGTCGGCCATCTGCCGGCCATGAAGGTGGCCTGCCGGCCATCTCTGGTGCACTGCTGCCCATAGATGGCAGCCTGCCAGCCACTGATGCACTGGATCATTATGCTGCAGCAGACTACAAACAGAGGAAAAATAAGGTATTTCCAAAGATTTTCTGCAAAATTCACCCCTCATTTTCATGAATAAATCCAAGGAGTTGTGAACTTAAGCCACAAACCACCAATCTAACCAATTTCATTGCATGATGGCTTGTGATTCAAGATGTGCAAGTTCAATAAATGCAAAACAAGACACTCAAGAACCATCTTCCTATCATGCATGACCAAAGGCAATGGAGACCTAGGAAACTTGAGACATTTCATCACTTTGAGTATGAAATGTCCCAATTTTCCTTGTGTTCAATTAACGTCTAACTGAACACACAACACATAAGTTATTATCTTGCTCAATTTTAGTCCCAAGTTGTTAGTTACTCATTTTAGCTTACCAACCATTATTTAGTCAATTAAGTCCATAAACGTGAGTTAGAGTCCTCTAATGGAAAGAAGGCTAAAAAAAAGGTTTCTTTGGATATGAAAGAATTCTCATACCATTGGTAATGAATCCCCTAAGGGATTAAACCATTAAGTATGAAACCTCAATTCCACACTTAGGCAAACAAATGGCTTGAAACCACTTTCAAAGCAAAGAGAAAAATGAAGAAAATAGAGAGGTTGCAGAGGTGATAAGTGCTGAAATGAAGTGCATAACGACACCAAAACATGCAATCAACTCAAACAAGGGGTGTCTAATGGCCTAAAACACCAAGCTTGTGAGGACTTTTACATTACAACCATGCAAAACAAGACTCAACTGATCCAAACAGCCCAAAATAGAGCTAAAGCAGTCTAAAAAAAAAATGCAAAAACATGTTGGAATATAGCTAGAAAAAGTTAGAAAATCATGCTAACACATGGAGTTAATTAGGCTAGCAAACAAGACACAAGGAGGGGAGGCTAGCCCTTCAAATTTTAGACTTCAAAACATGTTTTTTGCTACTAAAAATCCTCTAAAATTCAGTGGTTAAAAGCGAAAAAAAAGTTGGTTTGAAAGTGGGAAACAAAAGTGCAAAAGCCTTAGAAGCAAGGAATAAAGAATGGCAAGACACCCCCCTAACCTTAAATGGCTTAAAACACCAATTTCAGCCCATTAAAAAAGAGATTTTTACAGCTTAAAAATGGGCCAAGAACAGTGGGAAAAGATAGAAGAACAAGTGTATTAAAACAAGTTAAACGACAAGTGTTATACCTCTTGAAGCCAAGCACAACTTTAGGCACAAATAGAAGTCCAAACCACCTTTAAGAGCTCCAACAAGCCCTCAAGGGACCTCATCTCAAAGGTGATCAAGTTTGGTGAAGGATGTGTATACAAAAAAGTGGTATAACTAGGCAAGTGTGCACAAAATTGCAAGAGAGAAAGAGAGAGAATTTTTGAGTTTGAAATCTTCTAACCCCAAAACATGAGAGAGGGACTCCCTATATATAGAAAACATGAATTCTATACAAAGAGATCCAGCCCTCCATATGTGGACAGATGCAAGCATCTGTGCAAACAGCTGGCACAGCTGGCATAAAATATCTATAGAAAATACTGATGGCCAGCCAGCCAGCCGGCCGTCAGTGATGGCCGGCAAGGCATCATTAGTGATGGCCGGCAAGGCATCATTGATGGCCGGTAGACTAGAAGCTTTGGTTGGTAGCCTCCATAGATAGCCGGCAGGCCATCATACACTGCAGGAGGGAAAGATCATGGCATGGTTCAAAAATGAGACAAAAAAGATGCAGGGTTTGAAAGACTCAAAACTGTGGTGTTCCGCTGAGGACTTCGAGCGCTTAGCGAGCAAATAGACTCATCACCGGATGTACCTACAAGAACATCCAAGTCTTGAAAGGCCGTAAAAAAATAGGGTGTCTACAAATATCATCCGATAATGGCACTTCTTATCATCTAGGCCTACCACGCCTACCACTACCACGTTTATGTCTTGACATTCTAATAAAGGTAACACAAGAATTTAGCACATTTACAAATGTGTCGAAGTTAACTCACTCGTGTTCTAATGCGGTAGACAACAATTAATTCACTCAACTTAAGCACGTAGTTACATAAATACACACGAATTTCCTTTTTAGATAATGATCTTTCTGCGACGTTACCAAAGTTCCAGTTAAAAATAGCAGTGATTAAGTGCTCTTCTAATAGGACTTCTAGAAACTCGTAGACCCAATCAATATCTTAGAAATTAAATTTCATAACCACTTAGTCACATAAGCATATTATCACATAGTATACCAGGTTATTCCTAATCTCTTCTAGTAAGAGAACCCATTGTGATAATAACCACTTCCCACGATCCCAAAGTATTCAAACTCTGTAACTCTGATACCAAGTTGTAATGTCCCGAAATAATAACCATTATTTATCCCATGACAATTATTAAATTACAATACATTTCTGAACATAATATCCTTTCATTCATATGATTCTATTTTACAAAAAATGTAACACATGCAGTAATACATTCATAAGTCCTAACCCTGACTCTGTAACATGCGTTATAAGCAAAGGATATGAAATAAGACTTAAACAAATAATTGAATCCCTTAATGGCCATAACTTTCCAAGTCAATACTTGGTTATAACAAAAGTGAGTTTGAAACTCAATAAAAGTAAAGCCCTAGGCTTGTACAAAATAAATACAACAAAAACAAAACAAGAAGCTCTCAGCTCCAAGTCCTCCTACGCTACGGTCTTGGCGAAGGCATGCCATCAGCACTTGAAAATGGTTTTTCACATAGGGTGAGCCAAAACCCAGTAAACATACTTTAACACAGTGTATGGATCTTAAAAAAATTATAAGGTGAATGCATATGCAATGCTTATGCCAAAACATTTTATTTCTCTTTTCCAAAAACCATGTAATGCCAAGTTTACACAATTCATGAAATCATTTTCTTTACAATAGAAAATAGGGTAGTGGATACAACACTAGGAATCTCTAGAATGTGTCTGCAAGTAGGCTACAAGCACTACCAATTCCCATTTTTACCAGTACTAACCGAAAAGCTCGACACCTATCCTCGCGGGTTCTAGAGTTTCACCAAAGACACATAGGCCAACATAATACCACAACTACACTCTTACCCAGATTCACCAAGGTATTCACTTCTTTTACTCAAAATAATAAACATTTTTAATGTGTTAAATATGTTATAATGCTCAATGTAAATGAATAAGAAATTAGTTTCAATTCACCTAATTCTCATGCAATTTCTACAATAAGCATAACTATCCTCCACCGATAGTCCAAAACAGATATATAATTTCCAATAACGATATACTTTCCAACATTTCAAGATAGAAGTGATAATTCATATCTAACTCCACCACCATTATCATCATCGTTCCAATTTCATAAAACCAACATCAATTCCATTTTCTCTTTACAAAATCAAATATTCACAATTTAGGGCAAAATCCCCTTTCTTTAAAAATCAAATCCAAGGATTAAAATCCACCATTTTACCGCAACTCAACCACATTTATAATTTCATAATTTTTTTCAAGAATCCATTTAAAAACCCCTCTTTTTGATTTCAAACCAAAACCCTAGATTTGTTAAAAAAATCCCCGATATCAAGATTTCTTTAAAAAGACAAATAACCAAGTTAAAAATCATACTAAAATGCAAAAAAATCCTTACCTCAAAATTAGAAAACGAGAGAGAGAGAGAGAGAAGAAAACTCGACAAAGTCAAAAACTAACTTTGCTCTAATTAGAATGAAGCTCTAGGTTAAAGATCAATAGATAGAGAGTCTTTGGAGGTTGAAGGTGAGTTTTAGAGAGAGAGGGTCTAGATTTAGGGTTTTGAAATATTTAGAGAGAGAGATATGAAAAAGTGACTGAAAAAGTGACTTTTACGAACTGATATATGCGCAGACCACTCGAGGTACCAAAACATTGCAGGCCTACAAAAGTACTGAGAGTTCTAAAACACTGCTCGAGCACAAGAAACATCGCTCAAGTGAAAAATGGCATACTTCCAAAGTTTTGCAGACCTACAAAAGTACTCAAAGTTCGCTCGAGCTATCAGGCCCAAATCTGGGTAGCAATAGTTTTGAAAAACTAACTTTCAACTTGTTTCAAATGCAATCAAGACACTCCAATAACCAAACTTAACAAGAAATGAGACGAAAGAGGACATGAAAAACCATCAAGATGAGAAATCCCAGCTCCAAAACTATGAACAAGTTGGGTTTAAACTAGAATTGTTATAGTCTGTCACCAGTAGTCAAGACCAGGATGAGAATGAGCTCTCAGTCTTAGCAGGAGAATCTCAAGATCCAAAAGATGATGAATCCAATCTTGCAGATTTTTGGGATTTGCTTACCATTTTCATTTAAGAAAAAAAAAAGAAAAAAAGAAAAAGGAAAAAGGCAAAGCACGTGAATAATGCCAACAGTATCCACCAATGCATAAAGACAAACCAGGACAACAATAATTTTGCTCTCCAGGTAAGGAGATTCCCTATGTCTCCGCTATCCGCGTAAAGCTAATAAAGATAAGGGTGCTGAGTCATAAAGAAGGTTCTCACTCAGCCAGAGGATAAGGATGCATGACTCCATCTACTCAGGACATGTCACTTGTCCTCCACCTTATCTATACATTATGTATACAAAGGGATAGCCTCACCATTTTTGGGACAAAGTGTGCTTTGTTTTTTAAGTTTTTAAGTTTTCTTCTCTCTCTCTCTCTCTCTCTCTCTCTCTCTCTCTCTCCCTTTTAGCTTGTAATCAGAAGATTGAAGAAATACAAATATTATTGTAAGTATCTCTTTCTCTTTCATGTATGCCCATTGAATTACTTGCTATTTCATGTGAAACATTAGAATTTCATAAACATAGACAATCTTTGTATTTAAATTTATTATCTGATTATTATTTAACACCGTCCATCTTACCTATTCTCGAAAAACTTGACCATCAGATAACTCTTACATAACAGCAGATCCAAAAGGAGATCTATCGCTTGGCGGCCTATCTCAGGCCTCCACCTCAAAAGTAAAATAGTAATGAGACCATATATGGCATAATTTAGATCTAATATAATTGTAATATACATTGTAATATTCTTGGGTTTGTGCTAAATAGGGACTAATCTAGATTAGGATAAGTGGGATGTCACCCAAGTCGCGTACAGGGTTATAAGACTGCTAGTGCAGAGAATGCATATAGGTTTGTTTCCCAGTATGTTGTTGACTAGCGTGCTTATCTTAGTTCTGTTGTTAGCACCTACTTTGGTATCAGAGCCAAGTTTATTACTGTTTAGATTATGATTATATTCTATGTAAATTATACATATATGGTCACAATACATCCATATGGATTCTAAGTCTTCATCAATTACAACAGTAGCCAATATAGTAGCTTTTACCTCAGAAGCAGCAAAACTTGTAGCATATCAGGATGTTTAGGAAGCCTTAGATAAATGGACTATTCCAAATGTTAAACCAGATACTATTTATAAAATTGTAACATTTGATTTTACCAGCAAAAAGATTATAAAAACTTTTGAATATGCAATACCTTTATAGAATAATGATGAAATAATTAAATCACTTCATATATAGGATCTTGCACCTTTCTTCAAAAAATATAAATATGTTCATATAGGGTTAATCTAGATAGCCTTTAAACCCTTAACTTTGTTAGGACAAAATACCAGTATCCAATGTACCCTTAGAGATGGTAGATGCCTTAATTGGAAAGCCTCTCTAATGGGAGCAATTGAAACCAGTTTACCTCATGGACCAATTTATTTTAATATTTATCCGAATTTAAGTGTGTCACTTCTTGGCCCTAATCTTTCAGAAGTCCTAGAACTTAGAGTTCTTACACACAGTTATGAATATTTACCAGGAACATCCCTTTTATCAGCAATATTTAGGATTCACTTAAAGGTTTTGACAACATTAAATCCTTATACCATAAAACATAGTGAATTAAGTCATATTGTCTTAATTGACACCAACCTATTTAATTCTCAAGTAGCTATCCCCAAAATGATCCCGCAGGACATTACTTTTCCATAACAAAGGAAGATACAAAATGCTGTTCCAGCTAGACCACCTATTCAACAAACTTTAGACTAGGTCATCCAGACACAAGGAGGAAATGTATACCTCAATTTTGGAAGACCATTAACTAGAAGTATGTCTAATACTAGTGTTAGATCTACCCTACCTTATAGGGTCGACTTACCTGAATCCTCTAGGCAATCTACTTCTAAACCTGTAAAATCAGTATTACAAGGTATGCCATTTAGGCCACCGAGTGATCCACCATTAGAATCTGTCATTCAAGAAATCCATATTTTGAAAAATCAAATACCTCATGGAGTGTATGATACCAAAAGGCCATATGATAGAGGTAGCCCCACGAACCATGATATGAATTTTGAAATTTAATGGATTTTACACCAGGAAGTGAAAATCATCGTATTATTAACCAGGATTTTATGCAACCTAAATACCAGGAGTTTCGAGAATGGTATTTTAATTACCACAATTCTCAATAGCTTGAGAGACTCAAAAACTAGTATTATTTCCATTTGGAAAAACATCAACAGCTTATATCTTTTCCTGAGTGGTATTTTGACTTTGCCACTATTATGGAAATACTTCTAGAACCTCAACTTAATGTCTTAGAGAACTTGCATAAGACATGGTTAACAACAGAAGGCAAATGTATCACATCGATACATCTTCCTCCACAAACATTAGAACTAGCACCAAGCCTAGCTTCTTGTTCCAGTACTCCATTAGTCATTACTGTTTTTGCCCACTAAAACTGCAGGAAGAAGAAGAAGAAGAAGAAGAAGAAGAAGAAGAAGAAGAAGACGAAGAAGAATATACAATGAAAGTAGCTGATCTCACACCTCTTATCAAACAGAATAATTATACTACCTTACATTTTCAAACTGTAGGTAAACAGTTATCCAGAATTAAAGAATTTGTCAATGAATTAGTTAACCACCAAAAATCCAATCCTAAATTGGAATCAACTGTCTAACCAGTTAACATTAAACCACCTTTGGAAGTTTCTAACATCAAACTTAAACCTTCTAAACAGAATGATGACTTTATTGATGCTTGTAGACACTCCATTTTTGACCATCCTCAAGACTTGGATGTCACCATTTGAACACTCGGTGATCATCCATGTTCGTGTTTGTCTCGAGTTCTCGGAGGTTTCGGCCGCGTGCCTTGCCTCAAGACTTCTCGACTTGTGTTTTTGTTTCTGAGGGTAGGGAATGGCTTGATTGGACATCTTCACACCTCACCGGCCATGACTTGAGGCCACCGGCCCTGTTTTCTTGCCACTAGCCATTAGTGATGGTCGGTCGGCACTATTGGTGGTCGATCGGCACCTTTTGTGGCCGGTCGGCATCTTTTGTGGTCGGTCGGCCATCTTTGTTGGCCAATTGGCTCTTTTTCTGGCCGAGACCTCTTCTTGGGGAGGCTTGACCCTTTTGAACCCCCTGTTTTAGCTTTTTGAGGAAGCTTGAACCTTTTGAACCCTTGGTTTTAGCTTCTTGAGGAAGCTTGAACCTTTTAAACCCTTGGGTTTAGCTTTTTGAGAAAGCTTGAACCTTTTGACTCTTTGTTCTAGCTTCTCCAAGAAGCTTGGACCCTTCTAAGCTTCCAAGAGAAGCTTGCCCCTTTTGCACCCTTGTCTAGCTTCTCTAAGAAGCTTGACCCCGTTGCCTAGCTTCTCCAAGAAGCTTGGCCCCTTTTGCTTAGCTTCCCTTGGAAGCTTGCCCCCTTTGACCCTTTTGCCTTAGCTTCTCCAAGAAGCTTAGGCCTTTTGCCTTGTCTATATAAGGAGAGCTTCTCCTTCCATTTCAAGGGTTGAAAAAAAATTTGATATATAGGATATATATATCACTCTCTCTCTATATCTCCCTCTCTTTCTACATTTGTGTGGGTTAGAAAGTTCAAAAGGGTCTAATTCTTGCACATTTACACTACACCTCTTAGCCTAACACCTCCAACACCAACCTAAGCTTCTTGGAGGGTCTTGAGAGGTCCTAAGGAGCTGCATTTTTGGTCCATAACCTGTTGGAGTCGCAACCTTGAAGAAGTTCATCAAGGGTGAGCACTATTCCCTATTTATTTCCCGTTTTTGCACACACCTTTAGCCTTAATTTAAAGCATATTTTAGCTTTGTCATAAACTGAAAAAAGTATTATTTTGAGCTCCTTTTGAAGTTTGTTTAAGAACACTTTTGTGTTTGGGGTCGTTTACCCCCTCTTAGGCCTTGTTTGGCCTCTTTTTTGTGCATTTTTGGTGAGCTCCGGGACCACCTTGTGTGGACCTTCTCACCATTGAAATCTTGAGAGATTTCAGTGGTGAGGATAGTGGTTTGAGGTCCTAAGAAGGAGAGGGCCATCCCCTCTCCTTATTGTCTTGTTTACTTGCATTTTTGGCCTTACAAAGAAGCCCATACTTGCATGCTTCCAAGCTTTGTTTCAGGCATTTTTCAATGGGTTTTAGGACCCCCATAAGCCATTCCCAGAGTTTTCTTGGCTATGTTGAATGTCCTTCTTGCATGTGTAGAGTAGCCCTCTTATTGGCCTTTCAAAGGAACGCATCATTCTTGCATACACGGACCTTGTTTCTATGGGTTTTTGGGGCTTATTTGACATACCATGTTACTTTTTTTGGCTGGTTTGGTGACCTCTCATATGCTTCATATAGGTGTAGTGTAAACCACGCTTATTAGCCTATGTTGCATTTTGTTTTGGCCCTTCATGTTAGCACCTTTTGGCCATGCCTTGAACTGATTTTATGCATGTTTTGGACTGCCTTAGCACTATTTTTATGCCTCGTGGTCGAATAATGCTTGTTGTGCATGCTTGTAGTGCAATGCCCATGCCTAGCTTTGAGTTTTGAAGCTTCTTGCATGCTTGAATGGTAGTGTTTTCATGTTTTAGGGTCATTTTGGAGTCATTTGGCATGCCATTTCAGATCTGGAACATGCACCATTGTATGCCATATTTTCTCCTTGCCATGCTTTGGTAGAGTTGCATTTTTGTGCCTTAAGCTTGGTTAATGCATTGTGCATGCATTCCATGTATTTTGTTGCCTCACTTGCATCATTATGGCCACTGATTTTGGCATGCTTGCAAGCTATCCATGTTAGTTTAAGTCCATCATCACATGTTGTTGTATGCCATGTATGTTTACATGTCTAGGTTGTGTGCCTATTGCATATTAGATGCATTGCATAATCATGTTGCATTAGCCTTGCTTGCATGCTTAGGTTGCATTGCATTGTGCATGCATCCCTTGCCTCTTGATCAAGCATGATAGAGGCTGGGGCCTTTGATGTGTTTTGTGTGTGCATTTCATTTGATATTGAAATTGCAAACTTGGCCTCTTAGGCCATCATGCATTGAAATGCATAATTGATGGCCTGAGGGTCGAGGGTCATGCTCCTTTGAGTCCATTGCATGATAGAGAGTGTGTCCATGCATACATTTGCTTGAAAATTCCATGTCATACAATGCTTGCCCTCTGCTGCTGTCAACTGCAGGTTTTAGCAAGAAGAATTGGCCGGCCGGCAGTGTTGAGTGCCGACCGGCAAAACCTGTTTGGCTGATAGCACAAGTTTTGGCCAATAGTACCATTCCCATGGCCGGTGGAATTGTGTTCTGGCCGGTGACATTCCAAGACACTCAGGCAGTGATTCAAAGTAGTTCTGGAAATTTGTGTGATCCTCATAGGGGCAGGGTAGTGTAAACAAAGGCAACAGTGCTATGGCAGTGAGTTTCCGGGCGAGACAGATCAAGTATGCATCATCCACACATCCCGAGGTAGGGCTGCAGCCACCTTCTTTCTGCATTTATTTCGTTAATTAATTAAGGGTCTGTAATAATTAATTAGCTAGGATAGTTGATTTATTATTTGGCATGTATATTCTTTTGGTCCCTCCGAGCGAGGGCGAATTGTAATAAGTGTGGGTGCGTGTGTGCATGTCTTCCAACCCCCGCTTCTTTCTCCCTTTTACTTACCTGCTTTTGATGGTTAGTATTAGGTCATGTTTAATTTAGCATACCTTATGCTATGCATGCGTGCATCCATTCATTTGTCTTACATGCACCGGGCTCAGCACATCATGCTAACTGCACTTGTATTTCAATTCCAAGTTGAGTATTTGTTAGTTGCAGCATTTCACATGCCATCTTTAGGATAGCCGAGCCTATTAGAGTTGCATTTTGTATGTGTTGCATTAGCCACCTTAACATGAACTAGGATCATACATATGATTACTAACTAGTTTCTGTTTTGGCTTGGAGTACTAGGTAAGCTTTTATGCTTTAGCATACCGCATGCGTGTGAGTGTTGCCATAATAGCATGATTACCATGAGGCTAGCTGCTTATGTGTTATAACTGCTTGAATGCCCGTGGATGGAGGTCGAATTACTTAAATTGGAATAATGCATTAAAACTGCGAGTTTTAAAGCCCACTAGATAGTGGCAAAACCATCTTTTCTAAAGCCCACTCGAATGTGGCAAAACCTGCATTTTAGCCTACTTACGAGTAGCAAACCATTTTCAAAACAAACATGAAATGTTTTGTTCCAATTTAGGCGATTTGGTCTATACTTGTTTGCTGTGCGCATAACATAGTAATTCTAGGCTAATAACCGGAATAAGAACGCATAATGTTTTCAAAACAAGATATCGTGGCTAGTAGAGGCTGATCTTCAGATCGGGCGAGAGGGGGTGCTCATAGCTGACCTTCCCCAATCGTACCCAAGTTCCCGAGCCGAGGCAACTTTGGTGATGACGGACACGTGGCCTTTGGCACCGAGTCAGGGTTTCCTAAATTTCCCCATTAAAAAATATTTAGGTGGTGACTCTATATCTGGCAAAGCAGTCCATGTTTGGCACTTCTTTTCTAAAAATCTGTTTTCTTAAAAGACGATTTGCTGGATTTGGACTCTTTGGTTCAGATTTAGAACCGTGACAATTTAAGTCTGAACTATAGTAGACCCACAGACAAACAAAACGGGATTTCTCTCCCGAGATGTTCGGGGACATCTACAATGCTCTTGTTAATAAAAAGAAAAATATCTACATAGGTACCTCCAGCTCTCAAATCAATACGCTTTCTCAGCATCAACATGATCTTTCTTTAGATAATGACAAAGATGGTAACATCACACCATCCCAAATTTTTGAAATCCAAACTAATTTCCAGGATATGCAATATGTTAATAAAACCTATTTTCTCCAACAGACTTCTCTTATGGCTTTAATATGACCCAGTAGGTATTACTATTCCAGACCTACTCCCCAGGGTATCCTTTATGAAGAAGATTTTCTTCATTCTCAAAAATCTTACCATAGGAAAACCATTTATGAATGGAATATAGATGGGAAATCTAAATACCAGATATTTGAACTTATTCACCATATACTTGTGTATAGTACAGTTTGTAAATAGAATGATAACTTTGACAGCCAGATAGCCCATTTTATCGTCAATGGCTTCACTGGGATTCTTAAAGAATGGTGGGATAACATCCTCACTCTTACACAACATAATGAAATTCTTAATTCCCTTAAGATAGAAACAGACCCACTAACTAGCACTGCCAGAAATAGGGAAGATGCAGTGTATACCTTGACCCAGACTATTCTTCACCATTTTGTTGGACCAGAATTTGCTACTAATGACAGGGGTCGTGAACTTTTATGCAACCTCAGATGTTCATCTTTAACCCATTTCCGATAGTATAAAGATGTTTTCATGCTCATAGTTATGCAAAGAACCAATGCTAATAGTGAACATTGGAAAGCCAAATTTATTAATGGCCTTCATAATCTCTTTGCAGAGAAAATCCATAAGAAACTTAGGGATCGCCATAATGGTATGTCTATTCCCTATGACTAGTATACTTATGGCCAATTAAGCAAACTTGTAGTTGAAGAAGGTCTATCTTTGTGTAATGACCTTAAACTCCAGTACCTTATGAAAAAATTGAATCTCACAAGAAGAAAAGAACTTGGTGAATTTTGTGATCAATTTGCTTATGACACCAAATCCAGTACCCTTCTAAGCCTAAAAGACAAAGGCAAGGTAAGCCTTACAAAAAGTATTCTCGAAAACCTTATTCCAAGAAATATAAGAGTTCTAAATCCTCTTACCAATATAAGCCTAGAAAGTATTCGAAAGGCAAACTGCAAGCTACTTCTCATTCCAAAAAGGATAAAATTGCAGTTATCTGCTACAAATGTGGTGCAACAAGCCATTATGCCAATAAGTGTAGAGCAAAGTTGAAGCAGAAACTTAATGAGATGTCTTTAGATGAGAATATCCAACAACCGATTTTACTTACTCTTTCTAAATCAAACTTTGAGTCTAGTCCAAGAGAAGAGTTTGCAGAGTTATATTCTCTATGGGAGTGTGAAAGATTGGACTCTCCTAAACAGTGTCCTTGTACTTCTGGCCACCTTAATCCCCATTACAAAATCTAATTACTGGCAAGCAATTGTTGAAATGAATGGTCTTAACATTGGAGGACCAAGCATTGATGCTCTAACAGATGATCAAAAATCTATTTTAGATTTAATTGACTAGGTTAAGGGCCCTGAAATGAAGTTAAATTTTTTAGAAATCTATTATCAAAATCAGAAATCCGAAGAAGTTCTTCCCGTGGAACATTACAGTATGAAAGAAATTATGAATCGCATGCAATCTTCTTATTCTTTAGAAAAACTAGTAATTATCCAAGATCTTAAAATGGAGATTAATGTGTTAAAAATAGAAGTTAAACACCTCCAAACAACTAATAACCAAATATCCCAAAAGAATAAACCAGACTTTTATTATTAACTAATGAATCAGATAACTTTTCAGAAATGGTATATCATAATTACTTTTATTATTAAACCAGACTTTATTCTCAAAGATGTTATAACTCTAGTAAATAGTGGAACATACATGAACTGTATTCAGGAGGGATTAATTCCTACACAGTATTTTAAAAACCACTTTATCACTCACTAGTGCTAGTGGTAATCCTATGAAAATTAAGTATAAACTTCCAGAATTTCTAATCTGTAATCAAGGGATTTGTCTCCCTACTTCTTTTGTTCTCATCCGAAACATGTCCCAAACCAATATTTTAGGGACTCCTTTTTTATGCTTATTAATGCCAATCGCTAATCTAGTTGGCATTCATGCCACCATCAGTAACCAACCTATTGGTTTTGAATTCATAACAGAACCATATACCAAGGAATTAGATCAAATCAAAGATCTAGTTAATTTAAAAGAAAAACAAATAAATTTTCTCCATAACAAAATTAATTTTCTTACTATTGAACAGCGATTACAATAATCTTCTTTACAGAAACTGCTGATTTAAAAGATCATCCTGGAATTTAAGAACATATTTACAATTGCTAAACATTCCTTTTTAATAGTCGGATAATTTAAGGCTGTTGCTTTCCATGTCCCTGATGTAAATCGTAAAAGTTTTCAATTTGTTTATGAGGATTGTACTATTTAAGAATACCACCATAACATTGGTTAGAGGCATCAGTTTTAACAATCTTTTTTCCATTTTGGATGTGGTAAAACAAGACAAGGGAGTTGTTTTACTTTCAATTTAATTTTTCATACTGCTTGAGTATGTGCTGGAATTAGGGCTGGTTGCGGTTCGGATTTGAGTAGTTTGCGGGTCGGTTTGGACTCGCCAGCACCTATGCGGTTTGGGAAAAAGTCAACCGGCAACCGCCCGCAGTGTGGTTTGTAGTTTGTGCAAATGGGGTTTGCAGATTAGACTTTTTTCTTTAAAAATTTATTTTTGAATCTTTTTTTTCCCATTTTGTAAATATTTATTTTGGACCCTTCCCTCCCCCTCATTTTCTAAAATGTTCCAACATTAATAATTAATGAATTAAAAAAACACCGATATCTAATATATAAGACAGAAACATATTGAAGTGGTCACTCTCAATTAGCTTCTAGGAATAATGCTAAGGTTTAAAATCACAGAATCACAAGCCCCAAACTGGAAACTACATCATCAAATTTCCAACCACAGACAACTCAGTATCACCTAAAAATCCAAAAAATGATAGCTTTACAACCCCTTCCGCATAGATTGGTCTAATATCACAATCATTCATTGAAAATCCAAAAATGGTAAAACAATAACCTCCAAATCAATCCTCAGTTGACGATTCAGCAAGTTAATATTGACAATTTATTCGGTCCAATTAACAACTTCACAGAAATCAATAGATAACACACCAAAATATCCATTTCACACATGGTCAAAAACACAAAAAATTACCTTATTATTTCTTGACAAATTCTTGATAAAAATGGAACATTTCATCAACCAAAAAGAAAATATTCCGAAAAATCTTTCACATACAACTCTCTCTCTGTCTCTCTATGTATGTGTGTGTACATATTTTTTAAGTGTAGAATATTTCTTGATCACATCACATTCAACCATAAACCACCTAGAAACATAGAACTTCTATGAAATACTCACAAAGATTCAATAATTCTACCCAAAAGTATCTAGTCCAAGACCCCAAACTATGAAGGGGAAAAAAAAATCAAACCAAAAAATTCAAAATAAGAAGAAAAAAAACACCAAAATTTGCACATGAAAAAAAAAAAAAAAAAGAGTCGAAGTCAGAGAGAGAGGGAGAGAGAATGAAAGAGAGTGAGATGAGAAGAGAGGTTATGCACAGAGAGAGATAAATCTGATTGCCTAAAAAAAAATCAAAGATTAGGGAGAGAGAGAGAGAGAGAGAGAGACGCTTACTTGAGGTTGCCGGAGAGAGAGATTGGATCTTGCGAAGGTTAATCAGTCGCTCACTTTGCTGGTTCTGGTCACCACGGAGAGAGAGAGAGAGAGAGAGAGAGAGAGAAGAACAAGAGAGATAGGAAATGGAAGAATGAGAGAGAAGAAAAGAGCTGCACAAATTAGGATTAGGGTTTGGTTTGTTTAGTCAAAAGAAAATTATCTAGGATAGATCATAGATGAACGGCCCAGGTTTTTTTTTTTTTTAAAAAATTTATATATTCTACGTGCGGATGGGTTTGTAAAGGGTGCGGTTCAAACCCGCAACCCGCCCGTAACCCCGAAAACTTGCTATATTTCAAACCGTACCATACCTTATTATATTTGCGAAACCGCTCATACGTGTGCGGATCGAGTCAAGTAGGGCCGGTTGTGATGGTCGGATAACCCTATGCCTAGCCCTAGCTGGAGTCCATGGAGAAGGATTTTTCTGTAGCCTGGTATAAAGTATGGCTACATCTTGGGACAGTTGATGATAATAATCTCTTATATAATTAAGACTACCAAGAAATCTCTGTAATTGAGTTTTATCCTTTATTTCATCTGGAAATTTTGATGCAAATTCAATGCTTCGATTAATAGGTATGATTGTGCCATTGTGTATATTATGGCCAAGAAATCTTATGGATGTTTGAAAAAGCTGCATTTTTGGTGCAAAAATCACCAATCCATTTCTAATAATAACATGCTTAAAAATATTAAGATATTTAATATTCTAATCAATAGAAGATGAAAATATAAGAACATTATCAATATAGCAGATAGAAAATTTTGTATACGGATTAAAAATATTGTTCATGATATGTTGAAATTCTGATGGAGCATTTTTCAATCTAAAGAGCATAACATTTCATTCATAATGCCCAAAGGGTACTATAAAAGCAGTTTTATAGTGATCTTGTTCAACTATCTATACCTGCCAATATCTTGATTTTAGATCAAATTTAGAAAATATAACTACATCCTGTAAACGATCTAGAAGATCATTTTTGTTCGGAATTGGGTACCTGATCCATTTCAAAGCATCATTAAGAGGTTTATAATTAATAACTAATCTTGGCACAACTCTTTCTATTTCTGCATTTTTATTTACGTAGAATGCTATACAACTCCATGGTGAGTGGCTTGGTCTGATTAATTTTTTTCTAAAGAAGAGTATCAATTTCTTTTTTGCATAATTCTAAATACTCCTTTTTCATTTGGCTAGGTTGAGCTTTAGTTGGAATGTATCGCTTATCAAAATCTGGTTCATATGGAAAGGAAACAATATATTTCTTGCATTCCCAAAAGGTATTAGGAACATCATTACAAATTTCCGTTTGGAATTCTTTTTCTATGAATTTAATTTTATTCTGTAAAGAAGGTTGTTGTAATCTTTGTTCAATAGAAAGAAAATTAATTTCGTTCTAGAGAAAATTTATCTGTTTTTCTTTAAAATTAACTAGATCTTTGATTTGATCTAATTCCTTGGTATATGGTTTTGTTATGAATTTAAAACAATAGGTTGGTTACTGATGGTGGTACAAATGCCAACTGGATCAATCTTAGTGATTGGCATTAATAAGCATAAAAGAGGAATTCCTAAAATAATGGTTTGGGACATGTTTCAGATAAGAACAAAAGAAGTAGGGAGACAAATCCCTTGATTACAGATTAGAACTTCAGGATGTTTATACTTAATTTTCATTGGATTACCACTAGCACTAATGAGTGATTGAGTGGTTTTTTGACAATACTGTGTAGGAATTAATCCCTCCTAAATACAGTTCATGTCTGCTCCACTATCTACTAGAGCTATGGCATCTTTGAGAATAAAGTCTAGTTTAATAATAAAAGTAATTACGATATACCATTTTTGAAAAGTTACCTGATTCATTAGTAATAAATATTGATTATCTTGTTTTTTTGAATTTTCTTCTGTTATAATACCTTTAGTCTTTTGGAGTATTTGGAATATTTGGTTATTAATCTTTCGGATATCTGAAAGTGTAGATTGATTAGCTGTTTGGAGATGTTTAACTTCTGTTTTTAACACCTACTTTGGTATCAAAGCCAGTTTTATTATTGTTCAGATTTTGATTATATTCTATTTAAATTATACATACATGGTCATAATACATTCATATGGATTTTGAGTCTTCATCAATTACAACAGTAGCCAATACAGTAGCTTCTATCTCAGAAGCAGTAGAACTTATAGCATATCAAGATGTTAAGGAAGCCTTAGATAAAGGGACTATTCCAAATGTTAAACTAGATATTATTTATAAAATTGGAACATTTGATTTTACTGGCAAAAAGATAATAAAAATTTTTAAACATGCAGTACCTTTACAAAATAATAATGAAATAATTAAATTACTTCATATACAGGATCTTGCACCTTTCTTCAAAAAATATAAATATATCTATATAAGGTTAATCCAGATAGCCTTTAAACCCTTAACTTTGTTAGAACAAAATACTAGTATCCAATGTACCTTTAGAGATGGTAGATTCCTTAATTGGCAAGCCTCTCTAATGGGAGCAATTAAAACTAGTTTATCTCATGGACCAGTTTATTTTAATATTTATCCGAATTTAAGTGTGTCACCTCTTTACCCTAATCTTTCAGAAGTCCTAGAACTTAGAGTTCTTACAGACGGTTATGAATATTTACCAAAAACACCCCCTTTATCAACAATATTTAGGATCCACTTACAAGTTTTGACAACCTTAAATCCTTATACCAGAAAACATAGTGAATTAGGTCATACTGTCTTAATAGACACCAACCTATTTAATTCTTAGGTAGCTGTCCCCAAAATGATCCATTGGCAGGACATTACTTCTCCTGAACAATGGAAGATACATAGTGTTGTTCTAACAAGACCACTTATTTGACAAACTTTAGACCAAGTCATTCAGACACAAGGAGAAAATGTAGACCTTAATTTCTGAAGACCATTAACCAGAAGTATGTCTAGTACTAGTGTTAGATCTATCCCACCTTATAGGGTTGTCTTACCGAAATCCTCTAGACAACCTACTTTTGAACCTGTAGAATCAGTAGTACAAGGTATGCCCATTTAGGGCACCAAATGATCCACCATTAGAATTTGTCATTCAGGGAATCCATATTTCAGAAAATCAAATACCTCATGGAGTGTATGATACCAGAAGGTTGTATGATAGATGTAGGCCTATGGCCAGTGATATGAATTTTGAAATTTAATGGATCTTACATCAAGAAGTGAAAATCGTCGTATTATTAACTAAGATTTTATGCAACCTAAATACCAAGCATTTCAAGAATGGTATTTTAATTACCACAATTCTCAACAGCTTGAAAGACTCAAAAACCAGCATTATTTCCTAATGTGTATTAGAAAGAAATGTGATTTTGAATTTATTTTTTTTCAAAAATTTTCAACTAAAAAAATTTTGAAAATTTTTACCAAAAATTATATCTCCCCAAACAAACCAAATAAGGTCAATAATAATGAAATAAAATAATCTTTACCTCTATTTTTGCCAATCATTTGTGAGATATTGTGAACCGTAATAAGTATTGTACATCGAATTTTGAGTTTAATGGGGGAGTTGGGAGGGCCTTCCCAAGTGTTGGGAATTCGAAGGCACTTTGATAATTTTTTGTCATTCTTGCGTTGTCTTAATTTCTATGTTTATAAATTGTTGGAAATGGTTATAAAATTCTGGGTAAAATCAGAATTTTTTCCTAAGTTTGGTCTAATTTTTAGGTAGGCCCCGTGCATCGATTTACACGGGTCAAAGTGGTAACGCGTTCTATGCCGCGTTGTGATTCACGTGGTATATTTGGTTGCTCAAAACCATTACCGAGTGAATGGGAAATTGAAGCCAAAGTATGCTCCATGGAAATGGAGTTTTGGTGGAAATTCCTTAAAGGTTGAATAAAGCTTGTCCCACATTGATTTGGTGGGAGGTTTTGAAAGGGTTTATAAGGCATGGGTTTGGTACTTGGGGTGTGCCCCAAGGGGTACCCAAGTGTTTTAGAGGGAGAGGTTATGGATAAAATGGGCTAGACCCATTGGACTCAAAAATCACCACACACGCGCGCGCCGCCGCCGCCCGTCCGTCCGAGCGGCCTCGGCCTCGGCGCAGGTGCGTGGTGTGAGGTTGGGTTGGGTTGGTTCGGCCCAATACTAATCTTTTTGGGCCAAAAACATTTGAATTTAATTCAAATAAACTGGTTTGGATTTTTTGTTCATCCAAACAAGGCCCTTCCCGTTTTCAAACAGAATTAAACTGGTCCGATTTTTCTTGTTCATCCAAACAGGGCCCTTCCCAGAATTAAACTGGTTTGGATTTAATGTTCATCCAAACAGAGCCCTTCCCGTTTTGTATCTGTTTGAATGGTTCAAATCTGTTTGAATTTAAACCCAACAGGTTTCATACCTGTTCAATTCAAATCCAAGAGCCACCTTTACATCTATAAATAGACTAGCCTCCCATTTGGATTTTCACTCAAATTTTCGTACTCCATCCTCTCTATAATTCTCTGCATTTTGCTGCATTTTTATTCGAAGAAAGAGTGTAAACACTTAGTGTATTAAATAAGGCAAACAATTTGTAGTCTTTGCTATTGTTTGTAGAAGATCATTTCATCTGGGAGATAGACGTCCAAATTCTCAAAGCAGTGGAGAGCGAATCATCTTAAGGACACAGTGTTAAACACTGGACTTGATCAGAAAAATCATTCAAAGAAATTAACCAAGTAAGTTGTTTAATTTAATTATGTTTTTAATTTGTTTATTTAATCAGATTTTAATTTTATTTTTGTAACAAAATAAAATCTGTTATTTATTTATTTATTTTTATTTCGAGTTTGATTTTTGTAATCAAACATATTCTCTCCTTTTCTTTATTTCTTTAATTCTAATTGTTGTTTTGTATACAATAGAATTAATATCTTTTAAATACAGTGAAGATTGCCTAACATAAATAGATGAGAGACATCTTTTGTGTTGTGTAGAGAGTTGTAATCATTTTTTTTTATCATAGTGAAAATTACAACCATGGACCTAACCTGAATCATATAAATATTTATATTTCTTATACATGTGGTAGTTTCGATTCTTTTTAGCGTTATTATTTGCTATTTTATTTTTCACCAATCTTAATTACGTATTATCATTTCCCTAACATCATTTTGTGTAATTTTAATAGAAATTGTATTCTCTTCAATTCAAGATCTGAGCCTTTTTGAAGAGCTTCCGAGAAGGAGCAAGTTTGGGCTCCAGCGGAGCCAAGCAAAGTCTTTACCCCTTTTGTTTTGTATTTAGTTTTGTACTTTTGTTTTGTCATTTGGGGTTGTTTTGAATATAATATAAGTCATGGACGTTCGATATTTGTATTAGATGTTTAAAACCTTTGTGATGAATATGTATCAGGAATGGATGAGAAGTGCTAATATGTGGCATCTTGCGTATGCACAGCTCAATGGTTCACTTGTATATATATTTTATATTGCTTCCGTTATGCTGTGATAATTATAATGAGACTAATTTTGTTATTAGAGGCCATAGGGAATCAGAGATTTATGACCGGTCATAACGCTAAATTTATGAGGGTGAGTTTAGTTCGTGACATACATGTTTAAATATTAAATATATCTTATGAATATAAAATATTTAGACTTAAATTAATAAAAATATTTTTTTGAATGATGATTACATAATTTAATAGGTAAGAAATTAACAAAAATTTCTATGTAAGATCATCATTTTATATTTTTTCTTTTTTAGATATTTCTTATCAGCCATTCTTAATAAAGACAGTAAACAAAGATAAACTTTCAATTTTTAAAGTAACAATAATTTAACAACGATATTGATATTTTGACAATAAACATACATATTTTTCTAAGTAAAAACGACCAAATAATAAGAAAAAAAAAATATTTAGGATCTTTTATTTTAAAGTCTCAAATATTTTAAAAGGTATAATTGATCTCATCCATATAATATTTAACTATATTTAATTTAATAAAATAATAATAGATAATTCATGATGTAAGTTACTTTAATCTTAAATATCTTTAGAAGATATATAATGATTTTTTTTAAAGGAAAAAAATGAGAAGAAAAACATGTTAAATCTAATTAGATCTTATTTAAAACTTCATGATCATAATCACTAAAATAACAAATATATATATATATATATATAGGTTATTTTGACACTAAATGCTATTAGAAGTTGTATTATGTCATCTTCACTAAAAAATTGAGAAAAAAAATAGTCAAAAATATGTCGGATACGATAATTTCAAAAATTACATAAATCGTAAAAAGTGAATCGAACCATGAATTGAGTGTGAATATTGCGATTCACTAGAAATTTATTTTCAAAATAGATTCATCCATAAATTCGTATCGATTTTGCAAAAAATACAAATTAAATCACAAATCGATTTTAAATCACAAATCGTAACCCAGGGGTGGGTGGCAACTTGGTAAGGGCCTGGGGTTTAAGTCTCTAGGTCCTGAGTTCGAATCCCCTCTGGGCCAATCTCCTGGGCGTAGCACAGTTGGTTAGGAGGTTGACCTCAAGGATGCCTTATCAGCTACTTAGTGTGGGTTTAATTCTCCCCTGCTGTGCGAGTCCTGACTTACCGAAACTTGCCTTGTGAGGTTGGGACAAGCTTCCAGGTTATAGTCTCTGGCTCGGAACGAACAACAGGACACCCTGGTGATCTCCTCGGGGCGCTGCCTTGGACCTGCGGGAGAGTGAGAGGATTTCCCTGTAACAAAAAAAAAAAAAAAAAAAAAATCACAAATCACAAATCGTAAAATTCTAATAACAAAATTCTTATTCCATATCATCATACTCTAATAAAACATAATAAAGATTGACTCCACGAAATATATATATAATCCATGTTATGTTCAAGGCATTGTATATCAAATTTTAAGCAGGGTCTTCTTAGATTTTTCTCAGGTTCTATTATGAAGCATAATAAAACAATAAAATAAAAATTTCTCTCAAGTTCTTGAACTTGACACTATGAGTCCTGTTTGGATAATTTAAACCATTTATTTTATAGAATCATTCGTATGTATCATTTATTAAAAAAGAAAAAATAGATCAATTTAATAATCGTAATATTTTTACTTTTCAAAAATAAATATGATAAATTTAAAGAATACAATTATCAAATCAATCTAAGTTTTTTTTTCATAAATAATATATAAAAAAAATTATAAAATAAACGATATAAATTATCCAAACAAAACTCGTAATTAAAAAGTAAATCTTTAGGCCTCGTTCGATAAGAGTTAAAGTGACTAAATAAGCACAAAAATAAAAACAAAAACAATGTATAATAATTTAGTTAATAAAATAAAATATCATATTTAAATTATAATTATTTTATTTTTACTTTTTTTCTTATAACTATCACACTCAAACCAAAAAAAAAATCAAAAAAATTCAAAAAAATTTCTCAAATAAAACCAATTTAACTAAACTAAATTAACTAAAAAAATTAAAAAATAAAGCTAAATTAATTCTTTTCAAACCAAGGCTAATAATCCCAAGGAAACTCACATGTAGTCCTCTTCCTTCACAATAAAACCTACACACGAAGTGCAAGTTGGAACCAAGATTTGATAAATTTTGACTGCCAGAGAGGACAGGCCATTTGCACGTGTGAAATGTACTACCAAGTCTCACTTTAGAATTAAAATTGACACAAATCTCAAAGAGATTTGGATGGGGTCTTCCCTTCTTCTTCTTTAATTGCCGTCTCATTTTGTGGACCCAAACAAGACCTAACTTATTTCAATACTTCCATGTCTACTCCTACCCTTCACCATACTGTCGGCGAGTTCTTTATTTTATAAACCCCAACCCAAACGAAAAATGCTTCTTTTTTTTTTTTTTAACCCAAACTTTATGTAATATTGATATTTTTAAAATAATAGCTCATTTTCATAGATCTTTTAATTTAAAGTAATAAGATCAAAATCTACCACATCATTCCACACAGGATCTTATGTTTATGAATTTTTGTTCCTTAATTTGATATCCTGATATTTTAACATATGCGTCGAGTGTATTAGAATAGGAAAAAAAAAATTTTTTGAGAACACATTATTCGTAATCAAAAGCTAGTCCTAAAACCCACGGGGTGTGGTGGAGTGGAAGGGACTCCTCCTCCCTTAACCAAGTGTCAGGGGTTCGATTCACCAGGCGTGGGCGGCCTTAAATCCTGGGCAGAATTTGTCCCACCCGAGGTGCTACGTGAAGGGATTAGTCTCCGCGATCGGTGGGGATACCCTGGGGAGACCTAAAAAAAAAAAAAAAAAAAAAAAAAGCTAGTCCTAAGTATAAACAGGCAAGGTTGCTGCTTTAAGTTTCCAAATTTTTATTGAAATTTTTAGAACTCAAAAAACAATCTAGCACTTATTCTAGGTCCAATTTTATTTTTATTTTTTTAGGCTTTAAATAAAATAAGGCTAATCCAAAGCAAAGAAGTGTAATATTTAGGGATTGTTTAGGTTGTCCTAAATAAGTGTACTTTTTGTCTTTTTGAACTAAAAAATTGAGGAAAAAAATATGAATAGTTGGGTTAACTTTTTGACTTTTTATGAAAAAATATATATTAAAAAATTGTATAAATTAGTGTGTAGGGAAAAATTAGGATTAAGAGTTGTGCAGCCGTAATTTTTTACTTTTGCTGAATAGTGATAACTTTTTAACTTTTTAAATAACTTTATGACTTTTTTTCAACTTGCCAAACTTGGCCTTAGACACTATTTAGCATAAACTAAATAAGTGCATTTATTTAGATTAGTATACTTGTTTAGGTCATATCACTTTTTTATTTTTTTATATATTTTTTTTATAAAAAATAAAAATATATATATACTTATTTAGATCATTTTAAATAATTCCTAATATTAGTATTATGATTTTAGATTAGTTTCTTTGTAATTTTTGTAATTATATATAGGAGTAAATTTTACTCTTTTTTATTGTGAATATATAAAGGCGAGCACAATATTTTGTATTAATTTTCTCTATAATCATTTTATTATTAAGAAAGCTAGCTGGTGTGTCTGTACTTAGGCTTTACAACAAGGAGGCAAATATCTTATAATTTGATACTCTCCACTCCACCCTTTCCTCCCACCTTCCCAAATGTCCAAAATTCACTTTTTTTACTCTCTCTCTCTCTCTCTCTCTCTCTCTCTCACACACACACACACACACACACACACACACACACTACCAACTAATTCTTCATTGTATTATAAATCCCTCTCCAAACCTCACTGTCCCATATCAAAAACCCATCTCTCTCTCTCTCTCTCTCTCTTTCTCTCTCTCTCTCAAATGGCTTTATCATCAGCATCATCAATTCCCATCTCTCCCAAGAAGCTAAGGCAAGATGTGTATTCATACACATACCAACAAGACTCAAACACACCACTAGTGATCTCTGTTCTGGCTTCACTGATTGAGAGAACCATGGCTAGGAATAAGAGAATTGCAAGAAATTGCAAGTGGGTTTTGTCTAGAAACACTTGTAGAACTGCTATTTTTGATTGCAATGAGACACCAGACTTGACAATTCAATCCTATTTGGAGAGAATTTTTAGGTACACAAGAGCAGGACCGTCGGTGTATGTGGTGGCGTATGTGTATATAGATCGGTTCTGTGAAGCTCATCCTGAGTTTAGAATCAATGCCTGTAATGTTCATAGGCTTCTCATTACTACTATTATGGTTGCTTCTAAGTATGTTGAGGACATGTAAGTTTCTCTCTCTCTCTCTCTCTTACTTTATTTATTTAATTTATTATTTTTTTGAAAGATTATGGTGTTGGAAAAATGTATAAAAAGTGTATTAAAATGTGTAGAAAAATATTTTGATATGTAAAATATATTTTAAATTATAAATATTTTGACATTTTTTTAGTGGATATTGACAGTTTTTACAATTTTCAATTTTTATTTATTTATTTATTTTTATTAACATGCCCTTTTTTGTTTACTTGGCCAATTTTGAGTAAAATGTTTTTTCTTTAAATTATAAATTTGGGCAAAATTTTTAATAATAACTAAGTTCTAAAGTTATAAATCTTAAAAATTTGAGTCCAGGAGTAAGAGAAGTTTTTGAATATTTTTATCAAAATTTAAATTTGACATAGGTTTTCAATCAAGATTAAAGATGCCTTGGGGTTTGGCAATTTTTTTAATAAATTTTTACTGTTTTTTACTTTTGAACAGAAAATTGTAAAAAAGTCGATGCATTTATTAAAAAATAAAAATTTGTACTTTCGTTAGTGGGAAAGTTTTTGGAAAAATTGTTTATTTTTTGGCTAAAAAAAAGCCATTGCTAAATAGACAAAAACTAATTTAACCCTAAATTGAATAATTATTGAGAAAATTTTTACGATTAAGCAGAGAAAGTAGAACTTAGATTTCGTTTGGAAATTAATTATTTTAGTCGATTTTTTAAGTTTTTAAGAAAAGATTTTTTTAAAAAAAAAATTAAAGAGAGAGCAATGTGATTAGGTGTTTTGACTTTTTTTAATCTTAGTAATTGTGGAATTACGATGATGTGCACCCTTAATATGGTCTAATTGTTAAAAAGTATGTCTAAAATTTTCTTTCTTTTTTCGGTGAACAGGAATTACAGAAATTCTTACTTTGCAAGAGTTGGGGGATTAACAACAAACGAAATGAACCAATTGGAGCTAGACTTCTTATTCTTGATTGGATTTAAGCTTCATGTGAATGTAAGTGTGTTTGAGAGCTATTGTTGCCATTTGGAGAGGGAAGTGAGTGTTGGAGGAGGGTACCAAGTAGAGAGGACATTAAGATGTGCTGAGGAAATCAAATCAAGACCAAATCAAGAAAGAGGATATGACCAAATTGCCCATGTTTTATTGTAGCAAATATCATATTTTTCATGATTACACCAAAGTTGGGATAATCAAATACTTTGTACAAGTTGTGTATAAATGTGTTTTTTTTTTGGCTTCTCTTGTTTTGGAGCTTTCATTGAAGCCCAACAAAATGATGTATAAATATGTTAATTAATGAGTTTTTGTTTCGTTTTTGGGCTAATGCATGTTACGAATTTATTTTTACTTGAATTGGATGGAATAACAAAAAAATCCCACTATAAATTGTAATCACATTTGCAATTCATTTTTATTGATATTTAAGTAATTCTATAATCACTTCAAGCCACAATGGTACATAATTGAACATCACAAATGTCATAAGTGTTTGTCAAATTTTAGAATGTTACAGTTATAAATCTTTTAATTTGACAATGTTGTTTCAATTGCGCAAATATTGTTTTTTCTATTACTTCACAAAAGTTAAATATAAATATTATTTGTAGGTCTTATTAGAGAGAGAAAAATTATTATCAAAATTTGACATTTCAATGACATCATTCTAGTTTGACATTATTATCGCTAAATTTTGTCTTTGAAATGGTAACACACCAACAAAATTGTTATAAACTCGATATGACTTGGGTGGAGTGGAGTGGACCGAGTGTAAATTTTACCTTCAACATTATTCAAAATGGCTGCCCTCAAATGTTTAAGTTAAAACTTTTTATTACAAAATTATTGAAGATCCTAAAATTTTTATCAGAAGTTCTATCAAATATTTTATATGGGTGTGAAACTTACATAGGATCCACATTGTGTGAATTCCACATTTATGTAAGATATTTGATAAAAATTTTAATAAAATTTTAAAAATCTCTAATATTACTTTTTTTTATTAACCAATTGTCCCCTGTTAGTTACAAAGTACACCTCATTTAATCTCCATTAATAGAGGTTTGGATTAGGAAATATTTGTTGGCTACAAATATTTGATAAAAAAAAAAGGAATCAGTTGCCAAAACAAGAAATTAGGGGGATTAGGGAGCCTCTTTTGGGGCTCCAAATCATTTTCCTTGTTGGCTATGTTCGGTTGTTAAGAATTAATCCATAAGATGATATTGTGGGTGTGAAATTTGTTTAGCTTTGTTTTTCATTTTTTTTTTTAATATTTACCCATCAATCTTATTAATTAGATTTATTTATCTGACGTCATAACTGATAAATTTATCATTTTAAATTTATTCATAGGACTTAATAGGTAATAAATTCTAAAAGTGGAACTTGTTGATAATTTACCCTTTGTTTTTTTGGTTCCCAAATCGACTTGATCACATCCTTATTTAAAGGAATTCCAATCAATTAAGGAGTTCAAATGAATTAGTTGAAGAGTGATCATATAGTTAAATAAATGGCTTTGTTAGCACACAAATCTCAAGATCTAGTAAATTAATTGTGATTTTGTTAAAATCCAAGTATTTATTTTAATACATGAAAAATGATATTCACATTTCTATTTTACCTCTTATGCTCTATCTATTGTGTTTTTGCATCTCACAAGAGAAATGTGCAAGTATTATTTCTCTAATACGTTGAGAAAAGAAAGAAAAGGAGGGGGGGGGGGGGGGGTGTAGAATTTGTAGAATTGAATTAACCGCTCCTCCCACCTCGAGTGTTTGGTTATGAATAATCACCATGTTTAATGTTCTTTTATAAGATAATAATGATTTGTAATGAATCTAATAATCATGTCATACCAACAGAAGACAAGCTTTTACAAGAGAAAAGAGTGATGAAATTTAAAGGAAGAAAACATTGACATGATGAATATATTTACAAATTGTGTTCATGGGAAGGGCATCTTCTTCTTTATAAGGAAAGATGTGGAGATCATCAAATGATGGAACATTAATTATTTTTTATATCTTAAATTAGTGTTAGGGTTCCCAACATGTTTCTTTAATAATTCCATTATTGTTTTTAAAGCACCGAAACGAGCATTAGACCTAATTTTACTTTAGATAATTGATCGATCACTTCTAGAAAAACCTAGTTGTCCTCCGTTATATTTTTCAAGAGGCTCTTTTTTTTTCTTTTTTCTCTCAGGATTTTCACAAGCTTCATCTATGTTGAGCTCATCTATTATTGGGTAATTTTTTCACCAAAAAAAAAAAAAAAAACAAAAGATAAAAAAATCAGCTAAAGTTAAAGTTTTGTCTATATCATGTCATTAAAAGACAAAAAAAATAATGCATCAACTTTAATAAGAATGGTGATCTGATCATCGCCTTTAGGGCTCAATTAAGAGCAATAGGGCAACTTAAAATGGTCAATATACTTGGGGTTTATTTGGTAAGTGACTTTTTCAATAATTTTGTTATTTTTTAATTAAGATATGAGGTGAAAAAAAATAGTATTTGGAATTGACTTTCTACATAAAAATGTGTAAAAAATAAAAACAATGAAAAAATAATTTTTAACTTTTTTGTATAATTTTTGACTTTTTTTTTTTTTAGCCTTTTCCCAAACACCCCTTAGTCTGGTGATTGTTTTTCATGCTCAAATTATGCCGTGCAACAAACAATGGTGGCCTTACTCTTAGAAGCCAATGAAAAAAGGCACTCAACCTCCTATTTGAAAACCTTTATACTATAAGAACCAACCACTAAATAAACATAAAATGAAAATACCCTGTTTTACATGTTTGGTGATTAGTTCTGTATTCATAGCATTTCTTTTTAGAAAATACAAATGTTATGTATTTATGAAGAAAAAATGCTTAGAATTTGAATCTATAGTGTAGATTATTAAACTTGAAATAAATCTCATCTACACATTTTAAATTCTAACACTTTTCTAACTATATTTCAATCAATTAGAAAAGTAGAGTTTATGGGTCATCAAACAATCAAAATTGTCTTTGACATGGGTAAGCCCATAAAGATTATAGCTCACCGTTTAGGACCCAATACATATCTCAAATATTGAAGCCTCACGTAGCAACAAGAACCAATGACATCAAGACACATGGCAAGGGAATGACAAGTCACATAAACAGACAAAGATTTGCAAAGTTATTGCCACGGCACATCGCCATTAATGAAGCCCCTTACAGCATTTATTGCGAAAACCCCTCTCCGTCGGGACAGAACACCATCACCATGAACAAGGTAAGCTAGAGCATAAACTTTCGGCCAAGGTGACAGGTCGGAAGGGACAACGAAATGATTACCAGAGAATATAAGCAAACGTCGAAGACAGGAAGAAGGTTAAGCTTTTTATCTCTAATCTATCTGTACATACTACCTCTCTTTCTAACTTGCTCGTCAAAGGGTTCGCTGGGGGACTCCTCGTTCCCCGTTGAACTCTTGTGCAGGTCTTCTGGTGGGCTTGATCACTCGGACACCGGTTTGGGAAGCGTGGACCAGTTCGATCCGTTCCACCCGAAACTCACTGTACCATCAGTTAGCGCCGTCTATGGGAAAGTTTTTGTTCCGCGTGCCAATTGTGCTCATTGTTGCCGGAGACCCTTTCCCCATTACCCCCTCCTACCACCTGTGAAGGTGGATGGTCACAATTAGATCCATGGCTTCTCACCGCAATGTCGCCGATCATCAAGCTGACCCTCCCAATCCAAATGACCCACCACAGTATTTCACTGAGCTCACCAACAGCATTAACCTCCTGGCTGAGCAAAACCAAGCCCTGATTAATGCTCTACTCCAATGAAACCTTCCTATGCCTCCTCCACCACCTCCAGATATCCCACCCAACAAAGAACGAGCATTGAGCCATACTATCCAGCAGCCTAATCTACCCAACTTGGAAGGTTTCCAACCCCCTCCCCCAGGTATAAACCTGCCACCTCGAGGCCAACACCCATCGATCCCGACACCAACCCCTGAAAGAGAGGTCAGCAGCGTCTAGCCCCCACTACCCTCCGGTGGTGACAACATTCCTCTCTGGGACGCAGAACTTTGAGCCATGAAGCTCTAATTCCAAGGGGTCATGCAGAACATATAGCATAAACCATCTACCACAGCCAACTCCCCATTTGTTGCCTCCATCAAGGACAAACCTCTCCCTCATAAGTTCAAAATGCCCACGATCGACTCTTTTGACGGTACAACGGACCCAATCTATCACTTAGAGACCTACAGAACCCTCATGATCCTCCATGCATTCCCCGATGAAATCATGTGTCGGGCTTTCCCCGTGACACTCAAAGGGTCGGCTCGACTCTGGTTTAGTCAACTGCCAGCAGACTCTGTTTTCACTTTCCAGCACCTCAGTGACTCCTTTCTCAGCCATTTCATTGGAGCCCAGTGCCAGCGGCGTCCGGCAACCTAGTTCCTTAACATCCGTCAGACTGAGGGGGAGTCGCTATGTAGCTTTGTCACTTACTTCAACACCGAAGCCTTGCAGGTGGCGGAAAACGATGACAAGGTCATCCTCACGACATTTATGGCCGGCCTACGATCATCTGATTTCCTTTTCTCCCTCTCAAAAAACCCCCCGACCTCCATGGCAACCCTTCTTTTGAAAGCCCAAAAATACATGAATGCAGAAGATTCCCTAGCTGCTCGCCAAGACCCTACACCAAAAAACCCAACCCCCAGAGAGAAGCGAAAGGACTCAGAAACCAGAAACACCCAGTACAATAACCAAACACCTCAGTATACCGACCGACCACCCCGAGCCGACCGGTTGGTTCGAACAGTACACACCCCTCAATTCCCCCATGGAACAAGTCCTCAATCAGATCCAACGAGATTACCCCCTAAAAAGGCCCCAACTATCCCGGTCTCCTTCCAATCAGTGAGACCAGTCCAAATACTGTCGCTTTCACGGGACACGACCATAATATTGAGAATGTGTTAACCTCAAAGATCGGTCGAGGGCACGTCGTCGAGGACGTCTTAGCGGGTTCACGGACACCGCCCCAGCGAGGCAAAGGTGAACTGGCGAAACAAGCTAGGCGCACCCCTCCCCGACAACTAGCCCAACCTAACCAAGGCCATGATCGCCCTCCACAGCAAACTCAGGCACAAGGTAATCCCACCCCACCTGTTGAAGAAATCAGAGTTATTTCCGGCGGGCTTGCTTGTAGAGGACCATCCCGTTCGGCTCAGCGGGCAGAACTCAGAAAAATAAGGCACGACTCAGACAAAGAAGTTGCCACATTGAACCGAACCTCCAAACAGCCTAAGCAGTGGACGGAGCCTATCACCTTTACGGACGCCAACTACACAGGCATCCGTTACCCCCATGACGACCTTCTCGTCATTTCTACAATCCTCTCCAACTACAAAGTCAGACGGGTTCTCGTCGACAATGGCAGTTCCTCCGACATCATTTTCTTAAATTGCTTCCACTAGCTCAAGATCGGGGAAGAAAGTATGTCCCCTCTCCAAACCCCATTGGTCAGTTTTACTGGTGATCGGGTGACCTCCATCGTCTCCATCGATCTTCCCATCATAATCGGAGAATATCCCAGGCAGACCACAAAGCTGCTCACTTTCATCGTCGTCGACTGCCCCTCTGCTTACAACATCATCCTTGGCCGCACAGCCCTAAACGCTTTCCAAGCTATCACCTCCACCTTCCATCTTGCCGTCAAGTTCCCCATTGATCTTGGGGTCGACACAGTCGGAGGAGAGCAGACTGTGGCCAGAGAGTGTTATGTCGCCTCACTTAAAGAAGTCAAGCTTAAGGAGGCTATGATCATTGAAGGACTCGACGTTAGGGACGAGGATGAGCTGGTCAGAGGGGAACTAGTGGAAGAGCTTGTCGAGGTCTTCATTGACCCCACCAATCTGGAAAAAACTGCCAAGATCGGCAGCCAACTATCCTCCCATGCTAAGGCCGACCTCACCGCCCTCCTAATTGAGCACAACGACGTATTTTCTTGGACCCACTCCGACATGCCCAGTATTGACCCCTTTTTCATCACCCATCGTCTCAGCATTGAGCCCCATTTCTGACCCATCCGCCAGAAACAGCGCATCTTTCACCCGGAGCGCAATAACCTTATTGCTTCTGAAGTAGATAAGCTCCTTGAGTCACAGTTTATCACAAATGTGGACTACCCCAGATGGCTGTCGAATGTGGTTCTGGTTCGTAAAAGCAATGGTAAATGGCGACTCTGTGTCGACTACTCCGACCTCAATCGAGCTTGCCCTAAGGACAGCTATCCTCTTCCTCGTATAAATCTACTGGTTGACGCCACGGCCGGCCATCAAATGCTCAGTTTCATAGATACCTTCTCAGGATACAACCAAATTCTGATACACCCGTCTGACCAGGAACACACCTCCTTCATCACTGACTGGGGAACCTACCATTACCGTATGATGCCATTTGGGTTGAAAAATGCTGGAGTCACTTACCAATGGTTGGTCAATGTTGTCTTTCATCATCAGATAGGTGTAGACACCCCATTTTTTACTGACCTTAAGACTCAGACATCACCGGTTGAGCGCTTAGTGATGTCGCATATTGTGCTCGTTCTGAGGTTGCGGAGTCTCGGCTGAGAGCTTTACCTCCAAACTTTCGAACTCTTTTTTACCTTGCCTCAGTTTGCGAACCAAGTCCCGTTTTCTCTATTTTCTCTTCCCGAAGGGAGGGAGAGGTCTCGTAGATCATCTCTCAGTGGCCGTAGGCTACGTTTCGTGGTCGTAGGCCATTTTTCCCGTTTGGAGCCCGGTTTTCGCTTTTTTGGAGCCGTCGACCGTGTGCCTCGGTTCAGACCGCTTAACCACCTTCATTTGCTTGGTTTTGGCATACACCTTATTTCCTCCTTTTGAGGACATTGTGGTCCGAGAGACCAACCGTGGTCGAACACCACTTACAGTGCCTATGACCTATTTTTCGGGACCCCGGCTGCGTGTTTACCCCGAACCTCCGTTTTGCATCCGTCTTAGTTCATTTTTGGTGGAGACCTTATTTTCATTGTTAGAAAAGTTGTAGGAGAGTGGGAGGCCAGCAATTTTTTTGAAAAGCCAGCTTTTTTTGGTCAAAAGTGATTCAGCATGAATCTGGGAAGGAGGAAAACATCTGCGTGGCTTCACCGAAACGGGCATAACTCTTTGCACAGGAAAAATTAAGATATGAGGCCACCACCGTTGGAAAGCTTACTTCCGGGGCTTCATTTTTTACTCAAGAATCTCCTAGAGCCAAGTCCGGGTGAAGGAGATATGGTTGGTTGAAATCCGTTTGGACCGAATCTGCGCGGCTTCACCAAAACAGGCATAACTTTTTGCACAGGAGGAATTTTGATGCAAGGTTTACGGCATTGGAAAGCTAACTTCTGGGGCTTCATCCTAGGGGGTGGCTGACCACCTTGACCCTTTTGACCTGGTCAACCGCCACCTAAACTGGTCGGCCGGCCACCTTGCCTGGCGGCACTGCCACCTGACCTTGTGAACACAGTCGACCATTTTGCCCTCTGAATGTGTTCATTTGTGCGACTATTTTGCACTTAACCCACTGTCCGAGGGTCTGCCTTTTTGAGGGGAAATTTGAATTGGTTTTTCCCCCCCTTTTCTTTGCTTCTCTCCCTCTATAAAGCCAGCACCTAAGCTTCATTTTCAAGGGTTAGAAAACTAGCTGAGACACACACCCATCTTCCTCCATAGCTCTCTCTCTTCCAAGCTCAAAACACCCATTGTTCTTGACCTTTACACTACACCTCCAAGCCTACTACCTCCACACTCCATTCCAGCACCTTGGAGACCATTTGAAGAGGTTGAAAGCTCAGAATTTTGGTCCAAAAGCCCCTGATTTGCTGCTCTTCTAGGGTAAGTCTCTATTTCTTTTAAACTTGCATTTTCTTGCTTCATTTATAAGCTATACTTTCAAGCATTGCTGGACTTTGCTATAAACTGCAAAGTGTCATATTTTGAGCTCATCTTCATGTTTGTATAAGGACACTTTTCTGTTTGAGGTCTTCTACTCCCCCTTTGTGCTTTATCTTTCTTTTAGGACCATTTTTGCATGATATTTTAGCCCTACTTGTGATCATTTTCGAGAATTTATGTAAACTGAAAAGTGTCTTTTTTTGAGCCCCTCTTTAATTTTGTTAAGGGCACTTTGCTTTTTGAGGCCATCTGCTATCCTTTGTGCTCAATCTCTCTTTCAGGGCCATTTTTGCATCATGTTTTAGCCCTACTTGTGAATATTTTCGAGGTTTGATATAAACTAGAAAAAGTCTTGTTTTGACCTTCTCTTTAAGTATTCTTAAGGTCACTTTTCTGTTTGGGGTCATCTCCCTCCCATGCATGCTTCATCTCTCCATGATTAGGGCCATACATGTGAGCATTTGCATTGGCCTTGTTTTGGTCTCTTAGCCACTAAAATTTAGTGGATTTTCAATGGCCTTGATGTGTTTTTGAGAGCCCAAATTAGAGAGGGGTGACCCCCTCTCTCATTGCCTTGTTTGATGTTCTTTTTGGCCTTCCAAAGAGGCCCTATCTTGCATGCTTTGTTAACAGATTTCATGGCCAATTTGATGAGTTTTAGGACTATCATATTTGATTTCCAGAGTTTATTTTGTCATGCTAAGTGTCCTTGATGCATGTGCTTAATAACCCCTTGCATGCCCTTCCAAAGGAACCCCTCATTCTTACATGCATTGGCTGCATTTCAGAGGTTATTTGGGCATGTTTTGGCATGTTTTATTCACTGATTTTTGCTGGTTTGATAATTTCTCACCTGGTTCACATACATGCCATGTAAACCATGTTTGCTAGTCAAAGTTGCATGCTATTTTAGTCCATCTTGCTAGCATCTTTTGGCCATGCTTTGAACTAGAAATGTTCATATTTTGGGACTGCCTTGGTTCTGTCTTTATGCTCCATGATCAAATAATGCATGCTTTGTATAGCTATAGGTCAATACATGTGCCTAGTTTTGTGTTTCAGGACCATTCCATGCATCGGGTGCCATGTTTCCATGTTTCGGGACCATTTCGCATCATATTTTAGTGCTGGAATTTGCATGCTTGTATGCCATGTTTTATGCCTTGCCATGCTTTGTTAGAGTGGCATTTGATGCCTTAGGTTCGGTCCTCGGTTTTGCATGTATGTGTGCCGCATCTCGAGTGTCTCATTTTCATCTTATAGCTCTTGATGTGAGTGTGGTTGAGGTCCACTCATGTTAGTGTAAGTCCATCATGCATTGCGTATGCCATTTCAATTCATAACATTGCGTATGCTAGGTTGTATATTAGAGCATCGTGTATGTCATGTCACATCGAGCATTGTGTATGCCATCTCATAGCATTGCGTATGCTAGGTTGCATGTTATGATTGCATTCATGCATGTCATGTATATTGCATTGTGCTTGGGATAGGAATTAGCCCAAGCACGGGAAACGAGGAACGTTTCGTACTTTGAGTGATGGAATGTGTCTCAATTCCCAGTCGCCGATACTCTGGATTATCCATGATGGAGTTTAGGCCTTGTTGTGTTTTCATGTGCATTCATTCCATATTGAGTTATGCAAATCGACTCCTTGGCCATCATGCATCAAGATGCGCGATTGGTGGCACAAGGATTGAGGACTACGCTCCCTGAAGAGTAGTCAAGCATACATATGTGAAAATACATTGCCATGCCCCTTTCCTGCTCTCTGTTGCAGCAAATCAGAAACCGGCAACCTCTTGGGACGTCGCGCAATATTAGGGCTTAATTGCGAGAGGCTAATCGGGGCATCGCGATGGATTTCGCGCAAAACAACTTCGAACATGCATCATTTATCATCGGGCGAGTTAAGGCAGTCCCTAGCTTGCATGCTAATTTACTGCTTTCATAGATTAATTTGTTAATTAATTAGGGTTTTGTACTTATTCGGACTGTAATTATTCATTTGGGACTGTATTATTTATTCGGACCCTCCGAGCGAGAGCATAATTGTAATAAGTGTGCGTACGTGTGATGTATGCCTTCCAACCCCACGTCTTTCTCGCTTTTATTTACCAGCTTATGATGGTTAGATTAGGGCATATTTCAATTAGCATACAGTATGATATCATGTTTGCATTCATTCATCTGTTTTGCATGCATCGGGCTCGGCGCACCATAACTCACTACATTGTATTTCGATTCCAAGTTGAATACTTGTTAGTTGTATCATCCCATATGCCATGTTTAGAATAATTGAGCCTATCTTAGTTGCATTCCTGCATGTGTTGCATTAGACATTTCTGTATAGTTAGGATCATGCATGGATTTCTAACATAGTTTCTGTTTTGGCTTGGAGTACTCGGTAAGTCTTTACGCTTTAGCATCCTTGCATTTGTGTAAGTGACTGCCATGATAGCATACTTACCATGAGGATATTTGCTTATGTAATATAACTGCCTGAATGCCTGTGGGTGAAGGTTGGATTATTTGGATTGGGACAATGCATTGACTGTGAGTTTTAAGCCCACTAGATAGTGGCAAAACCATCTTTTCTAAGTCCACCTGAGGGTGGCAAAATCTGCACTTTAAGCCTACTTGCGAGTAGCAAACCATCTTTCAAAAATGAACATGAAATGTTTTGTTCCAATTCAGGCGATCCAGTCTATACTTGTATATTGTGCGCATCACATAGTAAATCTAGGCTAATAACCGGAATAAGAACACATAATGTTTTCAAAACAAGATATCATGGTTAGTAGAGGCCGATCTTTGATCGGGCGGCGTGCTCCGCAGTGACCTTCCAATCGTACCCAAGTTCTGGCCGAGGCAACTTTGGTGATAGCGAACCGTGGCCTTAGGCAACGAGTCAGGGTTTCCTAAATTTTCCAAAAAATAAAATATTTAGGTGGCGACTCTGTATTTGGCAAAGCAGTCCATGTTTGGCACTTCTTTAAAAAAATCTGTTTTCTCAAAATGATTTGCCGAATTTGGACTCTTTGGTTGATTCTGACCGTGACATTGAGTCTGAGCGTAATGAGCCCAAAATGAGCAGGCAGGACTCATCTCTCCCGGGGCGTTCGGGGACGTCTACAATAGGCCGGAACATGGAGGTATATGTTGACGACATGCTGGTCAAGAGCAAGCTCTCTACTGATCATCTGGCCGACCTGCGAGAGACCTTCGGCACCCTACAGAAGTACCAAATGAAGCTTAATCCGGAGAAATGCGTCTTCGGCGTAGGATCTGGGAAGTTCTTATTTTCATGGTCAGTCAGCGGGGCATCGAAGCCAACCCCCAAAAGATCAAGGCCTTAATTGAAATCTGATCACCGAAGCGGTTAAGGAGGTTGGCTTATTGGCGATTCTTGCCCTCAACGCTTTATTTCCGTCAGCAGACAAGTGCCTCTCCTTCTTCAAAATTCTTGACAAACTTTTGAGTGGGCGGCGAGAATCGAAGAGGCCTTTCGGCCGGTTGAAACAATGTATGGCCAACCCCTTACTTTCTCGGGCAATCACGAGCCCTCTTTCTTTATTTGGCGTGTCAAACACCGTAGTTAGTGCAGCACTCATCAGGGAAGACAGCTTTGTCCAACGACCGGTCTACTACATCAGTCGGGCTCTCAGGAGAGCAGAACAGAACTACCCATTGCTTGAAAAAATGGCCTTAGCCTTGGTCATAGCCTCAAGACAACTCTGACCTTACTTCGGGCCCACTCTGTTGCCGTTCTCAGCGACTAACCGTTGAAGAAAATCATGCAACAACGAGTTATGCGGCTCACTTATGCAATGGTCGGTGAGCTCGGTCGATTTGATATCTCCCACGAGACCTCGAGCAGCGATCAAAGGCGGTATCATCGATTTTATCACGGAATTCACTAATCCCATTCCGACCACGCCCCCACCACCTCCTCAATCCCAGACTGAGGTAGAAGACCCCTATTCTTGAACCCTCAACGTTGACGGATCATCCCACAAAGAAGGCAATGGGGCTAGTCTCATCTTCTCCGCCCCCGATGGTGGTTATTTCAAGTGTGCTCTCCGGTTCTTGTTCGATGCAAACAATAATAAGGGGCGAATATGAGGTATTGATAGCGGTCTCCACCTAGCCAAAGATATTGGTGTTAGCTATATCCAGAGTGTTCGGCGATCCGGCTTATTGTCGGACAAATTGCAGAATTCGATGCCAAGGAAGACTGTCACACTTCTGAGGATATTGCACTCCTCTTGCTCGCCTCTTTAATACTTTCCACATCAAGCACATTCCTGGCGGAAAACTCCAAGGCAAATGAGATGGCTCAATTAACCTGCCGGTCGGTCGAGACCTCGATCCACGGTGTCGCCTCGAGTACTGACCCACTTGCCATTTCCCGACCAATAAAGTCCACTTCCTCCAAAATGAACCTATCCATGGGCGTCAGACATCTTTCTATTTTGACAATAGAGGCGCGGATGACAAGCAATGAGCCGCCAAAGTCAAGGCCCGGTCATCCAATTACATTCTTGTCAGTGGTCTCTTGTACAAGCGTGGCTTTTCACGCTCATACCTGAGTTGCCTCAATCCTGCTCAAGCGACCTACGTGATAAGAGAAGTCCATAAGGGTGTATGTGGCAATCATTCGGGTGGTAGGTCCCTAGCCCACAAAATACTTCGCACTGGTTATTTCTAGCCTACTCTCAATCAAGATGCGACAAACCGTGCTCAAATGTAATAAGTGCGGCGTTTTGCTAACATCCCCATGCTCCACCTATAGAAATGATCACACTTTGCGTCCCTACCCATTAGCCAAATAGGAGATCGACCTAGTTGGCCCATTGCCCACTAGCAGAGGCCAAACAAAATTAGCCATTATAGCCATTGATTACTTCACTAAATGGGTGGAGGTAGAACCCTTGCTACAATTACTTACGAAACACAACCAGATTCATCTGGCGGTCGATCGTATCTTGATTTGGCATCCTCGAGCCATCGTCTCCGACAGCGGCAAACAATTCGACAATGCCAAGTTGAAATGCATGCGAGAACTTCAAATCTAGGCATGTTTCTCTTCCCGAGCCATCCCTAAGCCAATGGCCAAGTTGAGGTCACCAGTTCTCTTCTCAAGATTATCAAAACTAACTACGGGTTGAGAATTGCGAATGTACTCTGGGCCTACCGCACTCTGACTCGAACCCCCATTGGGGAGACCCTTTTAAGCAACATCTGGCATTGAGGTGGTCATCCCAGTGCAAATCGATCTGCCCACCCCAAGAATTGTACATTCGATTTTAGAACTAATTGAGGAGGCTGCGTCGAGCGGACCTAGACCCTGTCGAAGAGCTTAGAAACCATTCTTTGTCGAGCGAGCCTCATATCAACAAAAAATGAGAACACACTACAACTGCAAAGTCCAACCATGGGAGTTCGCCGTGGGGACCTTGTTTCTGTAGTAACCCTCGCCACCAAAAATCGGTGAGGCAAACTAGCAGCAGTGGGAAGGACCTTACGTTGTTAAAACCGGACCTCGTCAGGGTGCCGACTTGGGACATGGAGGGCCGAGACCTCCCCCATCCACGGAATGTCGAGCACTTGAGCGCTATTTTCAATAAAAGTTCAATTTTGTATCAATCTTTTTGTATTTCCTTTTTGACAATCTCGCACCTAAATGTTCTTATTTTCTTCTCATACGGTGTAAATCTCGATCAAATGGGCTACATTTTAATGATAACAAGCTTATATCTCGATTATACGTGTGGTATTTCAATAACACTTTGATTGAAGCCTTAGCGGTGAGCAAGAAGAGCTCAACCAGGTGAGCATGAAGAGCTCGGCAGGCCCGAGGCGAAAAGCCTCGGCCAGGCCGAGCATGAAGAGCTCGGCCAGGCCGAGCCTGAAAGCCTCGGCCAGGCCAGGTCACTTAAAGCCTCGGCCAGGTGAGCACGAAAAGCCTCGGCCAGATTGAGTCACTTAAAGCCTCGGCTAGGCCGAGCATGAAAAGCCTCGGCCCGGCCAGGCATAAAGAGCTTAGCGGAGTCATAAAGCCTCGGCCAGGTGAGCATGCAAAGCCTCAACGGTGAGCATAAGAGCTTAGCCGGTGAGTCTCTTAAAACCTCGGTGGGGTGAGCATGACAAGCCTCGGCCGGTGAGCATGAAGAGCTCGGCCAGGCCGAGTTACTTGAAGAGGCCGGCCAGGAGTTAATCATGGCTCAGCCCAGGCCGAGTGAGCACGAATGAAGAGCTCGGCCAAGGCCATTCTTGCAACTTCATGATTGTGGCATAGCTACCATACTTAGTCAAATTCCAGGTCCATGTTTTTACGCCTCTTAACACCCTTCACATTTTTTAAGTCTCACCTCCCAACCTAACCTTTCATTTATCAACAACCTTACAGCGTGGTTTAAAACTTCATTTTTGGGATCCTTCTTTGGGTGCGTGATTTGAAAACTTCACATTTTGACATTCTTACATTTTAAACCCCGCATTGCATCGTGGTTCCTTTACAAGTCAGTTATTTCCTTACTTATCAACTTTTACAAGTCAAGCCTCATTTGAATAACCATTCTCATTCATTTCAGACTTACAAAAATAAAGACAACAGTGTAACCAACACAACTCATAATTTTATTTATTCACAAGCTTATACATAAGTTTATTCTGACAATTCCAAAAAAAAAAAAAACAACAACAACAACAACAAAAGCAAAACAACCAAAACTCGACTACAAATTTTGTTCCTCAATCATTCCTCTTCACTGGAGACGAGGTTTTCTTCATGAGGTCTTCTTCGTTCAAACGTTCGTCTAAAGGGGTCTGGGCCACGTCGTCTTCCTCTATTCTAACAGTGTTGAAGTCCAAGTTTGGGAACAGCTCTTCTGCTTTGCATTTGAACATCTTCCACCCACTGTCCCAGAACTCGGCCATCTCATGTTTGTAGAAGTTTGACCGCTGAAAACTCTGGGTCACTACTTCTTCACTCGTGCTCCCAGTGGTCGCTCCCGACGGGCCAGCCTCCCTAGACCCCTTCCTTGCCAAGTTGCTGGCGATCGCGGCATAGATAGCCATCTGAAAGTCAGCAGACCTTTGAACTGTTCTATTGCTGTGACGCATAAATCGGGATATGCTGCCCTCTCAAAGGCTGACTTGATCTTTTCTTCCTCCAACTCCAACTCCTTCTCCAGTCTTGCCTTCTCTGCCGCTGCCTTGGCGCACTCGTCTGCCAGATCCCGCTCCAACTCAACGATCTTCAGGTCTGCTTCTTCCTTTTCTTTGACGCACTGAGCGCGTAGATCTTCATTGCTGGTCATGGCATCTTCAAATCGATCGTTGGCGACAGTGTAGGCGTTTTGCGCCTCTTCCAGCTTTTTTTGCTCGCCAACCAGTCGGAACTCGAGCGACACCACCTTCCGGCGTTCCGTCTCCCGCTTCAACTTGACCGCCAGCAACACAGCATGGGCACGGTCGGTAACATTACCCTGCACCACTGCCAACACCTCCATCTTCCTGGCCTTCTGCGCCTCTTCCAACCCCCTTGCACACGTGCTTCGCGCAGCCTTCCGCCACCCTGCAGTCTCCCTCCTTAAGCTTTCAAGTTGGGCCTCCACCGCCTTCAACTTTGCCTTCAACTCCCTCATTTCACCTTTTGCAGCCGCCGCGTTTTTTAGAAGGGCCCCTGCTAAGGAGGTCGCCTCCATTTGGGCAGAACACAACCTCCTCGGGTCGACCTCGATAAGCAGCCATCGAGGGCACAGTGCGTCTTCCACTACTCCTAAAAGCGTCTGCGGTGACTTTAGCCTCCTTCATTCTCCTTCCACCGCCCGAACACGGTGGGGCATGCTAAAAGTGGTCTTCAACCTAGCCCCATCTTCTTCTCCTTGGGGCATAAGCCCCTTTGGAGTTCTTGCTCCACCCTCCACAAGGTCAGTCACACCAACCTCCACTCGCTCTTGAGGCGGTTGTCCCTCTCTACCCCTTTTCCACCTCCTCCAACCCCACCTTTGGGGCAGCCTCCTCCACCATCACCTTCTTCCTCCTCTTCAAGGCGGGCTCCCCCTCACTCTCCCTCACTCTCTTCTTCTTCTTCAACAACATCTCCATCTCTTTCTTATTCCTTTCCTTCAGAGGATCCACTAGGGGCGGTCGTGGCTCAAAGCCGCCCAGATCCTTCTCTCCTAACGGCTTCGGGCGCTGTCGAATTCGCTCTCTTGCGATCGGTTTTGGAGCAGGCCCTAGTTCTGTTTCTTTATACTTGTTCGCTCGGGCGAACAATCTCCTTTCCTCCTCCTCCTCCACCTTCCTCTACGCCTCTTGCTCCTCCCTTACTGGGTCCTTCCCCAACGGTTGCGGCCCCAAGTTTAGGGCAAACAACGTCAAAGGCAGGACCAGCTCGTCCCATCTCACCCCCTTCTCTTCCCTCCATTCCGTCACCCTCTTCACTCGGTCCTCCGCCGCCTTGTCCAACTTGGGCTCGACCGATTTGGTGGGCACCTTCCACGTTGTACGAACCCCCGCCCCACCGTTCGCCGTTACAAAAAACCATCTCGGCCTCTATCCTTTCACCGATGATGGTAGACCCGTTACCAACCCTCGCCCCACCACCGCTTGCAGAGTGACCCAAGTCTTCTGCTGACTGGAGGCCTTGTAGCAGGAGAAGAACTCCTCCACTATCATTGCCGTCCCTCCGATCGCCTGAGGCCAGGCACTCGTGCACGTCATTACTATCTTCCAGGCGTTCGGCATTAGTTGGCCTGGCGCCGCTTCTAGCTTGTTCAACACTTCTACTACTACTTGGGGGAGAGGTAGCCTCAAACCCCTTCGCAATGCCTCCTCATACAGACTAAATTCGCCCGGCCGCATGTCTGATGCCCTCTCCTTGGTCGTGGGCAACCTTAGCCCTATCTCCGAGGGAATTTGATACTTCTTCCTTATTCCCTCCAACTTCTTGGCTGTCAGCACGGATTTGTCCGGTTTGGTGTGCCAATAGTCTAGCTCCACCTAACTAATGGGCCTCGCGACCGAGATTATTGTCCTGGGGCGAACTCGCACAGCCTGACCGGCTCCTTCCCCCTCCCTGCGCTCCATACGGTATTGTTCCGCCAAATCCACCGCATCGTCGTCCCCTAACGGATCAACCCTGGCATTGTAGCTTCTTCTTGGGCCATTTCTGTGGTGTGTCTGCGAATGACTTCGGATGCGGGCGCAAGAAAATTCACAAAGTGTTGCAGGGGTGAATCACTAGCAAAGGAGTTTACACTTGGAATATTTTGGTTGTTTGCAAAGAAGTACGTAAAACAGATAATACTAAAAGCCCAAGGTTTGCCTATATTCCAAGGGTCACAATTAAATTTCGCCAGTTTGAAAATTTTCAAAAATCTGCCAAAACAGTCTTTTCAACACCCTATAATGACCTATCGTTTCACTTCTTGCCCAACGCCTAACCTTCCCCACTACAAGATTCTGCCACGTGTACGACCACGATTCATTGCCCTCTCCCCTTACCCTATCTTTTCTACTTCAAATCACCACGTGCCCTGCCGTCCCTCGAGCCCCGCGCACCGCCACTCCTCCTTCGCAGTCGGCTCTCCTCATGGTCGGTCCCTCCACTCGACCACCATTCGGTCGGCCCTCCTTATGGTCGATCCTCCACTCGACTACCCTTAGCAGTCGCCCGCCTCATGGTGGTCCTCCTCACTCCGCCACCGTTCGCGGTCGGCCCTCCTCATGGTCGATCCCTCCACTCGGCCACCCTTCGCGGTCGGCCCTCCTCATGGTCAGTCCCCCCTCTCGGTTGGCCTTCACCTTGCCAGTCTCTCACAGCCCTCATTTTCTTCATTATTCCTTTCGTTGGTCTAAAGCTGCATTTGGGAATGGGGGACTACTGACATGGATAAACCCATAAAGATTATAGCCCACCGTTTAGGGCCCAATACATATCTCAAATACTGAAGCCCCACGTAGCAATAAGAACCAATGATATCAAGACACATGGCAAGGGAAGGGCAAGCCACATAAACAGACAAAGATCTGCAAACTTATTGCCATGGCACATCGCCATTAATAAAGCCCCTTACAGTATTTATTGTGATAACCCCTCTCCGTCGGGACAGAACGCTTTCACCATGAACACGGTAAGTTAGAGCATAGACTTTTGGCCAAGGTAACAGATCGGAAGGGATAACGAAATGATTACCAAAGGATATAAGCAAACGTCGAAGACAGGAAGAACGTTAAGCTTTTTATCTCTAATCTATCTCTACATACTACTTCTCTTTCTAACTTGCTCGTCGGAAGTTCATTGGGGACTCTCAGTTCCCGTTGAACTCTTGTGCGAGGTCTTCTAGTGAGCTTGATCACTTTCGGACACCGATTTGGGAAGCGTGGACTAGTCAGGCTGTTCCACCCAAAACTCGCTATACCATCAATCCTAATCTGAGATTTTTATTTTGTTAAAATTAAAATTCAGCTAATCAATGTTTTCCTAAACTCTACAAAATGAACTTATGCTATACTTTCAAAACAATACATACACAAGAATTGACTTCTCTTCCCACCTCTGGGTGTTAGGTATGAATCCCCAAAATTATGCAGTTATATTAGGCGCATAAACATATATTTTGTTGTGAATGAAATGACAAATGTCCTACCAACTTGACACAATTTCGTGGACAAAGGGGGAGAACAAAAATTATTTAAAAAAAAGAAAGAAAGATAATCGACACGATTAGTGTACAAATCGTTCATTAGAAGGACATCTTCCCTGCTATAAGGAAACATACAGACAATGAGATCTTCAAAACATTATTTTATATCTTAAACCTGTTTTTGTGTTTCTTAACATGTTTTTCTTGTTTAATAACATTTCCGAAGTTTCCAAGCACTGAGACAAGCATCAGATAATAAAAGCCTTAATTAACAGGTTTACTATGAACTTTCATTGAAAAAAATAAATATGAAAAAAAAATAAAAATTACTAATTAGCATGAACTTTCATTGGTGTCTCATATTGGAAACAAATCCATTTCGGTTGTGATGTAATAGCATCGAGAGTATCAAGTGATACATATCATGAATCCGGTGATACAGTTGTGAATTTTTATAAATAATTGTGAACTAATTGGAATTGTCTCATAAAAAGTATTTGTTCTAGTAGTACCATTCATAGTTATATTATAGAGTGCAGACTGACAATTCATTTCGTTAATTTTTTAGGTCTCTATATATGTATAGATCATTTATATATATATATATATATATATGAAAGAAATAGACTGATTCAATAATTGTAATTACATGAACTTATCATCTTTATTTTTAAAATAATAGATTGGAAATATGATTTCAAAAATAAATATTTTCTTGAATATAAAAATAATAAATATCGCTATGATTATTCGATTAATTTAATTATTTTAAATAAATCACACACAAATTTAAAAAATGAACAAAATAGATTTATCAAAACAGGCCCGTGCTGGCTCAATAGGTCAAACTGAATAGACCAGTCAACTAATATGAATAGGAAAGAATTCAAATTCTATATTATTTGAAGCTTTTTTGAAGTTCTAGTAATGATAATAACAATACTCTCTCATGATGGAAACAGAGCGTAATTTAATTATTATAACTAGAACAATGAGTGGTTGCTAAAAGGGGGCAATCCTAACTTTCATTGATGATGTTGATACTTGTATTTCAAGAGATAGTGATAGAGGTGAAGCCACAATAGGGTCTAAAAAATGGCTTAACACACCAAAGGAATTTTCATGGAGTCAAAAATCAGTGACAGTACTAGATATGGACACTGTTGAGCTTATTATGTAATTCTAAGGCCTTGTTTGGATTAAATATTTGGATAAACTATCAATACGTTCTAATAGTTTGACTTAATTCCGATCAAGTCCTATTGAAAATAAGTTTTAGTAAAATCGTAACTAAAAATAATATTTCGTGACGAATGATGATTTTTTTGCATATTGTTAAAAATTGATAATTAGTGACTTTTTTATTATTTTTTTTATAAATTGTCGTTAAAACTTATAATTAATGGCATTTTTCTGTGACGAATTTTTTAAACTGTTGTTGAAAGTTAAAAATTAATAACTTTTTTGTGTCGATTTTTTAAAATTGTTGCTAAAACTTACAATTAGTGACATTTTTTATGATAAAATTTTTAAACTTTTGCTGAAAATTAACAATTGGTGACTTTTTTTTAATAGCGTTTGATGAAAAACGTCATTAATTATCATAGGACCTATTGAACAATAAATTCACCTATTAGGACCTACACGTAAGTTTTCTTAAATATTTTAGCCGAAAAATCAAAAAGTTACTGTAAGTTTTCATATTAATATCTCTACTATTTTACATATCTTTTTATAAAAATCTAAAAAATTACTAAAATATAATGTTTCCAAACAAGGCTTGAATGGTCCAATGTCCCTATCTATGGTTTGGCAAACAAGACTTTGCAGTTAGTTATCTAATTTAGTTTGATGTTAATGATGCACCTTCCAAAATAGCTTTGTGATGAAATGACATAACTTTTCTCTCCAAACAAAACTATTTTCCATTTCCATTATAAGCATTGGACTACAACTAAAAAAAAAGTCAAAATTTAATGGACCGATGATTTTACTGATACTATATGTAATATCATTTAATAATAAATTATTACACATGAAATGTGTGAACTTTGCTATTTGAATGTAATTTATCATCCAATATTATTCAGTAGTTAAACATCTAAATATTTATATAATAAACTTTATTATACTCAATTTTGTGATTCGCGTTGAATAGTGATATTACATTGAGCGATGACATGATATTACTGGTTTTTTTTTTTTTTTTTTTCTTTTTTTCCCCAAGTAAAAGAGACCACTTAAACAATAGACAATAATATGTAGTTGAAAAAATTAATTATAATTAGTTCAGTTAATCAACCCTTTTACACCTTAGTAAGAGGTCAAATGTTTGAATTTTACTAGATAAAACACCATTTCCATAAACCATGACCTCCCGTGTAATCAATAAATAATTGAAAGAAAGAAATGCTATTATATAGTGTGATTATTAAAAAGTTAAAGTTAGGTTGCAATGTTGTTATTATTTGATGTCAACTTACTTTCCAACCACTTGTCTAGATGGCTTAAGCACACTTACAAAGTTTCAACTTGTTACTTTATTCTTTATACAAGCTGTCCCCCCCCTAATTCCACCAACTTAATCATGTATAAACAATGCATAGTCACTATAGTTTTCCCCCAAAAGAAAACTATCTCAAAATTGCACATCCATTTCTCGCATTGCTTCCTCCCTTCCCCACTACAAAACGAAATAGATCCCTTGTTCCCAGGGTGACCATCACTTGATTCCTTACTCAACTTGCCTAGCTCAACTTGATATGTTTGAGGTTTAAAAAAAATATTTAATCCCTAAAGTTAGACTGGGCAAATTTTTTGAGTTCATTTAATTTTCAGGTTGGGTTTAGGATAAGAGTTTTAATCCAGTCTAGCCTGGCCCGGCTCACTCACTTAGAAAATAATTGTTTGTTTCCACTTTTCAAAAAATACTTTTCAGAAAATTCTATTTTCTTATCTTTCGTGTTTTTTTGTTTTTATTGAATTTTTTTAATATTTTAAGCAATTTTTTTACTTTTTCGACACACTTAACATAAATATATTTAAAAAATAAAAAAATTATAAAAAAAATATTTTAAAAATTCACTAAATACTAAAAATACAAAAAAAAAAACAAAAATTCAGTATATTTTTTATATTTTTATATATTTATTAATTTTTTAAAATATTTTTTCATAATTTTTTTATTTTTTAGATACGTCTAAGTAAGGTGCATCTAAAAAAGTAAAAAAAATATTTAAAATTTAAAAAATATTCACTAAAGACAAAAAAATATGAAAATCAAAAAAGTCAATTTTCAAAAAATTTAATCCAAAAAACTCAAACCAAACACACCAATTTTAACTTTTATATTATTTAGTTACAAAACAAATTAGAAAAATAATAAATGATAAAGAAAAAACACATCTATATATATATATATATGCTCCTTTCTATAAGCTTAAACTAAATCGCTTCTTACAAGATTATATTTATTTTATAATTAAATTTTATTAATATTTTAAATTCAAATGATTATTAAAATGGTTTTGAATAATTTAACAGTTTTTAAGATGAAAAATAAAATTAATAGTTCATTTCTATTAGGTTAAATGGGTGAGCATGTGATTTAGACATTCTTTTAGGGCGGGCTTGGGATGATTATATTAGACTTCGATGTTGAATTGGGCGGTGAGTTTGAAATGACACACATACTATATAGTGTCGGTCTGCCCGATATTTGTCGACTTTACTTGTTCCTAAACATCATCGTAAAAATATGTAAGAGATCAATTTTTAAAGCTAAATTACAATGGTAGTTATTACATTTTGTCATTTGTATCGTTTTGGTTCTTACACTTTTCATTGACTCAATTTGGATTATTAATTTTAAATTTTACATCAATTTAGTCTAATTAATAACGATGGTTAGGATTTTGAAGGAAAAAAAAATACCGAGTTAATTAAGCTTAACTAATTAAATTTAGAAAGTTTACATTCTTGCTCCTTAAAATATAACTCAAGTCATTTACATGCGTATTTTTCATTAAAAAAAAATGCTAAAGGATGTAATTAATTAGATCAAATTAAGACAAAAGTATAAATTTAGGGTAAAATCAAACAAATTGAAATTATAAGAATCAAAATGATACAAGAGTTAAAGTATAAAGATTATTAATATAATTTGTCATTTTTAAAAAGACGAATATCATATAAATGACAATAAAAAAAAATAAAAATAAAATAAGGCTGCAAATTAATAGAGTGCAAGTGCGTTGCACAGTTCTCACTCGAATCGGGCACATATCCCATTTGCACCCTGTTAAATTATATATATTGAAGTTTTCATTTATCTAATATTCTCCTTTTTTATCCACCATGATGTAGCTAAATAGAAAATTAGTCTTGTAAGCCTATCTTTTGAGTTCCACTAAGGCATTGAATTTGAAAATTGAAGTCTGTTAGGTTGCACATAAGTATGTGGTTCCTAGAGGGAGGTGGGGTTGGTGTTGTGCCTTGTGGTACAGTACTCATGTTGTGAGGTCTTATGGGCGTATATTTTAAGTCTTTTTTGATAATTTAAATTATTCATATTATAAGATTTGTCAAATATATTATTCACAAAAGAATTTAGATTAATTAGACATAGATAGCCTCATGGTCAGCCCTAATTATTTTTATCAAAATTATATCAACTATTTATTTTTTATTAAAACAAATGTAATCTTATTATGGGATTACAAATATCCAATTAATCCAATTCTTTTTATGTATGATTTACTTGACAAATCTTATAATATAAACAGTTTAAATTATAAAAATATGCTCAAGACAAACCTCTACGGGCCTCACAACACACATATTGTGCCATAAGGTGAAACACCTACCCCAATTCCTTGATGGTGCTACACAACAAGAGTTTGGCTAATGACAAGATAAAGATCTACACAATATATGAATTCAACTTTTGTGTGGGTCCAAAAAAAAAAAAAGACTAACAACCCATGGTATGTTCCCTTACTTTAATGTCTTAGAAGAATGAAGGTTGAGGAGCACTTTCTTACACTTTGAAAATAAATAAAAGTAGAGAAGAAACTCTTTTGTATAAAGCCATCCCATGCTTTCATATCCTCCAGACACTCACCAAACCCTATCCTTCATTAGTTAATTCAAAGTCTTTGCAAAACTCTCTCTCTCTCTCTCTCTCTCTCTCTCTCTCTCTCTCTCTCAATAAGCAATGGGTCTAAACTGTTACATTTATGGCACATTTGATTCCTGGATAAGGTGGAATTGGATTAAATAATCTAACATTTAGTTCAAAATTTGTAACCTAGGGTAATCAATTTTAAGGGAATCATTTATTTCAGATGCAAAATTATTTTATTTTAGAAGAGGTAGGATAACTTATAAAGGGTTAACACTTTTGTTTTATTTTGTAACTAGTCTTATTCGGTGTTTGGTTTAACAAACACTTATCCCACAATGCATTTATCCTCGGATAACTTATAACAATCCTTACGAGATACTATATACATATCCTATTTTGTGGCTGTTACATATGGTTGAAAAAAATTAATTAATCTTTTTTAATATTATTTATTTATTTTATAATAGATACAACTTATTCAAACACGTTTGCTTTTTACTTTTTGTTTTTATTTTTTCAATCACGCTAATGATAGCCTTATAGATTGCCAAAATAAGAAAAAAACCCCAAAAATGTTAGATTGTGATCAATGTAATTTTCAAACATTCCAAAGTATTTTTATATATTTGTATACTTTATAATTAAAAAAAAATATTAATACATATTTTATATGCTTATCGGGACTATTGGCAATTCCTTGGGTTGTCATTAGCAATTATTTAAGCAAAAAGAATCTACATTCATTTTTGGTATGTGTAAAAAGTAAATATATAGATAGTGTATTAGTTTTTGAGTTCACCTGGAGAAGGAAAGAAAGAAGACAAATAAAATAAAGATCACATAAAATAAAATAATAAAATTTAATTTGATTATTTTATTTCTTTTATCTCTATAAATTTTCACTCAAGCTCATGATTCAAATACATTATTCAAACACGGACTGTATCCAACGAATAAATGGCCCCTAAGGATGTTGTAGTTTTGTGTTTAACATGGGCTTAATGACTTTAACAGAATTATACTAATTTGGGCTAAGCCCATCCTCAAATAAGGCTTTAGTAGGGTTTGGTGAGGATGTAGTCATTGAAAAAGATTTAGAAATTCAGATTGTCACTTTTGTTTATCCTTAGATTCATAGATTTAAGTAGAGATTTAAAAATAAAAATATAAAATTTAAATAAAATTTAAATAAAATATAATTATATTTTATATGCTTTTTTTATTTTAAATCTCTTCCTAAATTCATGAGGCAAATACAATCTTAGTGTGTGTGTTTGTTTGTTTTTTAAAATTTATTTTATTATCTAATTACCCAAAAAAAATATTTGACTTTATTTTAGGGGATAATTACCAGTAGGTCTTATTGACTAGTTTTATAAGTTCTAAGTAATTTTTTTAAAACGTATTTGCCCTATTTTGATAATGAGAATTTTTTAGACTATTCAAATTTGCTTTCTATTTGTGAAATGATCATTTGATACTGATAATGATACTAATCAACTTGTTTGGTTTCATAACTCATGATTCAATTTTCAAAAGATTAAAATTTTTATTTTCCGTATTTTTTTGTTTTTACTAATTTTTAAAAATATTTTAAGCTTTTTTTTTTTTAATTTTTAGATACTCCTAACATAAATACACTTAAAAAGTTTAATATTTGTGAAAAAAAATATTTAAGAAATTCACTAAATACCAAAAATACAAAAAAAAAAATAAAATGAAAATTCAGTAATTATTTTTTTGTATTTTTGTGTATTTATCGATTTTTTTAATATTTTTTTACACATTTTACTTTTAAAATACATCTAAGTAAGGTGCATCCAAAAAAATAAAATAAAAATTGCTTAACTTTAAAAATAATCATTGACATCAAAAACCACGAAAATCATAACTCAATTTTGAAAAAATTAAATACAGCAAATTAAAATCAAACACAGTGGATAAATTTATCAAAGTACTAAATGATTCAAACATTTTGACTTTTGTTTGTGAGTTTTGATTTATTTATTTTATCTGTTTAGTTTGTATAGAAATATAATGTGAAAAGCATAAATAATTGAATTGTATATTTTAATTTTTTTACAGTAATAAATTTATTACTAAAAATTGAATAGAACATTTTGATAAATAAGTTTGGTTCATTGCCCCTTATTTTATTGAGGGAATTGCAATTCAGTGTAAATTTAGAAGAAATATATATATATATATATATATGAGATAAATTATATAAATATTAATAATTAAAATCATAAATTTTTTCATATCTCTGTAAATATTTTTTTCAAAAACCATTTACTTGTAATTCTCCCTATTTTATTAGACTTTTGACAATTTAGAACATGGGTTGGTTGTGACCAATTTAGAACGTGGGCCTAACGGCGCAGACGAATCTTAGATTAAGAAATTCTATTTGCATTTAAAAAATTATTAAGCAAATTTAATTTTTCATTCAAAATGTTTTAAAGCTTTAAAAAGAGAGTTTTAATGGGTGAGAGCCACTTATAATGTGATGTTTTGGCCTCTTTTTTTTTTCACGCCAAGCTTTATACCTAAAACTCTCAATCACTGCCCTTTTTCAATACACTTTATTAAAATTGTTTCAGATTATAATCTACTTTTAATACATTCTATTTCTTTTTTTTTTCAAATTACTTTTAATGTATACCCAAATAATAAACAAATCAAAATCTTAAATTACGGATTGAGGGTTGCTGCTGTGACAGCCTTTAGAGGTATTTTTTGAGTGTATTTTGATGATCCAAACCGGTTATATTGTAAGGTTTGTTGAGTGCATTATTTATATAAAAAATCAAATTAATTAGACATTGGTAATCTCATGATCAAGCCCTAATTATTTTTAAAAAATTATTAAAATTATGTTAACCATTTATTGTTTAAAAAATAAATGTGCTTTTATTATGAGGTTACAAATGTCTAATTTACTTGATTTTTTATATGAATGATCTATTTGACGAAGCTAACTATTGGTCAAAGATTTCTAAGAAGTTTGTCAATCTTGCCAACCTATTTTGCCGAGCTACCCAGCTCAGTCAAAGATTTCCAAGAAAGTTGGTCAATCCTATCAGCCTATTTTGCCGAGCTAAACAAATTGGTCAAAGATTTTCAAAAAGTTGGTCAATCCTATCAATCTACCTTGCTGAGCTAACTAACTTTCGATCAAAACTTCCAGAAGTTGGTCAATCCTTCTAACCTACTTTGCCAAGCTAGACATATCGGTAAAAGATTTTTAAAAAGTTGGTCAATCCTATCAACCTATTTTGCCAAGTTAATTAGCTCGGTCAAAAATTTTCAATAAGTTGGTTAATCATGCCGACCTACTGTGTTGAGCTAACCAACTTGACAAAAATTTCCCAAAGAGTTGGTCAATCCTGCCAACCAACTTTGCTGAGCTAACCAGCCGGGTACAAATTTTTCAAAGAGTTGGTCAATCCTACCAACCTATTTTGCCTAGCTAACTAACTGGGGCAAAGATTTCCTAAAGAATTAGTCAATCATGCTAATCCACTTTGCCGAGTTAACCAGCTAAGTAAAGATTTTCTGAAGAGTTGGTCAATCTTGTCAACCCACTTTGTCGAGTTAACCAATTCGGTTAAAGATTCAGAACATGCCCTCAATAGGTCTCACAGCAACCTGCTTGTAGCAACCCCAACTTCCCAAATTACATCACTTTAAAACACCTTATTCATAATTTATTTCGAAAAATTAATTTCGAAACCTTCAATTCTCTTATCAATATGTAAATGTGCAACAATGGATGCGTCACCCATGATTGATCAAGCACTCATCCTCCAGATCAATCAGTGAATGGTCTTCTAATGATCCCATCCGTGAAACCGATGCAATTACCACCAAAGGCTTGTATATTTCAGACTATATATATAATCTCGTAAACATACTAATGGGCATAGTCAATAGGCTCCAAACCTCATATTTGGTCTCTAGCAACACAATGACCCAGGTCACCATACAAATAAATGTATGGAATAATTAACAAAAAAATATAACGCCCATCAAAGAAGAAAGTTTATGTAACATATATACCAAACAAGTAACAATGCAATAAGAAATAATAATATTGATCATAATGGTGAGTTTTGATGGAATGGATTGAATTTTTAGGCGAGGAGAAGATAAAAAGAAAATAATTGAAATTTAGAAGAATATGAAGAATATAGTCTAAGTAGTTTGGGTGTATCCTGAGGAAAAAAATATTTTATTTTAAGATTTAATGTGTATTATCCTTATTAGTAAATTTATATTAAGGTATAATAAAATTAAAATTTCAAAATTTTAGTTAAATATACTAAGTTATTATTTGAGTGCAAATAAAATCAACCTAATTTACCAAAACAATTTGGGCCTAATTTAATGTGTCATTTTATTTCTTCTTTTGAACAGAAACCTCATTGTGGCATTTGGGTGTAGTTTTTTGGGGTAAAATATATTTTCCACGTTCGAAAATTTCACTTTGACTTTTCATTTTTTAATTAGAATAATTAATTTATCAAATTTCATCCTATTCCTTTTTCAATGTGGTCTTCTTTTCACCCACTGTTTGAAGTTTAAGTGAAATTAAAGGCATAAGAGATCAAAGTAAAATTTGAAAGGCAAAACATGTAATATGGATTTTTAAAAAATTCATCCAATATCCCTAAAAAATATGCTCACATGGCTCTTGCATGAGCACTTATCATTCGAATTTAACTATAGTATGAGAGAATTACATTCAAACATGGGTTGAAGTTGAAAATTTAATTGCTATAATTAGAAGGCGAGAGAGCAAAGTAAAACTCGGATGAATGTTTGAGAGTGAAAAGTATAATTTATCTTAGTATTTGTAATCATATTTTGATGTATGGACCCCATTGGCGTAGTAGAAAAGCACCATATCTCTTCTTTGGATCAGCAAAACTCAACATTTGGATTCGAGTTTGAAATTTCCTAACCGTTATCCCCCACAAAATACTAAAAAAAATAAAAAATAAAAATAAAAATTGTGTTTTCTTAATTGAAGCAAGTTTAAGAATCATTAGTCTATCCCAGTTGGTTATTTTATTTTATTTTTCATTTTTTCAATACCAAAAGTGTGAATTACTAAACTACAATTCATGTGCTATATTATGCTGTCAATACTCATTAGCTTAGAGAAGTGCTACAGACCCTCACGACCCCTACAAACTTATGAGAGAGAGAGAAGAGAGATGGGAAAATATATATATATATATATATAAATACATAATGAGTGGTCATCAATCAATTGGGGTCATGAGAGTCACCATTTTAGGGGCCTCAAGTATTTTTATTAACTTAATAGGTTCCATCACTTATATTGGTTACTAATAGTGTTTACACATAATTTTTTTTTTTAAATTCTCATCATAATATTATTGATCATGATGAATTATTAAGGGCTGACTCACTGAGTATGTAATTTTATGGAATTGGCAATTATATATCTTGTCAATAGTAAATCATTGTTGCTGTAATTATTAAATTATTAGATTATAATTGTCCAAATTGATATAATTCTGGTAATATTTGTAATTTATTTTTTATTGATTGGAAAAAAGAAAAAGATAAAGAAAAAAAAAAAAATCGATGTCGAGGCAGTTATGAGACTTCATTGTAAAAAGTTTGCCTGTGCAACAAAATGGGCTGAGATTTTAAGCCCACTTAGGTTGTTAAATGAAGTCATGGGCTTCAATTTTTATATACCTTTTAACATAAAATGTACATATTACATAAATATGAAAATAATGGTGAAAAAATTAATTTAAAAAAAAATGAAATTCAAGCAAAAAAAATTTTCGTTAAATTATATTTCATACACATCATACCTTCTGTCTATATATACAATAAAGAAGTAACAAAAATGAAAAATCCCCTCATATAATCAATTATTAAATAATAATAATAAAATTTCTTTGTCATTATTAAAACAAAAATCCTTCATTTTTCAGAAAACAAAAACCTTGTCATCATATATCTTTCTTGTTCAGAATGAGAAGTAAAAAATAAAAAATTTAAGGAAAAATTACAAAAAAAAATCCCAAGGTTTGATCTTTTAACAAAAGAAATTCTAAGTTTTTAATTTTATCATTTTAAACTCTGAATTTTTTATTTATTTTATCTGAACCATTTGTCTATTTTTGTTGAGTAAAATTGACAAAAAAGTATGTATTTTACTCATTAAACTTAATGAAAATTGATATTTTAGACATTTTATGTACACCTACATTAGGTTTAATGGTTAAAATATTATTTTTCGTTCAATTTTAGATAACAAAAATAGCCAAATAGTTTAGATTGAAAACAAATCAAAAGTTTAGAGTTTAAATTGATAAAATTAAAAACTTAGGATTTATATTGTTATAAGGATTAAACTTCAGGGTTTTCTTTTCTTTTTTTTTTTAATTTTTTTTTTGTAATTATTCTAAAATTGAAATAAAAAATTATAATGTAAAAATTTGTAAAAGGCTTCACTTAAGTTTGAGGCTTTCGAGTTGAACTGGAACACAGTGATGAGGTTTGAATTCAGGCTTAACGTACATGACGTTCGTTTATCGATCATGCAAAAAAAAAAAAAAAAAAAATCAAGGTAAATTACAAATATATCCCTGAGGTTTGTTTAAAAATATGAATCATCCCTTCTAATTTGAAAAATTATAAATACTTCATTATCAAAAAAATTTAGTTAACAGAATTAATTGAAAAAATAAAATTCTTAACTGTTCTCATGTACAATAATAAAATTACTTGAATTATTAATTGAAATAAAATTTTGACATTATTAAAAATTGCTAATTGACATGATGCTTTATTAATAAATGGGGGTGTAATTTTCAGAACCATAGTGAGCAATTTGTATTTTAAACAAATCACAAAAATTGTATTTGTAATTTATCCAAAAATGAAATAAAATAAAACCAATTAATTGGTTAGGAGACCAATGAAATGACTTAGTGGATTAGGTGCTCCTTTAGTAAGCCTGATGTTTAGATTTGAATCTTACAGCTAGGGTTATTAAATAAACCAAATTACTAGAAGTTAGTATTGAAGATCCGCTTAAGGTCAAAAGGCACACCATCATACTAACAAGAGAAATTAAGACTCAAATAGAAAGTAAAAGAGAAGAAGAAATTGAATATGTTGCTTCTCACCATGTAATAGTTGAAGAAGATTCTAGTTCAAATTCAGAGGATGGTGATCTCCAATAAGCTCCTCTAGAACTTGAAGATAGGGGCAATCAACTGTTGACAATTTGAAAGAGCTCAATTTGGAAACTCCTGATGAACCTCAACCAGTCTTTATGGGAACACTCTTAACGCCTAAGGAAGAAAAGGCATTTTTTGAACTACTTCTCGAATATAAAGATGTCTTTGCATGGACATACAAGCAAATGTTCAGTTTAAGTCCAAAAGTTACTGTCCATCACCTTGGGATCAAACATAGTATTCAACTAGTAAAGCAAGCTCATCAATACATTAGACTTGGCGCATCCTCAAAGTGGAAGAAGAAGTCAACAAGTTGATCGGCGGGTTCATATGTGAAGTCAAATATTTGATATGGATATCAAGCATGGTCACAGTAGTCAAGAAGAATGGACAAATTAGAATATGTGTCGACTTTCAAAATTTGAACGAAACAAGTCCTAATGATGATTTTCCGCTTCCCATTACGAAATTAATAATAAACGCCACTACTGGACACGAGGTGTTATCCTTCATGGATGGGTGTTTAGGATACAACCAAATACGGATGGCACTTGAAGATGAAGAGATAACCATACTTCATACCACAAAAAACATCTATTGTTATAAAGTAATGTCATTCGGACTCAGAAGCTGCGTCACCTATCAACGTAGCATGCAAAAGAACTTCGACACCTTGCTCCATAAATTTGTTATGTGCTATGTCGATCATTAGGTAGTCAAAACTAAAAAAGAGGAAGATCACTTAGAGAACCTTCATGCAGTGTTCAATTAGCTAAGAAAGTATGATTTGAAGATGAATCCACTCAAATGTGCATTTGGAGTCACATTTGGAAAGTTCATTGGCTTTATTGTTCGTCATAAAGGCAATGTGGTTGATCAGTCGAAAATTGATACTATACAAAATATTTCACCACCAAAAAACCTTAAGGAACTTCGAAGCCTCCATGATCACTTGGCATATATCCATGATTCATTTCAAACTTAACGGGGCGTTCTCAACCTTTCAATCGACTAATGAAAAAGGATGCTCCATTTGTTTGGGATCAAGCATGTCAAAATGCTTTCGGCGATAAGAGATACTTGTTTCATCCACCAATATTAGGAGCTCCTATTAGGAAACCATTGATACTTTACATTGCTACTCGAGAAAAGTCTCTGGAGGCGATGCTTACCCAAAATAACAAAGAAATTAAAGAGCAAGCACTCTATTACTTGAGTAGCAGTTAAGCAACGAACTCAAGTACTCACCCATTGAGAAGATGTGTTTGGCGCTGTTTTTGCCTCTCAAAAGTTGAGACATTATTTCCAAGCTCATATAGTGTATCTCATTGCAAGAGATGATCTAATAAAGTATGTCATGTCTAAGTTCATCCTCTCAAGATGCTTAGCGAGATGGTCCCTCATTTTAATGAATTTGAGATAATTTAAGTGCCAAGAAAGACAACTTATTGCCATTTTTTGAAAATCCCCATAGATATCTAGGTCAACAATTTTAAATCTTTGAAACCAATGATTAAGTTGACCTAGATGTCTCTGAGGATATGAAGTCAAGAAAGACAAATTATTTCCATATTTCCGATTCAACTCAACTTATTGAAAAATTTGAGGGGTGGTACTCGAACATGTTAGAGGAAAGAGAATCACATAGGTGATGCACTTGCTAATCTAGCAATTACACTAACATTGTTAGAAGGTAAACAAGTTAGTGTCCCTATATAGCGATGGGTATTGCCAAAATTGTTGGAATGTCACCTTGTAGAAACAAATGTGATTTTAGTACTAGCCATTGAAGTCGACGATTAGAGAATGCCAATTATAGACTACCTTGAACATGGGAAACTCCTTGATGATCCTTGCCATGAAACTGAAATAAGATGTCGAGCCCCTCGATTCATCTACTACCAAGAAACTTTATTTCGATGATCATTTAAAGGAGTTTTTCTTCTTTGCCTAAGGGATGACGAAGGTCAACAAGCCATGGAAGAAGCCTATTTCGGGATATGTGAAGTGCATCAGTCTGGTCCTAAATTTCATTTTCAAGTAAAAAGAATGGGTTATTATTGGCCTACAATGGTTAAAGATTGCTTAGATTACCCAAAAAGGTGTCAACCTTGCCAATTTCATGCAAACTTTATCCATCAACCACCAGAACCTTCACACCTAACAATCGCTTCTTGGCCATTTGATGCATGGGGTCTAGATGTAGTTGGCCCATTAACCAAGTCTTCTGCAGGCCACTTATACATCTTGGTTGCCCTGATTACTTCTCCAAGTAGGCTAAAGTGTCCCACTTAAAGAAGTCAAGAAAGAAATTGTTGACTTCATTGAATCCCACATAATTTATTGGTATGGTGTTCCTCGCTACATCATCACCGATAGCGGAAAATATTACTATTGGATCCTAAAGGATAAACTTTGTGAAATGTTTGGATTTAAGCAATGTAATTCTTCAATGTACAATGCACCTTAGCGGACTTGTAGAGGCATTTAACAAAACTTTAGGTAGCCTATTGAAAAAGGTAGTTGCTAAATCAAAGAGGATTGGCATGAAACAATTGAAGAAGCTCTCTAGGCATCTTGTACAACTCATCGTATTGCCCAGGCACAAGCCACCCTATATTCTCTTGTATATGGTGTCGAGCGATTCTTTCTTTGGGACAACAAATTCCTTTACTAAGAATAACTATCTGAGGAATGTCTCCGATGATGAGAATGAAAAAACTATGCCTTGCTAAGTTAGAAGCATTGGATGAGAAGAGATTGGGCATAATAAAAACTTGAGTGTTACCAAGCTTGACTCTCTAGAGCTTTCAATAAAAAGGTTATACCCGATCTTTTCAACTTGGAGAATTGGTGTTGGTTGTTCGAAGACCTATTATCACTACCCACGAATCGACAACAAGTTCTTGTCTAAATTGGGATGAATTAAATGCGTGGTGGTTGAAGTCTACACTAACGGGCATATAAGATTGATGATGAAGAAAGGTATAAAATTGACCCAAGCAATGGCAAGTTCCTAAAGCGCTACTATCCATGAGAATGTAACGCTCCTAATCGCATGAGCATAAAGCGCATGATGCTCTTGGCCCATATGAAATAAAGTTGTTAAAAAAAAAAAAGGCTGTACTACTCCTAACCCATGAGTATAAGCGAGCAAACACTTTATTACTTAAGTAGTAGATTAATTGAAAACTAACACAAGTACTCACCCATTGAGAAGATGTGTTTGGTTTGTTTTGCCTCTCAAAGTTGAGACATTATTGCCAAGCTTATACCATGCATCTCATTGTAAGTGACCCGATAAAGTATGTCATGTCTAAGCCCATCCTTTTAGGACGCTTAGTGAGATGGTCCCCCATCTTTAATGAATTTGAGATAATTTACATGCCAAAAATTTGTAAACACAAATTTCATATTCTAAAATTAAGACATGAAATAAATGAACAAATAATTAATTTTATTTGATTATAATAAATGAGTACAATCCTTTGTAGATTTGCTCTATTACAAAAGAGATCCTCTCGATTTGATCTCCAAAATAAGCGTAATCCAACGGTTGTAAAATTTTGTTGTTAAACTAGATAAGTTGATGAATTTCTTCAAGTCTTCAAATGGAGAAACTTGGAGAAAAGAGGCGTGATCGAGGACTTGAATGGCTTGATCTTGAACGAGTCTTGAAATGATCTCTTTGAAAAGAGACTAAATTTGTATTTATAACTTGAAAGGTTTGGTACAAGTTTAGAGTGCTTGATAATCCCTCCATTATAGGTTTGAAGAGCTTTAGAGAATTTTTAAGAAGAGAATTAAGCAAAGTCTTGAGATCACTTAGGAGCTTACATGACCTTTTGCCAAAAAATGTGTCCCTATCCCATAGTGAGAACCTCTATTTATAGGCTTAAGAGAGAATGGTTAATTGAAACTCAAAAATTGATTTTAATTTACGAGAAAATATAAATTTATATCTTACTTTATGGAAATGATTTTCATTAAAATTTGAATTTAAATTTGAATTATTCCACCAGATTTTGACAAAATATCTTCATGGGCCCCACATTTTGGGTTGACCCAATTGTCAAAATAAGTTCATTTTTCTTTTGGTACGACCCATAATTTAAAATGGATTGAGATCCATAATTTTAGTAAGACCCACATCTATTGAAAAAATTTCACTATCTAAATTTTGATTAATTAAGAAAAATTTATTTGTCTTGACTAATCAAGCGGGGATTAAGACACGTAAAAATTTAAGTATCTACAAATTGCTCCCACTTCAAAACTGCGGCTTGATGCTTGCTTGCTAGTATCAAAGGTGAGATTTAGTAGTTTAATCATGTTCACGAGGTAAGTTTAATTATGGAACAAATGCAATCGCCAGCCATGCATTGTTTCCAAAATAAGGAAATGTGTGTGAACTTTTGAACGTAACTGAAGGAATTTTTTTTTTTAGCGTTGCGTGATTGGTCTTTGTAAACACCCCATTTTGACCACCCTTAAAAACTTGGGCACTTTGATACGAATAATCGATGATGAAGCGTTACCGAGTGTCGTTCGAATGTTGATGAAGGAATTACGCTTTTGAGCTTCAAGAACTCTTTAAGCCTAAACCTTAAACCCTTTTTGATCAAAACTACTTTTCATTTAGCACGACCATCTAAACAACTAGAAATGCCCAACGGATGGCTGACATGCCAAATTTAATTGGCGGTAGTCTTTCCTCATGGCCGGTCATGATTAAAGATAGTAGATATTTTCACGGTTACTAAATTGTCCCCGTGCCCATTCTTTGCACATTTGTCCCTATGAGATATTTTCGTAAAAAGGTGAAATTCTATAAATAGAAAGGCCTACCCTTAGGTTTTAGGGTTAAAAAAAAGTCATTCAAGAGCTTAATGAAATCCAAGCCATCTTCTCTACCCTCTCGATTATAGATACATGATAGCTATACTTTTGGAGCTCAAACTTGAAGCTTCTATTGATATTTTGAGCCTACTTTCAAAGACATGGTAATGCTTTGAATCAAGTTTGTTTAGCTAAGAGCATCCTCTCTTCAAGAGGTACAAGCTTTGGCCATCTTCTCCTTTGTTTATCCTACTCTTTTCCTTTCTTTTTTATTCTATTTATACAGCTTTGTTTTGAAATTTTTCAAAATTTGAAAATATGTGATTTAAAGTTCAAAGGCGGAGGGCTAGCCACCCTTTTTGGTTTGCCTTACTAGGCTTGTTTCTCTCATTTTTGTTCAAGTTTTCTACCATTTTCCAAATAATTTTGAGTACCCGTGTTGTGCTATTTAGGAATTTGTTTTAAGAATAATTTCATTTAATTTATGCTTTGACTATTATCTTTGTGTTATTGTAAGTCCCTCATGGATTGGTGTATAGGCCATAGTTTCTGATCATTTGAGTTGATAATATTTTTTTGCACTTTTTTGTGGCTTTCACATATTCATACCATTAGTAATCACCCTTTCCATTAGCACTCTGCCTGATCTCCTCATTTCTTTGTTTATTTTTGATAGAGTTGTGTTTAATAAAAGATTGTTATTCAAAGCATAAGAAGAGACCTTTCATGCTAAATGGTTTAATCTCCTCGGAGGTTCATTACTAGGGCATTACATCTCTCTTCTACTAAGCACAATCTCTTGTTTGATGCCTCTCTTTATCCTTTGGTACATTACATCCTAAGGGACTAATTTTCTAGTTAGACCCTTGAAATCACTAAAAAATTTCATTATAGCTTATTATCAAGTTTGGGTTTAGAGGTCCTTATAAGCTCATTTTGGGTTTGATTAGTCATTATCGCTCTCTTTGAGTTTATTCTAATAGATTATCGCTCATTTACCGGATTAAACAGGAATTCATTATCACTTGTAATGAGTTTGATTCTTTCTTTGTAATTTTCCATAGAAAAGTGCTTGAAAAGCTTATTTCTCGAGTTAAGTCGATGCATGCTATTCATCCTTGCTTTTTTGGACTTAGTGGATGTAATCATCACCTTTGGAAAAAACTTAAAAAAGATACAAAATGAAAAGGTAATGTAAAAAAGGCTAATAAAATTGGAGTAAAAAGAGGTAAAAAAAAATGTAATAAAATTGGGTTAGGTTCTTTCTCCGGAATGTTATATTAAACCTAAGCGTCTTGAATCATTACATACTCTTTAAGAAGTAAGTGCTTAATGGTTTATAAAATGTCTTCTACCCCTTCAGCCTTGAGAGTAAATCCATGATAAAGAGGAGGTGTTATTTGTCTTTCGATTTTACGTTTTTGAGCTTTTGTCTCTATCGGTTCTAAGATCATCAACGCTACTAAATTTGTGACAATTGATGATTTGTGAATCGAATCTCTCTCATCTCTTGATCATCTTCATGATAGGGAAGAGGCGGAAGGATAAACATCTTGAAGAGAAATACTCTGCATTTTTGCTCTGTTTCAACTCTGTGGTAGCGAGGGTATCCTCTAGAAAGCGATGCTTGCGATCATCTACCATTTTATCTGGCCGACTACTTTTCAAAATGGTAATTTGACCACCCATTTAATATAGGTGAGTAGCATTTTATAGTAGAAACGAGCGAGAATCTGAGGCCAAAACAAAATAATTTTCTAACTTTGCCATAAGCGAGTAGATTCTAGCGGCAAATGAAGGTTTAGGAGGATGTTCTCGATTCTGCGCATGTGGTTCTTCATCTCCCATTCGAGTCCATTAGCTTGTAGCCTTTTAGATTAATTTGTATGTTGTGTAATTAATTAGTTGCTTCGTTTTCATTAGGACTTGTAATAATTAATTAGTGTAGTTAATTCATTTGAGTTTGTAATAATTAGTTTAATTAGGACATTCATTCGAGGCCCCTCTTGTGCGGGGGCTAATTTGTAACACTTGTAATATTTTGTATGTTTTCGACCTCATTTCTTTCTCCCTTTTATTTATATACTTCACACGTGGTAGCATTATATTTTAAATCTCATATTATTGCCATGTGTTGTATCTATTTTTGCATGCATTGGGTTAGGTTAAAGTCATTCTAACATTGTTATCATTTTCTACTTTTTACTTAATCGTACATTGTCATATCTTTGAGTCCATCCATATAACATATTAAAATAAACGAGAACTTAATAGTTGCATTTTGTATGCGTTGCATTAGTTACTTACATATTATAACATGCATTTTCTAATCATTTTCTTCTCTTTAGCTGCATCTTTCGAGATGAGTTCAGGTAAGCATTTTTGCTTTTAGCATATCAGCATGTGTGTTTTGTTTCCATATCAAGCATATTACCATGAGGCTAAGTGCTTTATTTGAAACTTCCTTAAGCATTTTAGATGCACCTGTGGATAAAAGACCTATTTAAAAGCTTAAGTTGGGATGATGTTGATTAATGTACATATGACCTTACTTTTTAAGTAGCATGTATTCAAAACTCTTTTCAAACAAACATAAAATCAAAGCATTTCAAAGTGGGTGACGTGAAGTCACCTAGCTTGTGTGCCTCACATAGTAAAGTTAGCATTAACAATAATTAAAAGCAAGAGCATATGGTGTTTGATAAGAATCACATCATGAGTTAGTAAGAGGCCGATCTTTGATGCAGGGTAAATGGGGAAGTGCTCAATTCCATGACCTTATACCTTTCATTACCTAAGTTCTTGAGCCAATACACTTTGGTTGCATGACGGACAAATGGCCTTTGATGCAGTCACGAGTTTCCTAAATTTCCTAAAAAATATTTAGGTGGCGACTCTGAAATCGATAATGCAGGTCCATTTCTAGCATCTACGATGATAAATGGATTTTTCTAAAGATTTAGCCGGATTTGAACTCTCATTTGTGTTTTTTCTATTTCACATTGCACTTGTGAAACGGAGATTGAGAATCACAGAGTCAGAGCTATTAGGTCTACTCTGATATCAGAGACTAAACCCCTTAGTCTGATCTTTTCCCTCTCATATATGAAGGTAATAACAAGAAGTATAGCTAGGGTTTAACATGTAACTTTTTCTTCGCCACCATCGCATAACTTCTCTGGGTTTTAATTATATATATAAATGATAAGAATTGCTTTGAACTTTATTTGTTTTGTCTTCTTTGTTACGCTCCATTGACCTAGAAGTCGTTAATTAAGCATAGTGGGAGGTTGTGGGTGTTAATTGAGCCTTGACAAAATTGAGATTTCATTATGTATTTATGTACGCAATACTCATTTTATAGAGTATGATTCCTAACATCATTAGTTTTTGTTTTTGATAGGTGTGCATGATGTCACCTGTGGTGTGATGTCCTCATTAAGACACCATTGTGCTTTTGTCTTTTCTTTACTTGTTTTGTTTGTATGTACAAATGCATGCATAATAAATTTATCGCCCAACTATTACACATAGATTGATGGCGGTATATATAAACTATTTTATACTTACGTCTTCTTAAATTATTTTGACAAAGTTTTTTTTTTTTTTTTTTTTTAATCTCTTCTTGTTTATGCAGTGAAAATCTAAGATATTTTTTCCTTCTTACTTCTGTGCTTTCCAAATGATTAGGTAAACCTTATTTGTTAACCAATTCATCGCCCTTACGTTGGCGGATTTGGTTGGTTTGACCTTTTGTAGAAGATGCCCTTATTGACCATAGGTAATTAGTTTGACTTATATTGAGAATGCACATATTGAGCCTAGTAGCCTAAATATTGGGCGATCAAACAAACACTTCCACTATCACCCTTAGAGCCATGGGTAGTTAGTTTGACTTATGTAAGAGAATGCATACTATTAAGCAAAAGTAGTCTAGATATTATGGGCTGAGTGGTAAACATTTCCACCACCACGTACAACCCATGACGAGTTGGTTTGACATATGTGAAGAATGTGCCTATTAAGCTGTTGCCTAGATATTGGGCCTAGTGAAGTAAACACTTCCACAGCCACTTATTAAAACCATGAGTGGTTGGATTTGACTTGTGTGGGAGAATATTGCCTATTAAGCTAGCCCGCTTGGATATTTGGCTAATAGAAGTAGACACTTCCACCATCACTCATTTGACTATAGGTAGTTAGGTTTGACTATGTAGGGAATAAACATTGAGCTAGCCGCTTGAATATTGGGTTTTGTGGTAGACACTTCCTACCACTTATTCAACCTTAGGTAGTTAGTTTGATTGATGTGAAATGTGCCTATTTGGCTAACCGCTGGATGATGGGCTAGTGGTAGATGCTTCCTAGCCACTACCGTTCAATCGGTGGTTAGTTTGACTTATGGCAGGAAATGTGCCTGTCGAGCTAGCCACACGAGATATTGGGCTAGTGAAGTGAACCTTCCATAGCCACCTTTTGATATATGATGGTTAGTTTGACTAATGTGGAGAATGTGCCTATTAGGCTAGCACGCTTGAATGGGCTGTGAGTGAATTAGACCTTGCCTTGCCTTACCAACCCCTAGGTGGTTGGTTGAATTTTATCATGATCATATATATAGATGTCTCTCCTGACAAGCCATCCTTTGTTTATATCTTTTCTTATTTATTTATTTGTTTATTTGTTTGGCTTTGTCACTGTTGATGGTGTGCTTTAAGATTTTCAATAAGGATATGACCATTCTTGAGGACTCTAAGTGATGCCTTGAGGAGGAATTACTCTTGATTAATTCATTCTTTCCTTGGTGTGAGGCTAAACCATGAAATTAGAGTTGATGGATTCTTTTCATTTGATGCAATGGGCTCATGAGGCTTTTCGCCTCCAGCTAAGTTTGCGAGCTAGTCGCACTCAAGGTTTTTATTATTAAGTCATCTAATCATAGAAAGAATTAGGATCTTAGCTTATTTTACACTATTCTTGGGCGTATGGTCTGGGCACAAAGTGACATGAAACCTTATTTTCAAGGCCATAGTAGAACCTTCTTTGTGAAGGACCCAGGAGTGGTTGGAGGATGTCTTTTGGGGGCAACATAAACGAGGTACTACAGCTTACGAGGGTTTATGATGCAATTTATTTCTCATTGTTCTCTGTTATAATGAATACATAGTGTTATCGTGCCTTTGTGAGCTTTGGTGTTAGGTACTAATACCTTCACACTTTCGCAAGTATCTATCTCCATTTGTTATGGGATTTCGTCGACTTGGTGGACTTCTTATCGGGGTGCAATGTTTGATGAAGTGGTGCCAAATACCCAAGTTGGTAGGCAATATGAGAACAAGAATTTCCTTCTTCTTATTAGTTCTTTTGATTATTTATTCTTTGTTTACTGGTAGCTTTGTAAAGAGTCAAAAGAAAAATGTGTGAGGATTACTAGCTAGATAACATTTTGGTTAAAGGGAAGTTAAAATGTAAGTAAATCAGCAAAAAGAGACTTGAACAAAGACTCAGCATCCTAATAATACTAAACCCTCTGGTATTATTAACACAACTTCGATCTCGAAGCGTGCAAGGAGATAAAAGTCTTCGTGACTTGAAAATTACTAGTGCAACAAAAATTGAAACTTATTTGTCGGCCTTTCTTGTTTGTTGGTTGTGAAAAATTTATTCTACCCATGGGGATAGTGACTTGATTAGACCTAGAATTATTTAAGGTTGTTAGTATGATGGCTGCGTGAGTCTGTTCTTTATTACCATTCTGTACCTAATCTACAAATGAATGAATAAAATTGTTTCTTTTACCGATCTGAAAGTGTGACACCATCTTCCATGTCCATTATGTTTATGCTTGGTTAGTAGAGTATTTCAACACACATTTTAGTATTGATTACGCTGAAACCTCGGATAATGCGAGGATATCTTTTGGTGAAAGGATGACCAAACATTTTTGAGGAATGTGAGAGTCTTATGACTTATTTCGTCGTGCAAAGATATGATTTTATACATTTAGCATATAGTGAGGTAATCTAAGGAATTGGTTGATGATGGTCATCTTTCTAACTCAAATTTGGAGTACTTCATCAACATCTACTCAAGCTATTTGACTTTATTAAATTCCCCACTGACCATTGAACTATACTGATCCTCACATTAGCAACCAATTTGGTTTTGTTCAAGCCATTAGGATAAACTTAAGGTTCATCTTCGAGATAGTAGTTCACAGAACATTGTTCAGCATTGGGATTCTTGTGTTCATGATGATACTCATTCTGTATTGAGGTTACCAGTGCATTTTCTCTTCCCATTTCATTCCACTACCAAGACTTTCTTGGAGTGGTGGTCTTAATTTTATGTAGGATATTTCTCCAACAAAGAAGATTCTATCCCAATGAGAAAACACTCGACTTCACCGAAGCAAAAGATGGTTAAAGCAAAGAAAAATGCCAATGTGTAGACACCTTATTTTTGACTGACCTCAAGACTTAGACGTCATCGTTTGGGCACTTGATGATTGTGCTTTTGTGCTTGGATGAATACAAGTGTAGATACTCCATTTTTTACCGTCCTTAAGACTTGGGTGTCACTGATTTTTTACTTGGTGTTGAGGTGTGCAGTGCAAAGGTTCAATTTCTTCGGCAAGGAGAGAGTCAAATCCCAACTTACATCCCATTTTTGGAATAAAACTATTTTGTCCAAAGATTTTAGACCTTAAACCCTCTCTTTCAAAATATTTTAAAATAAAGTTCTCTGATGTT